>BSBK01005945.1:0-505000 GCA_027943335.1 Chamaecyparis obtusa
CATATATGTATATTATATATGTATATATGTATATATATATACATATGTATACATATATATGTATAATATATATAATACATATATAATACATATATACTATATGTACTATATGTTATGGTATATATGTATATATGTATATATGTAATATATGTAGTTATGTTTATATATGTATACATATATATGTATATATATACATACATATGTATATATGTATATATATAACATATGTATATATATATATATACACACACATATATATATATATATATATATATATATATGTATATATACATATATATATGTATATATACATATATATATATATATGTATATATACATATATATATGTATATATATAGACATATATATATGTATATATACATATTTATATGTATGTATATATACATATATATGTATATATACATATATATATATATATATGTATATATACATATATATATGTATATATACATACATATATATATGTATATATACATATATATATGTCTATATATATATATATATATATACATATGGTCATTTATAGAGCCCTTTTTGGGGTGGTGACCCAGGTGGGTCCCACCCCTTATTTTTTTAGAAGGCTTAAGTGGGGCCCTTTTCCCAAGTGGGTAGAAAATATTATTTTCTATTGACTGTGACATAATTTTGGAAGAGTATGGGGAATTTATTTTTCCGCATACATTTTCCAGAGACCTGTAGGTCTCAATTTAAGCTTATTTTTGTTTTTTGGTCTCTCAATTTTGTTTTCTTTCTTCTCTTTCTATTATTTGTTTTCCCCTTCCTTTTTTTACAATACATTACATTCCAAGAGTTTTACATGCATTATATTCATTTTCACAATACAATAATTTAATTAAGCCTTAAACAAGTACTACATAGGTTTTTTCTTTACAAACCTATTAAGTTATAAAGTTAACTTATTGCTTATTTCCATTTGTAATATCCATCAACTGGAAATCCATTCTACACTTATACTAAACAACTAATCTTATTTGATAACTACTATCACATTCATTCAAATGAAACTTAATACAAATAAGCACTAATGGATTTATGCATTTTTTGACTTCACATGGTCACATTGCATATATTTTGAGTAAAATTACATTTTTCTTCAAGAACAAGAGTCTATTGCATAATGAAACAAGAAATTTCTTCGACAACTCAAATACATAAGTTTGCAATAACTACAAGATTTGGAGAGCTCCTCCATTACAATAATTGCAACAAAGTTACAACATATTTTGTTTTCACAAACACCAAAATGAAACTCTTCCAAAGTTTTCTTTTTTCCACAATAACTTGGCTCCCAAAACCTGCAAATAAAGGGGAAAACCATGGAGAGTTGACCTCCCATCCAGGTCTCAAGGAGACCACCCCCGAGCTAGGAGAATCAAGACTAAATGGTTACATGGAGATAGTATCCCACTTCCACTCTAATATCTCATGTGGCAGTAGGAGCCCACCTAGATGACTATGCTCTGTCTTCACCCTCTAACACTCTAGGCATCTAGCAACTATGCTAGAAATCTACAATCTCATGCCTGCCCAATGATACAACTGTCTCAAATTGGCATGAAACTTCTTTAACTTTTGGATGAGCTACATAAGGTGCTCTATGAGCCTCAAGCACAATAAAATCTCACAAGTCACCCATTGAAGGTACCTAGATATGTCCCCTATGGCATAGTAGGCCATTGGATTCTAGTGAATGATCTGCAAGCCTCCCCTCAAGAGGTTTCTGAGAATGGATAAGCTGGCAAACCTCCACATACAATCCATCCTCTGGAAAATGATGCAAAATTGTGCTCTCTCAATTCTATACTAGAAGTCATAGATGAGAGCTCATGTCACCTCCTACTCAAGGCATCTGCAACTACATTCTCTTTCCCCTTGATGTAATGAACATCAAAATAAAACTCACATAAGAACTCCATCCATATCCTCTACCTAGCATTAAGATTAGGCTATGTAAAGATGTACTATAGACTCTAGTGACCTAGAAGAAAGTGTTGCCATCTCACTAAAGCATGAACCACCATTTCAAGCTCTAGGTCATGAGTAGGGTAATTAAGCTCATGATTCTTTAACTTCCTAGACTCGAAAGCTATAGGAAGACCATTCTGCATAAGGACTACTCCTAAACCATCCAATGAAGCATCAATGCATACAACAAAGTCTGCCGAAGGATCTGGCACTACTAAGATTGGTGCACTAGTGAGGGCTCTCTTGAGCTCCTGGAAAGCTCTCTCCACACTTCTCTATACATTCATACTTCTTCCCCTTCCTCTGAAGCGAAGTGATGGGATGAGCTACTCTAGAAAACCCTGCCACAAAGCATCTGTAATAACCTACTAAGCCATAAAACTTCTGACCTCGGTGACACTGGTGGTACTGGCCAATCCATAATGGCTCTAATCTTTGATGGGTCCACAGAGATCCCATCGCCAAATATAACATGACCAAGATAACGTACCTCAGATCTAAAGAAGAAGACTTTGACAAGCTACCATATAACTAATTCTCTCCCAAGTGTTGCAAAACCTATCTTAGATGCTCTTCATGCTCCTCCTCATCACGAGAATATATCCAAATGTCATCAAGGAACACTACCACAAACTTATCCAAGAATGTACAAAATACTCCATTCATAAGGCTCATGAACATAGCTGGAGCATTCATGAGGCCAAAAGACACTACTATGAACTTAAAGTGACCATACCTCATACAAAAATAAGTCTTGTGGATATCACTCTCACTATCCACAACTGACGGTACCCCAACTTTAGATCTATCTTTGAGAATACTCAGGCACCCTACAACTGATCAAACAAATCATTGATCCTGGGGAGTGGGTATCGGTTCTTAATTGTTACTTTATTCAATTATCGATAATCAATGCACAACCTAAGTGATCCATCCTTCTTCTTCACAAAAATCATTGGTGCCACCCCAAGGTGATACACTAGGTCGAATGTGCCCTTTCTCCAAGAGCTCTTCTAACTGAATCTTGAGCTCATTAAGCTCATGTGTGGTCATCATGTAAGGTGTTCTAGAAATGGTCTTAAGCTCTTTGCACAAGGTTTTATATGAGAATTCAACTGCCCTAGGTGGTGACATACCAGGTAGCTCAAAAGGAAAAACATCTACAAACCTCTAGAATGATAGGATAGTCTTCGAGTGAGGGTTCCCCCTCTGAATCCTCCTCTCTATCACTAATGGTGATGGTGAATAACTGACATCCCTTTCACATGCACCACCTAAGCTTCATAGCGGAAATCATGCAAAGAGATATGGGTATTTGTACCCCAAATATCACCCTAGAAGTACCATGATCATTAACACACTCAACCCTCTTCTGTCAACAATCCATGCCAAGGAATACATCATAAGAACCTCTAGGGGTAATGTAGAGATTAGACATCATGATTAAGTCTTCAATTTGAATCTGGCAATTGTGAACCAAGGAACTAATAGACACCCTAGCTCTTGAGGCTAACTCAACCTCCCAACTGACATCATATCTAACTACCACTAGCCCGTAATGCTCCACCACATATGGAGATATAAAGGAGTTAGTGGTTCCTAATCAAACAATATAGAAATACTAATACCTTGAATCATACCTGTGGCCTCTATGACTATGGCCTGATGCTCGGGCTAGCAGTTATCAACCACTGCAAATACCTTATGAGATATGCCCAAATCACCTACTGTCAGATCGCATGTGGCTCCTCTCTGACTGCCTATTGCCTGCTGCCTATCCCTATGGACACTCTCTAGCTAGGTGTCCCATACCACCACAAGTGTGATAAGGACCATGTGTATGTATCTAAACTCCTAAGGCCTAGACTGCTGCTGACCTCCAGTCCTACTGGACCCATTGTATCCACCCCTAGAGGACTGTTGGGTCCTAGCTATCTGTCCTTGAGGAGTCTGTGTCCTTTGATCTTGCCTATGACCCTGAGACTGCCACTATTTGGGCTTAGAGCCCTACTATCCCTGAGATGATTTCTACCTATAATCCTTCTATGGTGACTAATGTAACTGTTGGCCCTTGAAGGACCCTATTGAATGACTCTGATTCCCCTTCCAAGGGGGGTTTCTATTGTCCTAACTACTAGGATGAAGGGTTTTGGTGTTGAGAGCCATCCTAGGATTCCTATCTAGTATGGACATCCTCTGCTACTAAAGCCCTCTCAACTGCCTCTTTGAAGGTGGAAGGAAAAGCTAGATGAACTGGTCCCTGAAGAGATGCAATTGAGACCCTTGATGAAATGATGCATACGTAGCTTCTCATCATTCATGTAATCCACGTAAGGAAGAAGCACAAGGAATCTACTCTCATACTACATTATGGTAAGGCCTCTCTGCTGAGGTCATGGAAACTCCTCGAATCTACCACTTTCTGAAGTGCTTTGATAGGTATCTTTCTCTCAATCAACTAAGAAAAGAATCCATGTGAGTGTATCTATATATAACACCACCCATAGCCTCCTCCTGTTGCCACCAAGTGGAGGCTCCCTCTCGAAGAAGGTGAATGGAGAGTCTCACCTTGAGATTTCTCCCATAGGAACATAATCCAAAAACACCATTGTAAGCTCAAAATCCATGCCTCTGCTCTGACACCATCAGCATCTCCTAAAAATAGAGGTGGTTGGATTCATAGTAACTCCCTAATCTGATCCCCAATGTCACGGGTCTCTCTCTCAACTGCACGAGTACCAAGGCACGTGGGTGCTCTATCTGCTATACATAATTAGCCTCAAAATTAGTGTGGTCCTTAGACTGTCTTGGTGGAGGGCTCCTACTCCTCTCTCTGGTAGCTATCGCATAGTCCCCCTGAGGGCTGCTATTCTACGAGTGGTAATCTCTATTGGATGATGCCCACTAAATTCTGCAATGCAGCTAGAATATCCTGGTTGGGGTTTGGAGGTGGCTTAGGTGGGGAATTTGAGATTCCCTAGGAGCTTTAGCATCTTGTTCCCTATCTCTATGTACTAAAGGGGTACGCCTATGCCCTCGAACATGTCTATGACCATTGCACATTGATGGAAAGCATCCTACACAATAGTTGTAAGTTATAAGTGAAATTTGAAGGGTTAAGGTCCTAGTGTTGAAAACTGCGCTCTGATACCAAATGTCATGCCCAAAAATAAACTAACAAAAATGCAACAATTTTTTTTTAAAATAAGGATAAGTTAACTATAGATAGACTGACCATAGCCTAGGGTTTCTAGATCAACAAGTTATAAATAATGAGCAGTCGCCCAAAGAGTTGCATTGGTCTACCATATCCACCATCATGCTAAGAGGTGTCTGCATAGGATACTAAGCTCGCTAAAAGGGATGCTAGATGTGATGATAATCATAAGGTTGTTCCCAAGTCGCAAGGTGAAGTGAGGGTTGTAGGTGTGAATAAAATTCTAGTTGTAAGGTTGAGTTTAATAAGGTTAGCTAGTTGAATACATCTCAGGTAAGGATCCTAAGTCGCGCATAGAGTCTAGTTGCAAGTCAAAAGTTAACCCAAATTATTATTGGATCAATGATAAGACAATCTTTCACTACATGTATGACTTGAGTATACATAAAAGAGGCTAGGTTGTCGTATGTTTAATTATAGTCTAGGCAAAGTCAACACTATTCTAGGGTAAGGTTGGATAATCTTAGTAAGGAAAAATCAACTAATAACATTATTAAATTACTAGCTCCTAATTAGAATAGTGATTAAAAATAATATAGAAGAATAACGTTAGGTCGACATTCTCTTTAATGAACCAAAAAAACTTCTTTCATACAAGAGTAATTAACTAAGTTAATTATGCAAATTAAGCTATCTCGAAAGCACTAAATTAAATAGAATAAAATAATTTAAATACCTATAATAAGGCAAATTACATTAAATTAATTAAAATAAACTTGATAAGACAAACTAAATAAATGTTAATAAAAAAAATTAATTAAATTAAATTAACTAAATTAAATTTCAATCAAATAAATATTAATAGAATAAATAAATTAAATTAAATTAACTAAATTAAAATTTAATTAAAGCAACATAATACACTACAATTAATATCTAAATTTAATAATAAATAATTTAAAAAAACATATAAAAAAAT
Organism: Chamaecyparis obtusa; assembly: GCA_027943335.1. Classification (NCBI taxonomy): domain Eukaryota; kingdom Viridiplantae; phylum Streptophyta; class Pinopsida; order Cupressales; family Cupressaceae; genus Chamaecyparis; species Chamaecyparis obtusa. The sequence goes on from BSBK01005945.1 coordinate 6,144, forward strand.
TAATTTAAATTAATTTTATCGGGGGTTTACCCCTTTTTAAGTCCCCGAGGGGACTGCCACGTGGGGCCCATGCCCAACAACGCGCGGTACCCTGCAAGGTAGGGCCTGCTCTACCATGGCAGGCAAGTATCCTACCTTGGCATGGCTACTAGCTTGCCAGTGAAGGTGGCCCGAGAGGTGTGGAGGACCACCCCGCCCTCCACTTTTTATTTAAATTTAAATTTTATTTTTTTTTAAAAATTGAATTTTGTTTTTTCTTTGTTTTTAATTTATTTAAAACTCTCTTTTTTTTCTTTATCCACTACGCTTCTTTAGGATATATATATTTTATAATAATGACTGAGTATTATTTTAGTCCTTTAACAATTTTCAAAGTTAGCAAAGAGGGTCTGTACTAAACACACACACACACACACACACATATATTGGGGGGTCATTGTTAGAGCCCTTTTTGGGGTGGCAACCTAGGTAGGTCCCACCCCTCTTTTGTTTTACAAGGCTTAAGTGGGGCCTTTTACCAATTGGATAGAAAATATTATTTTCTATTGACTGTGGCATAATTTTGGAAGAGTATGGAGAATTGATTTTTCCCCATACATTTTCCAGAGACCTGTAGGTCTCAATTTAAGCTTATTTTTGTGTTTTGGTCTCTCAATTTTTTTTCTTTCTTCTCTTTCTATTGTTTGTTTTCCCTTCCTTTTTTTTACAATACATTACATTCCAAGGGTTTACATGCATTATATTCATTTTCACAATATAATAATTTAATCAAGTCTTAAACTAGTACTACACAGGTTTTTCCTTTACAAACCTATTAAGTTATCAAGTTAACTTAATTATTTCCATCTGTAATATCCATCAACTTAAAATCCATTCTACACTTATACTAAACAACTAATCTTATTTGATAACTACTATCACATTCATTCAAATGAAACTTAATACAAATAAGCACTAAAGGATTTATGCATTTTTTGACTTCACATGGTCACATTGCATATATTTTGAGTAAAATTACATTTTCTTCAAGAACAAGAGTCTATTGCATAATGAAACAAGAAATTTCTTCCACAACTCAGATATATTAGTTTGGAATAACTACAAGATTTGGAGAGCTCCTCCATTACAAGAATTGCATCAAAGTAACAACATATTTTTCTTTCACAAACACCAAAATGAAACTCTTCCAAAGTTTTTTTTTTTCCACAATAACTTGGCTCCCAAAATCTGCAAATAAAAGGGGAAAACCATGGAGAACTCACCTCCCATCCAAGGTCTCAAGGAGACCACCCCTGAGCTAGGAGAATCAAGACTAAACGGTTACATGCACAACACAATTGTCACAAACACATATATGAACAAAACAACATTTAACTCCCAACCAAGGCTACACAAATGGATTTCTATAATCCATTGAAATAGGGTGAAGGTGGGCTTTTCCAAGGAGGAGATTTCCATACCAATACAAATTCCAAACAAGGGTCTTCCATGCCTTACCAAGGCTATATTGACATTCCTTCAATATACAAATTTTTTCCATTTCCATTCTCAAATACAAGATTTACAACATGGCTTCATGGAGCCCATACCCCATGAAATTTTCCCTCTTCTCCAAGAGAAGAGACTCTCACTACAATGGAGAGCCCAACTAACCCCTTCACCCAAGGCCACTTCTTCCCTTCCCAAAGGGTGAGTGATGCCTTAAACTCGCATGAAAAACACTCCCAAAACCAAAAGAACAAAGAATGATACAAAACCCAAATGCAATCCCCAACCCAACACAACACAACAATGTAAAGATTCACAAAGAAACATTGCATACAAGATCTCACATATTCTTTCTACACTAAAATCATCAAAAATGAAATGCAATAAGCATTCTTCCATAGAAAGAATCACCAACCTTTGTTCAAGAAAATGGCAAGAAGGTAGTTGAGAAGAGACCTTATCCTTTCTCCCTTGACTTTTCCTTTCTCCAACCCTAAGTGTCTCTAAAATTAGAGAGTGGGTGAACACCCACTAAGTCTCTCCAAACCCTCTAAAAAAACCTCCAAAAGTGTACTCAAGACCTAGCAATTAATGAGACATGCCCTCTATTCCTTTGGTCTTACCTCTTGTCCCCCTTCTTGATTGTGAGTTTAGTAAGGACTGTGGGACAAGTTAGATGCATGTGGCCATCTCCATTTTCGCCACTTTTGAAAGGTAGGCTTTTTGGAGGGCCATAATGGTGATCTAGGCTTTCCCATAGGTAGAAACTAGCCCCCAACTCATGGTACCCCCCTAGGGTTAGCTAATTTTGGCCAAAAATGCACTCTAGGGTCACTTTTGACCCCTCTAAAGTACCCCTACAGCTCAAATCCGAGTTCCAACTTGATGTGATCCCTACAAGACATCTACATGCAAGTGGGATTAATATAATATCCTATAAGGTTAGGTAATTCTTTCCCAAGCCCTAATTGACATGTCACCATCCACATGGACAATACAAGTGTCAAGTGACACCATAAATACACATCACATTCACAATTGACATGTCCTATTTACATCATGAATCTAAATTATTAACATACATTCAAAATACATTTACAGTAAAGATCACATTACAACGAGGTTTCAATCCCTTATTAGATTAAACCTTGGCTTACTCAATTCACATGTCTTTAGCTTTGATTCTCTGAATAATTCCATGGTTCTCTTTCTTGCACACTAAACTCGAGCATCAGTAGTCCAAGGAAATAAAATCACATGCAAATATATATACAATTCATAATTAGCAACATAAATGAATATGTAGAATTCAATTCCTAATTACAATTTTTCATTTAGTAATGTTTAAACATAGTATATTCATAAATCATCATGACATATTATCTATGCTACTTCCTAATGTAGAGCATAATCCATGAAATAACCAAATCTAATCATGATTAAATCTTCTCGTCAATTCACATATCTAAGCATGTATAACCAAAATCAACCAGATGTTCTAGGTTCTAATCCACATCAAAATATAGTCCACATAATGTAATCATCATCATAAAGCATAATATCATAAGTCTCTTTCAAAATGATCAAAAGGTGTATCAAGGTATCAAATCATAAAGTATCAGAATGTGAATGGGTCAATAATGCTATAACGGGCTGGGGTGAGGCCTCACAAAATATGTACCAAATGCAAAATTCAATCCAAGATCTCACAAAGACCTTATCTTTTTTTAGGATTAAAAATATGAAATGGATGGAGCTATACTTGAAATATGGATTTGAAAAACAGTGCAATTTTTTTCTAAAGTGTTGACTTGATTGATGAAATCATGTCTTTCTAGCGAATCGATGAAAGTTTTTAAACTAGAATAGCTATGATGAAAGCATGATATTTTATTATTTTTCTAAGGATAGGATCATCAAATAATCATTGAGGACATGTACATATGGAGAAATTGAGATCTTTGTTTGTTTACGCAAAAGGATACCTTGGATATTTTGTTGTTAAATATCATAATACCAAAATCCACTTGCAACATAGAATTTGACAAAACTGGTATTCATACTCTCATGATTGACTTCAATCAGTGATAGTCATACAAAAGGATGGGAAAGTAATTTAAGAGGTGAAAAAGGTATTCATATCATCATGGTTGAACTAGTGATGGTTGTACTAATTTTGGATTTCAAAACTTGCTCGATGATGAATATAAGCTCTAAATTTTTGAATAGTGATAGTTAGTTGCATACACCCTAGATTAAATGCATTTAAAGTATTTTCCTTTCTTAGATCCAAAAATGAATTCACAAGAGAAAAATAGAAAGGGGGTGGAGTTAAATAAAAAATCAAACAAACATAAAAAACTATATGTGATCGAAGTGTGTTGGAAATCAAAAATAAAAAACAAGGGTGCATTGCATTAGTTCACTTATCATCTTATCTTACATTCATTTAGGACTTTACCCTATGTTAATTTAATTTAATTACATTAGTTTTCATTTACTTTAATCTAAGTTCATCGCATTAGTTCACATCATTTTCCCTAAAGTTCATTTAAAAGTTGCATTGCATTAGTTTGCATTCATTTTAAATCTGTCTCATTTAGATGCATTCATTTTAAAATCATTCATAATCATTCCTTTTAAACCATTAAGTTCATTTATGATTACATTACATTAGGTGGAATTCATTGCATCAATCAAATCATCTTATTAAGTAGCACTAATTTCACCATTAGGACATTTTTGTTAAATTCCATTACGTTCATTCAAAAACATTACATTTCATATCACATGGTATTATCCATTTAGGTGCATTCATTAAAAATTCATTGCATTTACACATTGAATTATATTCAAGTATAAGTGCATTAGGTCATTGCATTTACATATACATATTCATCATATCCATATATTATATATCATTGCATTTTCATCATTGACATCATTTATCCATATAACATTTATATATCATTTATCATGATATTAATCATTAATCATTAAACATAAATATTAATTCATTACATCATATAGGTACATCACATTTTGCATCACATTTGAATACCATAAATCCATTCCATTTATTATTCATTACATGCATCCATATCATCAAATAGTTGCATCCATAAATACCATCATATCACATTAATCATTAAATCGTTACATCATCATACAACATTAAAACATGTATCATATGCATCCATAAAGCATCATGTATCATAGCATTAATCATTATAAAAAATCATTAAATCCATATCACATACGTTCATCTATTTTATGTCATTAATAAGACAACCATTTAAGCATAAATAGAACAGGTGCATTCATATCATAAACTACATCTGAAAAAGCATAAAAATAAAGCATGTAGGAGATAGAATCATATAGATCTACATATCATATCAAAGCACCTAAAAAATGAAGTCCAACACATAATGACATCATATAAATTAAATCTATCAAAGTCCATGGTATCATCATCAAAGAAATAACATCTGGGAATCAAAGTCCATTAGAGTATCAACAAGTATCAAAGCATAAGGAGCCTCAACTGATCAAAGAATAAAGTGAGTCCAATGTCTCAAGATAAAAAATGAATCATCATATATATCAACAAATGAATGAAAATATATCATTTCAACAGAAGTCAACTACCAAAACCATCGGCACCATCAAGACAATGATCAACATCTAGAGGTCTACTAGAAATATCCTATAAACCATGCTGACTCATAGGAGTCATGAAGGTTTGCATCATCGAACTCACTTGAGTAACCTGTTGTCTCATCTATAACATCTTAGACTGCAATGATCTGACATTTGAGGCCAAGGCTAGTGCAGGAGTCTGCACTGGTACCTATGTGGGTAAAGCCTGTGGTAGAGCCTGAACAGGTGGAGTCTATAGAGATGCCATAGAGGAAGATGGAATGGAAGTAGACAAAGATGGAATGAAAGAAGAAGAAGATGGCATATAAGAAGAAGTAGGAGCTTGTACTGGAGGAGCCAATGGAATGACTTTTGGAGGTGCTGGTGGACCCTATGCCCAATCTACCAATATCTAGGTAGCCTAAATATCCATGTCAGCCACTACCTAAGAACCCACCTGCCTGAATACTCTTAACTTGTGTTGGCCCCATCTGGCAAATCTATCCATACAAACCCGATGTAGAGCTCTGTCCATACTACCACCTCAGACTCTGACTTGACCACCCCTCATCCATACTCCACCACCCCTAGGAGGAATCGGTGTAGCAACAATCATCAGGATAATGACCCTACCTCCTCTAACCACTCACCAACCTCATCATCCATGAAAAAATCATCTCCAATGACCCCCATCCCCATCCCTACCATCATCATCAAACTCCTCTATATCAGGAACTAGCTCTGCAGGATCTGTAAATCTTAGAAATGGGTTCTGAGTGAACCAATCAACATAATCATCTGTGGTGCCAACATCTACAACATGATCCCTCATATCCCAAGGAAGGTGAGTGAGTTGCAATACCTCCTGATGAGTCATCTGGTAATCAATCTATGGACCCCAGAGTGACATCTCTACATGTACCTGGGCATACAAAGATAATCCCTATGGCATGCCCTGTGTCTGACCATACTACCGTAAGACTCTCAAGAAGAAAAATCTCTCAATGATCAATGGTGTATGTCCTATCATCTACTGGGGCATATACATGAAAGGTAACTTGACCGCATTCTTAGGCCATGCCTCACAACCAATGTAGCATCTCCATACAACCTGATCAATGTCATCAATGAATTGTCTCCAGTAGTCTATCTTGTCTAAATGGGCCTGCACTACCATCCCCTCGTACATCCAAGTGAAGGGCCAGCTGAGATCATGGCACCAAATAGAAATAGGTCTAGTATTAGGAATATGCTCCCATTTCCATAGCTATAATAGGATCACACTTGCAGAAAGAGTCACCTCGCAATGATATACAACTGAATGCAGCTCATGATATAACTATGTAAGTACATAGGTCCCCCAATAAAATCATCATGGTTGTGCGATTAGATCCTCAAGGACATGACCCCAACCAATTGCAAAGCCATGTCCTCATCAATCTGGAATGAGAAAACTACCAACTAATGCTCCTAGAACAGCAAGAAGAACAAGAAAGGAAGGGAACTGGGCCCACTGGATCAAATCATCGCCAATAGTTGGGTCACCAAAGAGTTGCCTATAGGTGGTCCCATCATAAAACTATTCATAGTATATAAGCTCTCCATGAGTGGGGATGCGAAGGATGTGGTACACATCCTCAGGAGTAATGGTCATCTCCCCTATCGGCAAGTGAAATGTGTTATGGTTAGAGTGCCACCGCTCTGCCATAGCTATAATGAAACCTTGATTCATGCAAAATCAAGGAAGGACAAGAAGGAATGAAAGTCTGCATCTGCCAATCACCCAATGATCTACACCTCTCAGGTCATCTATCATTTTGAAAGACAAGGGATACAAGCCTCTAACACCAAGTGATTTAAGCTCGACCTACAAAAAGAAAGTTAAATGTTACCCTATTTTTCTACATGCATAATAATAGACACTAATAGGAAAAGGGTGCATAGAGGTACTTCCATTTAACACTGTCTTTTAGGTGATGTGGATTAATATTTTATTATTGCATTTAATATCAGATTTTTTATTTGTACTCTAAGTATTGATCACATTTCAAAATTTCAAAATTCATAATTAATCATTACATTGTGCATTCAAACTGAATGTAATTTACAAATGTTCTTTCATACTTCATAGTTCGTATCAATAAATATACTACAAAGGAAGAATAGAAAGAAGTGATAGAGGTATGAGTAGGTCCTTTGCATTGCCTTGGAAAGTTATCATCATATCAGGAGTTGGTTGTATGTCTAGTCTAGGTCCTCTAGTCTTCTATTTGAGTCTGCATGCGTTGGGTTTTAGGTCTTTAGGGGTTCATCCTGGATCATGGTGAGAAAGTGTGTTAGATTCAATTGGATCTAAGCAATGCATAAGAACAAAAATGTCATAGAATAATCAAGATCTTTCAGAGTTGCACCTATATCTATCTGGTATTCAATGCAATAACAAAATGTGCATACTCATAAATAGAAAAGTAGTATTAAAGGGATGTAATTTTATGAAACCTTTTACTGTTAGTGGCCATTATTATGCATGTTTTATTTATTAACTAGATGTTTGAATCAAAGGGACTTAGTTTTAAAGCTGAGAAACTTTTTTTAGAACAACAGGATAGAATTATGTTAGTGAGCACACCAATGGATTGATTGATGCACAAAATTGACCACTGGGTCATGTTCACTAACATAATGTATTTAATTTGATTTTGTTGATGTTTTTAAAAGCTAGTCAGAGAAAATGCATTTGTTTGAATAAGATTGATTCTTATCACATTCATAAAAGGGAAGATGCAATGTGTTGTTCAAATGTTGTCCATATGTTGAATAGATGTTGAAATATCACATTCAAGGTCACCAAAATCTGTTTATGGGTGTCACAAGCCCATGCTCGAACCTCATAAATAGATTTTGTTGCTGATGTTACAATTGTATCCCCAAAAAAGGGACAGTCATGCTTTGTTTATAACATAAAGATGCTTTAGAAGAATATAGGAAACAATAATTTTCATTATTGCAACATGCAAGAAAATCAGTTTGATTCTGGTTATTTCCAGCTAAAGTGAAGAGTGCAGACATAGTTCATGCTATAGCATAGTAAAAAAGCATTGTAAAGTACAAATTTAACAAATATGTTCATTGATCAAGTACGTTTAACAATCTCGTGGCATTTTTTTTTTTAGCCAGACAATATTTGGTAGTCAAGTTTAAGTATAAACTGGTTATAGCATCAAGTACTACCAAGAAGACTCAGCCCAAATAGTAAAGACCATTCAGCCTATGTATAGCTGAGCATTACATGGATGCAAGTAGCATGATTTTCTATTCAAGCACAAGTTAAGAAAAGTTATTGAGGTGTTTCAGCCCGATAAGGAAGAACTCAAAGTGTACATGTAGAAAAGTTAATAGGGAATGCTCAAGCATCTACAGTGAGCCTCAATGACAGAAAGACCCAACTGGAAGTAATGGTGGATTTTAATTAAAATGGCTAGTGAAATTTCAGTATGTCAACAGTGGATAGAGAAAACATGCCTGAATAAATCCCAAAACTGATAACTAGATTGGCTGGATCTTCACAAAATCTGAATATCAGTCAAGGCCAAGCCCAACAAATGGTAAACAAGTGTCAGATCAAGTCAACAATGAGTATTACAAGCCCAAGAGACATTGAATGCCAGTAATAACAAAGAGGCCAAACTTCAATGAACATCAATAAAAGAAACCCTTCATGTTATATCTCCAGTAATCTCTATGTTCAGCAATAGCCAAGTTTTATGCAAGCAATAGAAAAATAAAAGCTCTAAAGTTCATGCAAATTAGAAGAAGAGATGCAAATTGACTTCAACAATGGACAGTTAAAACAAGGTGAAGAAATGTTATACTTATCTCAGTTTTGAGTTAGAAAGCCTGAGTTCATCAATAACAAGTCGAGATCATCCATTCATGGCTTGTGTGTTATTTTCAAACTTGGGTTCAAACTAGATCATAGACCAAGTGCTAAGAGTTTTAGCTAAGACCCGAGCTTCTTGCAAGTCTAGCCCATGTTCACTACCACATCAGGGTTACAGCCCGTGAGCTACTAGATAAACTCAGCATACACATTTAGTTAGGCCAAGTTCCTAGATCATAGCCAAGCTTCAATAGACCATGGCCTCAGTGCTGAGTATCAGAAGAGCCCACTTTTTAGTCTAAATCTATGAGCTTCTAGTAAATCTCTCAGCCATAGCTCAAGTTTCAAATCGAAACCAGAGATAAACAAAAGATTGCATAGGTCAAAGGATCGTGAGCTCCCAAACACAACCACGAGAAATGTCAAGCTTGAGAGCATTGTCAATGCCACCAGAATAACTTGAGGTCCTAGTTTTAAAACTGAGCTTCAACAAAAATGCCATATGTTGTGTAGAGAAATCATGTCTCCAGCCAAGCTGAGTTCAACTCACAATGCGAGTCTCAAGATTCAAAATCTTTCATTTACAGAGCCTGTGCCTCAAAGTTAACCTTCAGTTGCAAACACAGGCTGAGAATCCTAAACTTAGACTTAATATTAAGTCTCAAGCATTGAAATCAAGTTCATAGTTCAATTTTTTGCAAACATAGCCTGCAAGAAAACTTGTTGTCAGTCTCATTATAAAGATTTTGAGTTCTAGAAGCTCCACAAGACTTCATTTTACTAGTGGTAATAGCTAAAGATAAAGGAAAAACATAGAGTTGGAATAGATTGTGGGTTGGAGTGCATCTACAAGTAGCTGTTATGAACTAGGGTTTAACCCTCAGCTTGTTCCTAAATCTATGTGACTGAAATGTTCAAGAACTGAGAAAATGGAGGAATTGATAAGCCTTGAAGTTTGATGGTAGGAGAAATCAATGCCATTTAAGACTGAGAGTACATTTGCAGCCAACCTCAAGAATGGAAAAATGCCAACTCATATATGCCTTCAAGAAATATTTAACATGAGTTATGAATTATGCTTGAATGGTCATGTTGACCTAGATTTGAAATTTTCAATAGTTTAAATTTAGGTTAATAATTTTAGGTGCATTGGGTATTTGGCATTGAGTTTAGGCTTTAATTGTTTGTATAAATATTGGTAATATCTTTTAAAGATATATTTGAAATTACCAATATTAGGGGATAGAATTATGGCACAACTGGTGCATGTATTTGTGAGCCAAAGTTTAAGGGGTTGATTTGAGGAATTACTGGAGAAGTAATGCATATAATTTGGAGGCTATTTTATAGAAAAATTAGAGCGTTTCTAGGAGTGATTTTAGGAGCCCTGGATTTTTGAATTCAGGCTTGGAGGGCTTCATAATGGCGTGAGATTTTTAGTTTTAGTTGTTGGGAGTTGTGGAAAAGGAGGGATAAGTGAGCATTGTCACTCCTCGGTCCCTTTTTTTCATTTTGTAACCATTTTCAAAGCTTGAAAGGATAATAAAGCAAGTTTTCTCCATATTGCATTATTTTTTGAGTTTTAGCAAAAGTCCTAATCTACTTCCTGCATTTAAGTGTTGTACTTTTGTGTAATCAAGTTAAGTGAATTGCTTCTGATTCTTTTTCTAGGTTATCAAAAATCTAACCTTTGGCGGGATATGTACATTTATTGATAGTTTTCATTGTTCGTGGTGATTTCCCTAGTAATGATTTCTAGTCAGCCTGGATGTTGAATAGCAAATGTCAATGTGAATCTCAGTGCTTGTAATTATGAATGCCGGTTTGAAGATCCTAATAGGCCTGAAGTAAGTTTTGGTACTGTATCACCCCTTTTCCCATTCAGTTTTAGTTCTTTCTCCCTTTCCCCAATCAATTTTAAATCAGGAGGTGATATTCCATACCGAATAGGAACTGGCCTAGAATCTGGAGACTCCTCCTCAATCAAAGTCCACCCACAACTTGAGGAGGTTTCCATTGTTATGATAGAATACTGTGCAGCCCCAATGCCTGAGTTGGGGTGGTATTTCTAAACCTAAACATTAAACACATCATTATTTGAAATCATTACATTTTGGATCATCCTAAGTCAATCTAACATTTAAAATTATCAAACCACAATCAATTTTCCTAATTCTACTCAGAGAGGACCAAAAATTTATCATCACCCACCATCTAAATCAAGATTGACAATCAAACATTCAGAATGACTTGACTCAAACTGACATCATACTACTTGCTATCAAATCAAACTTGTTACTTAAACCAATCGACTGATTAACGACACCAGACAGTTCAGAAAACTGACTCAGCAATTTGCTATTTTAACCAAATAGGGTAAACACACTATTTAATTGTTTAAAAGTGCTAAAAGGAAAAAGCGTAGCTAAAATTGGTGAATGTGTAGGAGAAATAATTGAAAGTGCTACTTTAATGTGTACGTGCTATGGAATTTAGTATGCACCATAAGAATTACCTATACATGTTGCTAAAATACTATTATGTGCAAACTAATTTGTATGCGCAATAGAAAAGGGCGAATGCATTTCATGCCCTAGTTCTACTGTTTGTACGCACTATAAAAAATAGAAAATGCACAATAGAAAACCATAGAAGTTCTAGAGAAATTGTGTACGTGCTATTAAAATTATTAAATGCACTATTTAAAAAGGAAAAATAAAAAATAGGGTTTTTCTAGTAAAAATCCAAAATTTTCAAATTTAAATGCATTTAAATGACAAAACGAGTTGTCGAGGTGCATACCAAAGGTCCGTATCCCGGTGGATGCAAGTATTGGTGCCCTCGCTCAAATCTGTGCTCTTGAATCGAAATAACTATCATGAAATAGGTCCAAGGGGTTAGAGAAAAAAGTCAAAAGTGAAAGTGAAAATGAATAGTAAAAATGACTTTTAGCCCTATATTAACCCATTTTGACCTAAAAAGTGCATCTTTGACCACAAAATGACCAGGGACCCAAATTTTTCACCCATTCTACCAAATCAAGGGCTTTTTTCATCAAATGATCGTGAATACATTATCAAAAATGAAATCAAAATTCATTACTAATTGACCTAATTCACACAAACTTGACTTAAAACATCATATCTTTCAACAACGATCAAATTTCATTTCATTTTCGAGGGGGAATACACTCAGATAATCAAGACCATCATCTTAATCAATGAATCAGGGCCACAACAGTCAAATCAAAGTGTAATCTTTTATCAGAATTTTTTTTGTTTACCAATCGAAAGGGGCATCAAACATCGAATCATATCAAATCAGGAACCATATTAGACAACCTATCATCAGATCGACCATCAAGGACCTTCAAATCAATCGAAACCACATCAATTCTATTATTAGAATCTTCATCTTCTATCATATCAAATCAGACATTAGTTGATCATGACTTTGCATAAAAAATCATCAGGACATTCTTTGAATTGATACGCTTTGCATGTCAACTCAAAGAGGGGCATTTGTAATCACCTGAAATTGGACAAGATCAATCAAGTGAGAAACTAAGGCAAAAATCAAAGCAATTAAATCAAATCAAGCTAGAATCAAAGCAAAATTGTAATCAAGCCATAAATCAAATTTAATTAAAAATTAAAATCCATAAGTTCAATTTAAATCAAATAAATCATGATAGATAAATATATTGTGTAATTAATCTAATTAATTAAATAGTTCATTTAAATCAAATCAACCCATTCAAGGGGTACACATGGCTAAAGATATTAATTAAATTCAATTGATTAAAATTTTATTTTTCCTCAACCACCAAATGGGAGAAAATATCTCAACCATTAGGATTGAAGGATCAAGCTCACATGGATAAGCTTAAATCGAATCTCCATCACCCATAAGGAGAGAGCATCTTGTCCACCCATTTTGTCCTCTTGTCCCAAGCTTTGAGGATAGAATTTTTAAATGGTCTCCAAAGGTGGAACCGTGGATTTAAACCTCATCAAATCATGATCAAATCAACCACACCCCCTACCCTTGCCAAAATCTATAAAATCAAGGCATAATTGAAGCAATAGTCATCCACAAATTTTATGAAGCATCAAAACTCTTGCAAATTTGAGTTAGAAAAGGAAAATTTAGAGCTAATTAGTGTTTATTATGGGAATTAACTTGTTTAGCTTTCTTATCATTTGATTTCTCATATTAGGACTGTCACTAGTGAGAGCTTGCTGAGAGATCATCATTAGCATCCCTAATTAGAGAGTCATAGAGTGCTCAATCATCTTTAAATTTTCTTAGTTAGATTGCTTTTTGTGACTATATAATTCTTATTTTGATTTATTGATGATACTAACCCTATGAAGGTGCTTTCCTTAGCACACACTAAGAAGACGTATATTCAGTGGAGGCTAGAAGGGATATTTGTGGAGATTTTCTAGATCTCTAAAATTTTAGAAAATGTCTTCTTTACCTAGGTCTATGAAACCTTCACAAATATCCTTTTTTTATCCTCCACTTATACCTCTTAGAATCTGGAAACTTTGGATACTATTTCTCATCATGTATGAAATGTGCTAGTGATCATATACAATTCCTTCAGGGCTCCAGTATTGATGATCTGCACAAGTGTAAAAGGTTTTTGTTAGACTAGGATCAATTATTTGGTCAATTATGATAAGGTTTACACAACAAGATAATATTATTGTATCTTTCATTTCTTTTATCCATTCATATTTTCTTCCTTCTCTTCATTTTTATTAATATATTAGATACTATGTAGTGTACATAAAGGCAAGGTGGTGATTATTCTCGACAATTGGTAGGTATAAGTCTTCCAGGAATCACCATGTAGCTAGGACTAAAGATAGTAGAGCTCAAGAGACCATAATAGTTTCTCTCTGTCTTTGGTCCATACGATTGAGGAAATGTTGTATCTTTCATTAGCTCATCAAATATAGTGATCTGAAAGAATTTAATAGATGGTATTTTCATGATAACGTATATTATTTAAGTTGACGTTGCACAAATTTATCTACTTCGTGCACTTGTAGACTACGAGGACAATGATAAAGAAGTATCCCCTCCCATGGCCTAAGTAATACAGGCCACGGGAGGAGATTCTTCTTTATCGTTGTCCTTGTAGTCCATAAGTGTGTGAAGTAGATAAATTTGTGCAACATCAACTTAAATAATAAATGTTATCATGACAATATTTTATTAAATTTAGATCCCCACATTTGATGATCTAATGAAAGGTAAAACATTTTATCAGTAATATGGACCAACGATGGAGACCAACTATGATGTTGAGACCAACTATGATGCTCTCTTGAGCTCTGTTATCTTTAGTGTGCCATATCATTGCAATTACGATGCCTATCCCATTGGAAAATTAAAAACTATCAAAATATCTATCGGGGTGAGATGGGAATACTGTCAAAAAATTTGTCAGATTGTGATAGATTTTATGATGGTGTGTTGTACCTCCAATCAGACATGCTATCAAATTATGACGGGAAGATCCGTCAAAAATTCTGTTAGAAGGCGATGAGGACACCATTGAAAGGTGACTAGGAAATTATTAGAACCTCTATCAGTTTGTGATAATATTTGCGATGGTATGTTGTACCTCTGACAGGATGTTCCATTAGAATTTGATGACACGTGTCATCAAAATCTGATGACACCTCCATAGTATACGATGAACATTCCAACGGTTTCAATGGTCTTTTTGTGAAGAATTTTATGATTTTCAACATTGTGTGGCATCCAAAACCACCCCCTGTGTATGGTGCATTGAGACATGAGGGTCCTCAAAAGTGGTGTCATAATTGCGACAATTATTTCTAGCCACAAATTTTTCAATGAAATTATACCAACAATAGTTACTATCATAATTATGATGTATAGCATCTAAATGACCATCAAAAAAATAGCCTCAAATGTACTAGTGTACTGGTAAGACACCCTATGAGTTATGATATGGTCATACTCCCTCTGTTAATTATTTTAGAATTTTTGGTAGTAAATGTTATATCAAAATGGATGATAACATAGATAAGTTTGATGCAAGGAGTGATGAAGATATATTCCTTGGATATTCCACAAAAAGAAAGGCCTATAGATGTTATAATTTGAGAACAAGAAAGATGATTGAAAATAAAAATGAAAAGGTTGATGAAAAGTTTTAGGTACAAGAGAGAACTTGCGAGTTCAATCCCAATGACCCAGATTGGTTTAGGTGTGACGAAAGACTAATTCAAAATAATCCAAATCAAGAAGAGAAAGGTCAACAAGACAAGGATCAGTTGCAAGAATTTTTGGTGATAAATAATGGCACATATATGAATCTATATGAGAAAAAAAAAGTGTCTAACACACCTACATATATTGCAAGGGATTGTCCATAGGATTAGATCATTGTAGATAGAAGAAGAGGCACTAGGAAAAGGTCAAAAATCATAGATGCAATTTGTTTGATTTCGTAGGTTGAACCAAAAACCCTTGATGAAGCATGTAGAGATGAGTCATGGATCAAGGAAATGTGAGAAGAATTGGATCAGATATAGAAGAAAAAAACTTTGGAATTGGTTCCCAGACCTAAAGATAAGACTTTTATTGGCACAAAATGGGTATTCATAAATAAGATGAAAGAAGATGGTGTTGTGACTAGAAACAAAGCTAGATTGGTATGCAAGGGATATTCACAACAAGAAGGAATTGAATTTGAGGAAAATTTTGCACCCATTACGAGGTTTGAGTAGTTAGGTTACTCTTAGCCTATGTTGCATTTACAATTTTCAAGATCCATCAAATGGATGTCAAATCAACATTTCTTAATGGTGACTTAGAAGAAGAGGTTTACATTGAGCAACCTGATGGTTTTCCTATATCAGGTAATGAAGGCATAGTGTGCAGATAGAAAAAGGCACTATATGGTTTGAAAAAGGCATCTAGAGCTTGGTATTTACTGTATCTTGGTTTCAAAAGAGGTAATGCAGATAAAAAATTATACTTGAGATGTAATGATGAAGGCATTTTGATAGTAGAAGTTTTTGTTGATGAAATTATATTTGGAGGTAATGATGCCATGAGTAACAAGTTTACAAAAGAAATTAAGAGTGAACCTGAGATGTCTATGATAGGAGAGATAAATTTCTTCCTAGGGTTGTAGATAAATCAGAGCAAGAATGGAATTTTCATATCTCAGACCAAGTATCTTAAGGAGTTGCTAAAGAAATTTGGCATGGATGCCAGTAAACTAGTTGGAACTCCTACGGTAACATGGACCAAGTTGTCTACTTCAGATGAGACAAAAGGTGTACCTCAGATAGAATAAAGATATATTATAGGAGGTCTTCAATATATGACACATACTAGACCTAATATAGCCAACATAGTTGGAATTGTTGCTAGATTCTAGGAAGATCCAAAGGAAATACATTTTTTTCTAGTAAAGAGGATATTCAAATACCTAAAGGGAATATTTGATTTTGGCATGTGGTATGATAGGTCAAAATACTTCACATTAGAAGCATACATTGATGTAAATTGGGAAGATATTGTAGATGACAGTAAGAGCACAAGTAGAGGATCCTTTTTCCTTGGGAAGAGGTTAGTTTCTTTGTTAAGAAAGAAGAATGATTGTATAGCTCATTCAACAACTGAATTAGAGTATGTCATTACCATAATTAATTGCAAATAGATTGTTTGGATGAAAAAAATATTGAAGGACATTGGTGTGAACCTTAGTGAACCATTTATCATACATGGTGATAACACAAGTATAGTAAATATATCAAAGAATCTAGTCATGCACTCAAAAACTAAGCATATATCAATCAAGTATCATTTTCTAAGGGATAAAGTGAAAGAGAAAGAGGTGAAGATTGAATATGTAAGCACAAAGGAGAAGATTGTAGACATATTCACCAAACCACTAAAAAAAGATACCTTTGAATATCTCAGAGGTGGGCTTGGGGTTATAACCCCACCTAAAGGAAATTAAGGAGATGCAATAGTGCACAAGTCCATCAACAATCAGAGCTATATCACTTTTGGACTTGATGTATAGGTCTACTCCTAAGTGGGAGTAATGGTTTGAGCATATTTGATCAGATCAAGGTGATCTTGCACCTAGTAGTTAAATATTTAAAAAATTTACACCTAGCAAATCAAGCGGACAAGGATGTTTGTAATGGCACCCTTTGTCATTGATGTAAAAGGGGGAGAGATTGGAGCAGAGCCCCAAGCTATATCTCAATATGGAGTTATAATGGTTCAAAGAATTTCAATTCCCATACAATTCAGGGCTCTAGCAGAGTTCCCAAACCCACATCAAGGACTAAACTTATTATTAGTCTCAAGTACCCTCAAGGCACTATCCAACCAAAACTTGAACACAATACTTCAGGGATGGAAAAAGGGTTCAACAAAGCCTCCACACACTTCTTCAATGATATTGAAGGAAAATCAATCACCCACTCACCTTTAGGACATATTTTACTCACCTAGGTCTGCCAAGGGCTACTAGGATGAAATAGGAACTTCTGTCAAAAAATTACTTGTAAACTTATTGTTGAGTGTTATTTTTACACGAGACAATGACTAGGAATTTGGGTTAGAAAATTCCTCTCCTGGAAGAGTGATGTAAATAAATGTCAAGGTTTTGGGTTGGGTCTCAATCGCTTAGATAGCTCAACTGAAGATAAATGTGAATATGTTCACGAGGAGGCCTTTTCTAGTTCGGTCTCGAAGGACTGCAAAACAAATCTTAAAAACACAACAATATTTCTCTTTTTGGATTTTTTGAATCTTTTAAATGAAAGAAAAGTTAATCTATTTATTCTACCATGACTGATTTTGCAAGGAAAGTAAGGAGCAAGGTAACAAGAATTTGAAAGAAATTTGCTGAAAAGGAAACTAATGGACATAAACCGATGTTATGTTGCCTTGTGAATTAAAGTACCAAGAAGATAAGGAAAATCCACAAAATAGAGATCTGAAGAAATCACAATCCCATCTTAGTAGATGCAATCATCAATGGAAATAAATGCGGATGTGTGATAAGTCAAAACCTATCAGATCACGAAGCCACCATAGATGTACACACACATGAGACAAATTTATCTTAAAGCACCAAAGAGAGAGATCTTCCCAATAATTCATCACAACAAAGCAATGCAGAAAAGATAAACACCAGACTAAAAGAATCACAGATCAAAATCACCATACAATCAATTGGCTCTTTGAAACAAATGAATGAGCAAACACACATTCGTGAATTTTGCAAAGATAGCAGAAAAATCACACCACGATTGAAGCACCAATTATATGTATTGTATTGCAATAATAATCGACCTTAATTACATTGACTTCATACAATTTATAGAGTTGTGCTCTTAATTTTGCAGCTAGGGTTTCGGCTGCATAAAAACTCAAAAATAAATCTAAACTAGAGTTTTCATGAAAGAAACTATCCCTAAAACAAGTTTAAACTATTGTAGCACGGAATTAAACCTTGTGCATTACAATTTGGGAGCATATTATGCACAAAAACAACTCTAAAAAAAATATTCTAGAACTCATGCATGTTCTTCTTGAAACTTGTAATTCTGCCCTTTATTCATCATTGCAGCTCTTCTCCGTGGACTCAACTAGAAGATGCCCTCAAATCATATAGAAATGACCCCATGAAAGTGATCATTCTGACTAAAAAAGAAACTTGGAGAAGACTGGAGTTAATGGCAGTGATGCCCCATAAATTTCAGACCTTGACCATCACCCCCAAAAAATGGAGTTCAAGAATTGGTTAAGTATTGGAGCAACTTATCTACAACTTTCAAACTTTCAAAGGCCAAAAATCCTACAAGGTTGAAATGCTGAAAATCTTGGTCTTCAAAAATGGTTGTGTACAAAAATGTTCTCCCTCCATACAAAATTTGGCTAAGTCAAAACTTGGGTATTTATCGACTTGGAAGGATTTCTAGATGAGCTTTGTGGAGCCTTTCCACAATCTCCTTTACCTCTTCAAAATTGGTCATCTTGACCCCTTTAAGGAATTCCTATTGCTTCTCCCAAAAGGCAACTAATTTATTTGCAAACCCCCTTATTTCTTCTTGATGGGATAGCATTTCTTGGATTTCCTCCTTCTGATAGAACATTTTCTGAAGATGTTCTTTTGTTTTGACTCTGCTAAAGATATCCAGGTATTGAACTATGATAACATTGAACAAGATGCATTGTTTGTTCATTGTCCTCATCATACAAGTCTAGGTCTAACCCTTTAAAAAAATTATGCATCTTGTTAGCCCATAGTAAACATTCATCCCTCTTCTTATCCATTTTCTTCAAAGTTTTCTCAAAAACACTCAGAGAATCAGTGATGTCTTGAATCCATTCTTCAAAATTATCCAACTCTGACCCATCGTATATCTTAACCAAAACTTGGAAGCGTTGCTTCCTTATTATTGTGAGGTCTTCCAGAAACTTTTGCCACTTTAGAATTTTCTCTTCTAGGCCACCTTCTCCACTCATAATATCAACCAAGTAGGTTATCCCTTGAAGAATACCCCTGAAGGGCCTCAAAATCTTCCTAAGAGCTGCCTTGGAAAAATCTTCACAATCTGCCTTCCAATCTGTACACGCGTGAATGAAAGAATGTGGGATATATGTTGGCAATTCTGTATCACCCCTTTTCTCCAAAATGGCCTGTAGTGAGGCCTCAGGGTTACTAGGGTCAATGTATCCCATTGTTTTAATAATAAAATTCTTCATTGCTTCATTTTGCTCCATTGATGCTTTGATCTTTTCCTCATCTTTGTCTATGAAGCCTAGAGCATGCTTCAATCCTAGCGTAGCTAGAGTTTTACTCCCTTCTCTCATTGGCAATCCTAGGTCCACCTCCTCCAGCACATAGTCATCTGGGGTGATCTCTACCATATTGAAATTCATTATAGGGATGACCACCTAAGCCTTCCACCTGCCTGCCCGATCTTGTGTTACATAGGAGAGGGTCCTTGCTCGGGCACTGGATCCTGCTTGGTGAAATGCTCATCCAAGCATTGTCATATATGTGTCATCTTCATTGGTATATACCCTTACCCTTGGTTGTATTTCCTTGGTAAACCAAGTGGGTTTTGAGAAGGAATTAATGGGCTCATATGGAATGACTAGTCTCGATGTAGAAACCCTGTGCTTCGTCTCCATTTCCTCATGACTTTTCTCCTCTTCTCATTTTGTTCCCTATTCTTCTCTTATATTTTGTTCCTCTCCCAAATTTGTTTGTTCTTCCCCTCCAACATGTCCTTTTGATTGTTGGGACTCTAAAATTCGGATAGATTTTAGAGTCTATATTCAGAAATTTTCCTAAGGCAAAGTTTGTGCCCTTAAAAGATTATTCTAAAAAACCTAGTTCAAGTCCAAGTAAAAGAAGACCTAATGATTTTCATGGGATGGCACTTAGGATGTGCTCCTTGCCTATCATTTATCTTTTATAGTGGGTTTCAACTCTCAAAATTCAGATCCAATGTGTTTCAAAGATACCCATTTGGAGGTCATTGCCCGAATCTACACTTTGCATTCTGTTTGATTTTTACCAAATGACCTACTTTGGAGGTTTGCATTTGATGCCTGATTGATATTCATGATGAAAGGAATGTTGCACTGCATTGTAGGCATGAGATTGTGTCCCCGTGCCCATTTTCATATTCCTAGAGGTTTGTATGATTATTTTACTAGGCTTTCATTTGTGTTTTATTCAGTTTTGTTGAATGTGGGAATATAGATTTTAAGTGGCCCACTTTGAGATCGTGCAAATTGCATCCAATTAGTTATCAGGGTAAATTGAATGTTGTTTTATATTTTAGACAAGAAAATAATCTTCTTTGATGATTTTGAGATCGTGACCAATCCATTTAACCCCTTTGCTAAATCAATTCCAAATACAATTTCTACAAGTTTCATTGTTTTCAGTTCAAGACGTTTTGACGGGGTAAGTTTGAAGTTTATTTCTGGATAATAAATTTATCATTTGATGAAACTAATTACAACCTTTTTTCATACATATGAGAGAGAATCTATATTCAAATTTTCATACCATAAGGGTCCCATTTGATATGTTTACAAGGTCATAACAAAAGGGGTTTTATCCAAATGGTTAATGCTAACAGGATAACTTTCCAGAGTGACCTTTTTGGGAAATTAATATCTTAATGCCAGATGCTTGTCTCCATAGGAGGGTTTGTTCCTTGTACTCTTTGTAGATGAGTCTTCTATCACCATCAATGGTTCGACCTCAGCATTTTATTTGATATTTTATTGCATCCTCTTCAAAGGCGGTTCACAGTGACTGTTTGTGTTTGTAGAACAAATCTGAACAGGCCAGTTTACAAAGGAGCTACTAAAGGTTTGTGTGTTGCTCAAAATCTAACAATGACCAAGTTAATTTTTTGAATTATCATAAACTTTTGTAAATTTTCATGGCTCCAGGCTTCCTGGTTTATGCGTAGTAAAATTTCTCCATTTTCTTCCGGATGTAATTTAAAGTTTGACACACTATGGTTCTGACTTCTATTCTTGGCATCTCTATATCCACTCTATTAAGCATGCAAACATATAACTCAAGATGAAGTCCTTGCATATCCAATGTGAAAGAAGTGATTTCATAGATCTAGGCTAAAGTATGTCTCTGTGGCATGAAAGATTTATCCAATCAAGGGCATATTGTACAATGCTAATTCCTTTTGGCTAGTCTAGTTTTCTTTGATATATCAGTTAATTGCAACTTGTGTTTCATATAAGTTTTCAATTATGTGAAACATAAAATTAGCATAATTTGAAGGGCAGCATATGCCTCAAGGGATGCACATTCATCATATGTTGGTGTGCACAAAAGCATATAGGGCTGAGCTCTTTGGGAATGGCGTGTGCAGCCAAGTGAAGGTTGCAAACAATGTATCTTAAAAGTTTTTTGTAATATTGCACACACCATTTTATATGGTTTTTTTTAAGAGGTTGGGTGCACCAAATAACTAGCCACACCATATAAAACAGGTTGTGCATGAGAGGAAAGGATGCAAGCACCAAAGTTGCAAAGTTGCACAGGCACCAAACAAAGTAGTGGTGTTGTGCACACACCAAAGGGAGACGTGCATGCAGTTTGGTGTGTGTGTTGCTTCCAAGGATCACTTTGTACACTTGCATTTTGGTTTGGGGGCTACTATGTAGGGATATTTGTCCCACATGCACCCAGACCAATGTATTTGAAATGTTTAAAAGAAATGCACTTAGCTTAGACAGTAAAGAGAAGAAAAGGAAGAGGGCTATGTGGGGCCTCACAGATTCAAGTGGGGCCAACCAGCTGGGTGTGCACATTAAGGTAAGTTTTGAAGGAATTTTTATTAAAATCAAGGGGATTAGTCCCACATTTACATAGCTGGGTGCTCAAGAAATAATTAAAAGAATGAATGCTCAAGATGGAGGTAAAGTGAAGTGGAATGGAGGAGGCATGTGGATGAGCTTCACCAATGTGTGGGCCCAACTAATGTGTGCCAGCTGGGCACGCACTAAGGAAATTTTGATGGAAAGGTATTATATTTCAAAAATGATATATCCCACATTACTGGTGTGAGTGGATAACATGATGTTTAAATGCCAAAACACACAATGTTAGAGTCTCCAAGTGAGGACTCCTAGATAAAGCCTTGCACACATGTGCACATGGACTGAGGTAGTTATGTAGTGTTGTGCAAGTAGTTGACACTTGGTGGTGATGTGGTAGAATGGGTCCAACATAAAATTTTGATAGTTTGAAGAGATGTAGGTTTGATATCTTGGGATGCGTATCCATTTATCAATAGTAGACACAACCCCGCGATGAGAAAGTGCTCGATCGTTAGCCATTATGGCATTGTGACAAGCCAACATGTGGCAAAGTGATGAGCTGGTAGATGGACTTGGAAGGTTATGAAGCAATGAACCGGGTGTTGACATGTAGTAATGATGGTAATGTGGCACCAATGACCAGACAATCATGATGCAGGCAATTCCAACTGGATGGTGAGGTGGTCGGCCAGACCAATCAAGCAATGATATGTGGCACATGTGGGTGCATCTAAATTTAGATATGTCTCTAGAAAAGATTTAAAAGTTTATATAGTTTGGACTATATTGACAATTTCGAATCTCAAAGATAGCAATTGCTCATGAAAATAAAAATGATAAATGGAGGCTCATTTTTTACTAGAACATATGAGTGTATTATATTGTTGGAAACAACAGTAGATGATGGATTCAATGGTAGTGGAAATAACCAGTTTCTCGCAAGTGGAAAATAGCAGTAAGGGCTATTATATTCCAAAGTCAAATTTTGGTGGGAAGAAGATATTATGCAGAGTGTATTTGTTCTGGAAAGAGACATATGTCAAAGGGAGATGTTTTTTAGGTCTCTTTCCCCTTCATATATTCTGATCTTTTCATTATTGTAAGGGTTCCAAAATCTCTGTATTTTTCTAAGAGTTGGTCCCAAGTTCTCTGCGGGCTGGGTAGGAGGTCTAGTTTTAGTCTCTACTTAGTTTCAGAACATTGAATGATGATTTTTCTCTCAGTCTAGGATGTAGCAGACGTTTATCTTATTATATTGTTATATCAAAGGGAAAAATTCTTGATTATTTTTTGTTATTAAAGTAGTTTAAATCTCAAAGTAGGGTATATATAGAGGCATGATCCTCATACATAATACTAATATCCTCTCTCATTTCTCTCCATTTGTGTCAATCATAGGATTTTTTAAAAATTTTTATTCATTTCATAGAGATATGCATATGTTTTCATTCTCTAGTTCTAGTTTTAGGATTAGATTAAATGATGTTCAGATTAAATGATGTTATAAGTGAGGCATAAATACATTTGGTTTTCACAAGGATGTTTGTAAGTAGTGTGGGTTTGGGTATTTGTGTAAATGGCTTGGATGTGTGATGAATAGTTGGATTATGTGTATTGCAATGTTAGAGGTTTTGCCCAATCGATAAGGAACTAATCAGAAGTCTGTATATTTTACAATGATGTGTCCGATATGGTATGTTATATCCCTCATAGTTTTAATTCATAACCAATCCAAAACCATTCAAAATATTGAGGTTATAGGTCCATTTGTTTAAATCATGGTGATTGAGAATCAATGAATGATTGTGATAGGGAGAGGGGATGAACTAATCACTAGTTCATGCTTCTTGTCTACTACTGAGACCTAAGGTGACTTCAAAGTCCACCAAATTGATCTATAGGACCTTCTTCAATATATGATCCCCTGATCCCAAACCCCACTCTCCTATCTGGTGCAAAACTCCATGCTTCCCACTTCTAGGTACTCTTCTTGGATGAGGAATACTCTAGGTTCCTTAGCCTTCACTAAGGTCTAAATTCTCATAACTCTCCTAGGTCCTTGTAGGGTTATGGAGGTGATAGAAAACCTTCCATTTCACTATTTTCAATTCTTAAAATGACCTCATGCAATGTTTCTCCTTACCAATTTTAGGGTTATCTGTCAAAACAGGGCTACAAGGAAAGCACCCCTATTAGCCCTCCTACTCCGAGAAATAGGGAAATAACTCCATTTCTTGTCACTAACCTCACCAAACTTCCTTCAGATACTCCTATTCTTTCAACAAGGACTCAAGGATTTTTGGGGTTTTGGGTCTCCAAATGGCCGTACAGAGCCCTGACACAAAATGAGGGTTTGTGAGGGTTTCTAGGCCTTGTTTTGGCTTGAATGCTCCTTAGCTTGTCTATGCATCTTCTTGGATTAATGAGACCTATTTCTTCACACAAATGTGGGCTTACTCAATCCCTTCTCCACTCCATATCTCCATTCCTCTAGATCTTCACAACCTTGCAAGTTATAACCTCTGCAAACAACTCTCTTCCCTAACCGGGCTTGCTTAGGCTCGCCTAGGGCAAGAGTTTAGAAATGATTCCATAGCTTTTGAAGGGCCCTCCTACTACAATCAAAAATTACATTGAACCCAATCACTATCCCCAAAAGGCTGTACTGAGTCTACAGTGGGATAGTGAGTTACATTGCTTACAAAGCCAACTGCCTGGTTCAGGACAGTAGACTGGCACAAACTAACTAATTACAAACTTTGTAAAGGAAAACTATATACACCCTAACTAATGAATCAAAACTACTTCAAACAATACAAATTACAATGCCAAGTTGCTACAGTATCAAACTTAGCAAACAAAAGCCTTCATTTCATTCACTATGTTACTTTTCACATACAGAATAGTTTCAACGGTCTCTTGTACTTTGTCACACACGTACTGGCAATATTAGGGTTTGGTAAGCTTATATTTGGCTTCTTAGGTCTTTTCCAATCATAGCTAGGGTTTCCATTAGTCATTGAGTCTAATCCACCATTTTAGGAATGGAACATAAAATGTTGTCGAGCAACATTTGTAAAGTTCCAAAGTTGCACTTTGGAACTTTTACAACTTTTACATCTTTTTGCCAAATTGGCTAACTCCTAGCTTTCTAAGACTAGAGACCCTTCCTAGATGACTTATAGGAATAGGAAACCTATTTTTCCTTACTAACATCTTGAAAAATCTCTAATTTTAACTCATGTCCTTCCACTAGGACTTCATAACAAGGAGTACTTTACTAACCTCAAGGTCTATCTAAAGACTCTTAGGACTTCTAAACCCCCAACTAACATTGTCAAACACTCCAACTGGTCCTCAGACCCTTATTGTTTATACAAAGCTCATTAAGAGCACCACACAACAAAATTGCAAGAAATGGTGAGGGCCCTGTTCTCTAGGTGCCCCTACACCAGACTGGTTGCAATTTAGTTTTTTTATCACCATCTCATCTTATCTACTTTGTTCAAATCTAGTCCCAGTGTTATAAGGATTGTTGTTTTTATTGACTAGATTAGGTGCACCCACCTTGGTTCTACAAAGCCAGAAGTGCAGAGGGTTGTCTTGTCCCTATAATTGGTCCACTTACCTTAATATCCTTAGCATATTTGGAATTAACCCCTCTTAAAATCCAATCTGAAGGTATATTGGCAGCCCAAGTGCGTAAGTCATTTCCAAGAACCAAAAAAATGGTGACTCTACTGGGGAATAGAGATGATACAGTTATGATAAATCTAAATTGAAGATTTTTGGTGTTATAAACTTGTTATAAATAATGCGGGTATGAGTAGAGCTAGACTCCTCATAATCTTCATATTTTTCTCAGAGTTTCTCCCAAGTGCTCTGTGGGTTGGGTAGGAGGTCTAGTTTTAGTCTTTGCTTAGTTTGAGAACATCGACTAATGATTTTTTTCTCAGTCTAGGATGTAGCAGATGTTTATTAGATTATATTGTTATATCAAAGGGAAAACTTCTTGATTTTATTTATTTATTGAAGTGGTTTAAATCTTGGAGTAGGGTATATATAGAGGCATGATCCTCATACATAATACTAATACCATTTCTCATTTCTCTCCATTTGTGTCAATCTTATGAGTTTTTTGAATTTTTGATTCACTGCATAGAGATATGCATATATTTTCATTCTCTAGTTCTAGTTTTAGGATCAGATTAAATGATGCTATAAGTGAGGCATAAATTCATTTAGTTTTCATAGGGATGTTTATAAGTAGTGTGGGTTTGGGTATTTGTGTGAATGGCTTGGATTTGTGATGAATAGTTGGATTTTGTGTATTGCAGTGTTAGAGGTTTTTCCCAATGGATAAGGCATTGATCAAAAGTCATTATATTCTACAATGATGTGTCTAGTATGGTATGTTATATCCCTCAAAGTTTTAATTCCTAACCAATTCCAAACTGTTCAAAATAATGAGGTTATAGGGTCGTTTGTTTAAATCATGGTGATTGAGAATCAATGAATGACTGGTTGCCATTTAGTTTTTCTCACCATCTCATCTTATCTACTTTGTTCGAATCCAGTCCTGGTGTCATAAGGATTGTTGTTTTTATTGACTAGATTAGGTGCACCTGCCTTGGTTCTACAGAGCCAAAAGTGCAGAGGGTAGTCTTGTCCCTATAGTTGGTCTAGTTACCTTAAGATCCTTAGCATATTTGGAATTAACTACTCCTAAAATCCAATATGAAGGTATATTGGCAGCTCAAGTGCGTAAGTCATTTCTAAGAACCAACAAAATGGTGACTCTATTGGGGAATAGAGATGATATAGTTATGATAAATCTGATTTTAAGATATCTAGTGTTATAAGCTTTTTATAAATAACATGAGTATGAGTAGAGCTAGATTTCTTAGAGTTGGTCCCAAGTGCTCTATAGGCTGGGTAGGAGGTCTAGTTTTAGTCTTTGCTTAGTTTGAGAATACCAACTGATGATTTTTCTCTCAGTCTAGGTTGTAGTAGATGTTTATCAGATTATATTATTTATCAAAGGGAAAAATTATTGAATATTTATTGTTATTGAAGTGGTTTAAATCTCAAAGCAGGGTACATATAGAGGCATGATCCTTATATATAATGCTAATACCGTTTCTCATTTCTCTCCATTTGTGTCAATCTTATGAGTTTTTTGAATTTTTGATTCACTACATAGAGATATGCATATGTTTTCATTCTCTAGTTCTAGTTTTAGGATCAAATTAAATGATGCTATAAGTGAGGCATAAATTCATTTGGTTTTCACAGGGATGTTTGTAAGTAGTGTGGGTTTGGGTATTTGTGTGAATGGCTTGGATCTATGATGAATAGTTGGATTTTGTGTATTGCAGTGTTAGAGGTTTTTCCCAATGGATAAGGCACTAATCAGAAGTCAGTATATTCTACAATGATGTGTCTTGTATGGTATGTTATATCCCTCAAAGTTTTAATTCATAACCAATCCCAAACCATTCAAAATATTGAGGTTATAGGGTCGTTTGTTTAAATCATGGTGATTGAGAATCAATGAATGACTAGTTGCAATTTAGTTTTTTCTCACCATCTCATCTTATCTTCTTTGTTTGAATCCAATCCCGGTGTTATAAGGATTGTTGTTTTTATTGACTAGATTAGGTGCACCCACCTTGGTTCTGTAGTGCCATAAGTGTAGAGGGTAGTCTTGTCCCTATAGTTGGTCTAGTTTCCTTAAGATCCTTAGCATATTTGGAATTAACCACTCCTAAAATCCAATCTAAAGTTATATTGGCAGCCCAAGTGCATAAGTCATTTCCAAGAACCAACAAAATGGTGACTCTACTGGGGAATAGAGATGATACAGTTATGATAAATCTAAATTGAAGATCTCTGGTGCTATAAACTTGTTATAAATAATGTAGGTATGAGTAGAGCTAGACTCGTGGCCCACTTATTTATCTATCTAATGGGTACCATTAAAGTGTATCGAGTCAAATTTAAAGGTTTTAATATCATCTCACCAAGTTGTGAGTGGCAACTCTGAGATCCTTTGTTTGATCAGTGGAAATTTAGAATAAAATATATGATGTATCCAACTTTGATAAATAGTATTTAGAAATCCTAGTGAAGTTTTATGTGGGTTGGAAAAGGTATACAATGGTTAAAGTATTTTTCCTCTTCAAGGAGGTGGTGACTCTACAAATATTTCAGTGAAGCAAGATTCATATCTATCAATCTTTTCAGTTAGCAGCTTGAGTTTCAACCACATACTTCTAGGTATTTTATTTTTCAAAGCATAAGAAATATTTTTGTATTAAGTGATTTGAGCACTAAGAAAAGGAACAAGGTGTGAAAAGAGGTTTTCATGCTTCAAAAATTAGGATTGCAGTTTTGTAAAACTTTCAGTGAAGTATGAAATAGTAAACAATGGGGGACATAGAGATTAATGGATCTGTTATGCTTGAATGTGGTGATTCTTTGTCAAAGTATGAAGAAAACATTTTGAAAAAAAGAATCTAGGAGGAAGCCGTAATGTTTTTAAGAAGACATGTGGGAAAAAGGAAAGAAGAATCAACACATAAGTTTTATAAAAGGATTTTTGATAAATATTGTGAGCTTCTAGAAGGTGTTGAGCTTTTATAGTTTGCATAAATTGATTTGTTTTTAGAGCTTTGTATGTCTGAGTCAGTCAATTGGTATGCATCCAATAAAGAAGAAGCTATTAAACGGGATGAAAGATAGGTAGATTCAATTGAAGATCCTAAATCTGAAAATGATGATGGTTTTGTCTCTGTTGATGTTGATTATGATGCTAACAGTGAGATTAGTGATTATCAAGATGATGAAGAAGAGTTTATAGTTAATGATGTTTCTATTAATTTTTTAGATCTTCTTTTTTATCAGCATAAGAGAGAAACATTCTTGTTTCAGTTTAAAAAAATGTTTGTGTAAACAATGAAAAGATAAATATGATGCAGATAAAAGTTTCTGCAGTGATTGTTGTGCACAAAATGATTTGAGGCAAGAAGTTTTAGTCCCTATTCAAGAAGAGGATGATGTTTGCAGCACCAGAAATAAAGCAAATAAAAATGACAATGAAGTTCAATGCCTGCTAAGTAGTGATGAAATATCAACATTCTTGGCTATTGATTTTCAGAGGTATGACCCCAATGTGGATTTTACTTTGCAATACCCAGTTGATATATGCTTTGACACTGATAATGAGGAAGGTGTTCAAAGTGATGTTGATAATGATTCATGTTTGCATGAGTCCTCCTCATATAATTTTGCAGAAGATGATAAAGAAGATCATGACAACGTTTTGTTTTTTCATGCGGATTCCAGTAATGAACAAGTTTCTTACTCATTCTCTCTTCCTTATTTTGATAAGTATGATGATGGTTGTGATAGTGTTGAGGACAATGTCTTTGATAATAGGGACAGTGAAACCTTTGATAAAAATGATGATATAGATCAGTTGTCCTTATGTCACAATGTTTATAAAAAAAGTTTGCACTTGGTTCATGATCCAGATTGTGAATACATCCTTGAGGAGCCAAGTTACTCAGTGGCTGAATCATCTCATGGAGATAAATTTCAGGATCCAGTTCCTTCTCAGCCATGTGAGTTTTTAGTAATGCATGATGACTATTATGTTTTATATTCTGATTCATTACTAGATGAATGTTATATTTCCAATCCTCAAGAAGAGGTAACAAACATTCCATATTTTTTGGAATATGAGAATGATGGTGATAGTGACCAAAAGAATGTAGGCTGTAACAAATATAGAATTATTTTTCAGCCCAAGGATGTTCACATATGTAGGCAGCAAAATTGGCATGATATTTTCAGATGGTTGCTCTCATATGGGGATGAAGATCATATGTTTGACAGAGGTAAACAATGATTACATTTTGTTGGCTCTAGGCCATTTTTAATTAGTGTTATCATTGTATAGTTGTTTTTCTTTCAGTTGTGGTGTGTTTATTTCAATAAAGATCCCCTATTTTTGAAGAGAGAAAGAGCAAGAAGTTTATTTTCTTTTTGAGTGGTCTTCTTTACCAAAGATTCTAGATTCTCTGTAGGCCCGCAAGGGGCACACGTCACTAGTCAGAACCACTTTTGGGACTCTAAAATATGGATAGATTTTAGAGTCTATATTCAAAAACTTTACCTAAGGTAAAGTTTGTGCCCTTAAAAGATCATTTTAAAAAACCCTTATTCAAGTGCAAGTAAAAGAAGACCTGATGATTTTCATGGGATGGAACTTGGGACATGTGTTCCACACCTTTCATTTAGCTTTTATAGTGGGTTTCAACTCTCAAAATTCAGAGCCATTGTGTTTCAGAGATACCCATTTGGAGGTAATTGCCCGAATCTGCACTTTACATTCTGTTCAATTTTTACCAAATGACCTACTTTGGAGGTTTGCATCTGATGCTCGATTGATAGTCATGATGAAAGGAATGTTGTAGTCTATTGTAGGCATGAGAGTGTGTCTCCATGCCCATTTTTAGATTCCTAGAGGTTTGTATGATCAATTTACCAAGCTTCTTCCATTTGTAATTTATTCAATTTTATTGAATGTGGGAATGCAGATTTTAAGTGGCCCACTTTGAGATTGTGCAAATTGCATCCAATCAGTTATCAGGGGAAATTGAATGTTGTTTTATATTGTAGACATGGAAATAAGATTCTCTGATGATTTTGAGATCATGACCAATACATTTAACCCCTTTGCTAAATCAATTCCAAATGCAATTTCTACAAATTTCATTATTTTTTAGTTTAGGACGTTCTAAGGGGGTAATTTTGAACTTTATTTTTGAATAATCATTTTATCATTTGATGAAACTAATTACAACCTTTTTTCATACATATGAGAGAGAATATATGTTCAAATTTTTATACCATAAGGGTCTCGTTTGATATGTTTACAAGGTTAGAACAAAAGGGGTTTTATCTAAATAGTTAACGTTAACGGGATAACTTTCCAGAGTGACTTTTTTGGGAAATTAATATCTTAAAATCAAATTCTTTTCTCCATATGAGGATTTGTTCCTTGTACTCTTTGTAGATGAGTCTTCTATCACCATCAGTGGTTCGACCTCAGCATTTCATTTGATATTTGATTGCATCCTCTTCAAAGGCGGTTCCCAATGATTGTATTTTGCATTTGCAGAACAAATCTGAACATGCCAGCTTATAAAGGAGGTATTGAAGGTTTGTGGGTTGCTCGAAATGTGACAATGACCCAGTTGATTTTTTGAATTATAATAAACCTTTGGAAATTTTCATGGCTCCAGGGTGCCCAGTTTATGCGTAGTAGAATTTCTCCATTTTCTTCTAGATGTAATTTAAAGTTTGACACAGTAGGGTTCTGACTACTATTCTTGGAATCTCTATATCCACTATGTTAAGCATGCAGACATATAACTCAAGGTGAAGTTCTTGCATATCCAATGTGAAAGAAGTGATTCATATGTCTAGGCTAAAATATGTCTATGTGGCATGAAAGATTTATCCAATCAAGGGCAGATTGTACAATGCTAAGTCCTTTTGGTTGGTCTTGTTTTCTTTGATATATTAGTTAACTACATCTTATGTTTCATGTAAGTTTGCAATTATGTGAAATATAAAATTAGCATACCTCCAAGGGCGGCGTATGCCTCAAGGGCTGCACATTCATCATTTGTTGGTGTTCACAAAAGCATATAGGGTTGAGCTCTTTGGGAATGGCGTGTGCAGCCAAGTGAAGACTAAAAACAATATATCTTCACAGTTTTTTGTAATGTTGCACACACCATTTTATATCATTTGTTTTAAGAGGTTGGGCACACCAAGGAACTGTTCGCACCTTATAAAGTAGGTTGTGTGTGAGATGCAAGGCTGTAAGCACCAAAGTTGCAAGCTTGCACATGCACCAAACAAAGCAGTGGTGATAAGCACAAAAAAAAGGGAGATGTGCATGCAGTCTAGTGCATGTGCTTCTTCCAAGGAGAACTTTGTACACTTGCATTTTGGTTTGGGGGCTGCTATGTCGGTATATTTGTCCCACATGTGCCCAAACCAATGTATTTGAAATTTTTAAAAGAAATGCACTCAGCTTAGACAGTAAAGAGAAGAAAAGGAAGAGGGCTATATGGGGCCTCACAAATTCAAGTGGGGCTAGCCAGCTAGGCATGCACATTAAGGTAAGTTTTGAAGGAAATATTATTAAAATCAAGGGGATTAGTCCCACATTTACGCAGTTGGGTGCTCAAGAAATAATTAAAAGAATGAATGCTCAAGATGGAGGTAAAGTGAAGTGGAATGGAGGAGGCATGTGGATGAGTTTCCCAGATGTGTGGGCCCGGCTAGTGCATGTCAGCTAGGTGTGCACTAAGGAAATTTTGATGGAAAGGTATTATATTTCAATAATGATATATCCCACATTGTTGGTGCGAATAGATAACAAGATGTTTAAATGCCAAAACACACAATGTTAGAGTGTCCAAGTGAGGATGCCTAGATGGATCCTCACACATGTGTGCATGTGGACTGAGGTAGTGATGTGGTGTTGTGCAGATGGTTGACACTTAGCAGTGATGTGGTAGAGAGGGTCCCACATAAAATGTTGATAATTTGAAGAGATGAAGGTTCGATATCTTGGGATGTGTTCCTGGATATCAATGGCAGGAAAAACTCCATGATGAGAAAGTGCTTTGTCGTTAGCCATTGCGGTATTGTGATAATCTGACATGTGGCAAAGTGATGAACTGACGGATGGACTTGCAAGGTTATGAAGCAATGAACCAAGTGTTGACATGTGGCAAGGATGGTGATTTGGCACCGATGATCGTACAATGGCGATGCAGGCAATTCCAACTAGATGGTGAGGAGG
Organism: Chamaecyparis obtusa; assembly: GCA_027943335.1. NCBI lineage: Eukaryota > Viridiplantae > Streptophyta > Pinopsida > Cupressales > Cupressaceae > Chamaecyparis > Chamaecyparis obtusa. The sequence goes on from BSBK01005945.1 coordinate 39,437, forward strand.
TTGGTCAGACCAATCAAGTAATGAGACATGGCACATGTGAGTGCGCCCAAATTTAAATATGTCTGCAGGAAAGATTTAAAAGTTTATATAGTTTGGACTATATTGACAATTTCAAATTTCAAAGATAGCAATTGCTTATGAAAATAAAAATGATATCTGGAGGCTCATTTTTTACCAGAACATATGAGTGTAATATATCATTTTAAATGGCAGGAGACAATGGATTCAATGGTGGTGGAAATAACTAGTTTCTCACAAGTGGGAATGAGAAGTAATGGATATTATATTCCGAAGTCAATTTTTGATGGGAAGAAGATATTATGCAAAGTGTATTTGTTTGGGAAAGAGATAGATTTCAAAGAGAGATATTTTTTAGGTCTCTTTCCCCTTATCCATATATTCTGATCTTTTCATTATTGTTATAAGGGTTCCAAAATCTATGTATTTTTCTCAAAGTTGGTCCCAAGTGCTCTGTGGGCTAGGTAGGAGGTCTAGTTTTAGTCTCTTCTTAGTTTGAAAACATCGACTGATGATTTTGCTCTCAGTCTAGGATGTAGAAGACATTTATCAAATTATATTTTTATATCAAAGGGAAAAATTTTGGATTATTTGTTATTATTGAAGTGGTTTAAATCTCACAGTAGGGTATATATAAAGGCATGATCCTCATACATAATACTAATATCATTTCTCATTTCTCTCCATTTGTGTCAATCTTATGAGTTTTTTGAATTTTTGATTCACCGCATAGAGATATGCATATGTTTTTATTCTCTAGTTCTATTTTTAGGATTAGATTAAATGATGCTATAAGTGAGGCATAAATTCATTTGGTTTTCATAGGGATGCTTGTAAGTAGTGTGGGTTCGGGTATTTTTGTGAATGGCTTGGATCTATGATGAATAGTTGGATTCTGTGTATTGCAGTGTTAGAGGTTTTGCCCAATTGATAAGGCTGATCAGAAGTCAGTATATTCTACAATGATGTGTCTGGTATGGTATGTTATATCCCTCAAATTTTTAATTCATAAGAAATCCAAAAGTGTTCGAAATATTGAGGTTATAGGGCCATTTGTTTAAATCATGGTGATTGAGAATCAATGAGTGACTAGTTGCCATTTAGTTTTTTCTCACCATCTCATCTTATCTTCTTTGTTTGAATGTGGTCCTAGTGTTATAAGGATTATTATTTTTATTGACTAGATTAGGTGCACTCACCTTGGTTTTGTAGAGCCAAAAGTGCAGAGGGAAGTCTTGTCCCTATAGTTGGTCTAGTTACCTTAAGATCGTTAGCATATTTTGAATTAACCACACTTAAAATCCAATCTCAAGGTATATTGGCAGCCCAAGTGCGTCAGTCATTTCCAAGAACCAACACTGATCTGACTTTTTCTTCAGATGGAACCTCGTTGATCACCTATGTTTCCTTCTCTGGCTCTTGAGCCCCTTTTGAAATTGTCTCAGTTTGAGAAGGTGGATGTGTGGATGCTTGATTAGGAGGGTTCTGTATAGGGGGAGTGGGAGCAAGAGGGGGAGTGGGCAAAGGCATTGACATTGGTGGAGGAGGTGTAGTAGGCATGGGAATATGAAATGGTGGTGGTTATGGTGGCAGTGGAGTAGTTTGGACTAGAGGTGGAAGTGGAGTGGTGGAAGCTGTTTGATGTTGAGGTGGAGGTGGATTTTTTTGTACAGGAGGGGCCAGAGTTGGATTTTGTTGTGGAGCTGAAGGGACTTGGACTCCAATGTCTTCTTTAGAGGTAACTCCTATAAAAGAATCTTTTCTTGATTTAGTAGTCTCCTTTTGAACCTCATCTGTAACTTCCTCTACTAACTCTTGAGATTCCCATTGAACCTCCTCTCCCACATTGTCCAAAGGACTTGTGAATTGTGTTGGGAGGGAAGCGAATGAGAGGGTCCTTCAGTTGGAGCTTGTTGTTTAGTCTCTTTGAATCCATGAAGGCCTTCAAAGTCAGAGATATCAAACTCATCATCACCCAGAGCATCCAAATTTACTTTCTATCCTTGGGATCCTCCTTTGACATCTTCCTGTGCTTCTTCCTCCTACAAATTCATTTTCATTAGGGATCCTATTGATTGGGTCCTTCTATTGAGGGGTATTAGGTCCTCCTCATCTTCCTTCTCTTCCTCGAAAAGAGTGTCCATATGTGTAGGTGTCGAAGCTCTCTTCTTTTTGTACACGTGTCCCTTGATCACCCCAGTAGACCTAGGTCCAGTTATTTTAACTTTTGGTGCCTTATTGGGTGCACCTAGAGGTTATAGACCACTAGAAGAGGGAGCATATGGAGGTGCTATACTTATAGTCATTCTATTTTTTGGCTTCTTTGAATGATTAGCCAATCTATATGCTGTAGGGCGCTCATGTCTATACACTATCTCCGACCTTAGCGGTGCAACCTCTTTGAATTGTGGCATCAACACCTTTTCCCATTTCTTCTTCTTTTCTTTAGATAGCTAAGTTGGCTATTGCTTCATTGGCATGGAATCCATTGGAAATGGATGAGCGATCCATTCCTTGGTCACCTTGATGACATGTTTAGCTTTGAAATTTATGTCATCATTCTTGTCCGTATCAACTTTTTCATTTAGGATTTCCCCGATATATACCTTATCTTGGTTGTAAATGGGATCCAAGACATCTTCAGAATCAGCCTCCCTCACCTTTTGTGGTATTCAGAGTAGTAGAGTAGTCTGTGCTATCTCTAGAGTCATCTAATAGTAGTCACAGATCCTAACCATGTAATTATCCAGGTAGTTTATCCAGTGGTCCTTGATGTGAGGCTCATGCACATAATGTCTTCCCATTATATGGCTATAAGTTCTAATGGGGTCAAATTTGGTCCTTATGAGATTGAAGTTTTACAATGGGTATTCATCTCATTTGAAGGCTAGTGACTTGCATATCTTCATGTTTTGTAATTAGTGGGGGCCTATGGAGATTGGGAAATCCGAACAATGCATCTTCTTATGCCGGATATACTCGTGATCATCTGACAATTTCCTGGCCATTTTTAACAAGATTATCATGTCTGATGGATACCTTGGAAGCTTCTTTAGAGTTAAGGTGCTTCCTACCACCTAGATGTACGTGAAGGTCTTGAACTAGATGTAGAATTCCCCAAGGGTCTTCACTTTAGCTATTGCTTCTATTAACATTCTCTTGGCATAGTCTCCCTTTATGGAGTGGATGATAGAAAAAATAAAAGCATCATTGATGATGTGATACTTCGGGTTGTCCTATATAAAGTATTCCTTCCTAACCAACTATGGGTACACTATAAATGGTCATGCATTTAGGTCTCTCATAGCAATAAATTTTACTAACCCTGAGTATACTGCCCTTGTTCCCAACAGGTATACTGTCATGCCCACAAATTTCTTAGGCAAGAACCCAACTACAATAACTTTTTAAAAAAAATTTCAGCTTACTAAAATGCTAAATAATTAGCTTAAATTAAATCTTACTAAGTTTCCTTCATCATGCAATATTTATCAACAATAGTACACATGGTTACTTATTTTTTTTGAAGCTTCAACATAAATAAAGACAGATTTCCTCTAAATACATTACTCATACAACATGTTACAAATGAAATCAAATGAAATACTTCAATAGAATTTTCACAATGTCTTTTTTGTTTTGTTTTTAAGGACAACAAGAATACATTATTGCAATATTTCCTATGATACAAAACTAGGAAGCATGTCTTTCCTTCCACACAAAACACATTTATCCAAGGGCTGCAAAACATGAGATACCCTCAACTTAAACTTGCCTCAAAGATACCAACACACCCAAAACCTGCATATATAAAAAAAAAATAGCATAGCCATGGGTGCTCTCCACCCTACCATATGGCATCATGAGGCCCTTAGTATGCCCTAGCCAACCCCCGAGCTTGGGGAACCATGCTAAGGTAGGAAAAAAAATACATAAGACATAGGGTACATACATTCAAAACACATATTTCACCACATAGGACTACACAACCACATCTTACTTCCATTATGGCTTATCACATTTGATCACTCATGGAGCCATCAAGAGGGTGAGGGACACTTTTTTATTACAACCCTTCAAACTCAAGAAGAAAATAAGAAAGAATCAACACCAAAACTACAAACAGATTTCTCACAACACTACAACCACCTTCACAATAACATTGAACACTTCATGGAGAAAGGAAAAATTGCAGCCCATGAGCATACACAAAAACATACATAAAAATGAAAATGGATGAAGCACTAACCTCTCCTCCAAGCCTGCACAAAATGTAGTTCCTCCTTCTCTCTAGCCATCCCTCCCCCTTAGTCTCCAAACTCTGTCTCTAAAAATAGAGAGTGGGTGAATAGCCCAAATGTTTCCCATACTCTCCTCTAAATTGGAATCTAACACAAACCCCCAAAATTCCTAGGAGAAGAGGCCTATCCTATTGGCTAACCTTCCCAAGACTTTTTGAGAAGAGAAAAAGTTACTTACATCTTTCCCCAAAATTCGTCACACTCTTCCCAAGCATTTTTGAAGGATGAAAATTGAGTTTAAAACACTCAAAGTGGCCTAGAAATACCCCCAACCCCATAGTATACCCTTGGGGCAAGTCAAAACCAGGCTAAACTACTCCCTAGGGTCAAATTTAACTCTCCAAAAGCCCACTCCAAGATGACTCACGAAAATGAGTGATGAGACTACCAACAAGGCTCCCTAACCAAGAAAACACACCTAGGGATACTCATAGGTCACTCAAGGTTACACTAACTCAACCCACCCAACTTTGACATGCCATGTCACATCACTAGTGTCAAGTGACACCACATAAGGAGTACATCACAACACAACACTAGACATGCCAACAATGAAATAACAAATAACATCTCACATAATTTACAGAACATAATTTATAATAAAAAACACTTTTACATTCGAGGTCATTCCCTTTTTAGGGTTGACCTTGGTTCCACAGGGGTTCTCACAATAATTCCTTAGCAATGGTTTCCCGCAGTGTCCATGGTTATCCACCTGCACACTTGTAAAAGTATCAGTAGTCCAAGATAGGTTATGCATATAATCCAATTAAAACATCATATAAATCAATCTCTATATTTAGAGAAAAATAGATCAACATATTACGACATCTCATAATAACCTTCACATGTTTAAATCTACATTTTCCATTTATGCAACAGAGAAATCAACATGTATCTAGCAAATTGAACACCTCTACTATCTTGTTACATGACTCGGATCCACATAACCTATACTCATATATATTCTCTAACCATAATGCAAAGCATAATTCATTAATTCAATTAGTCACATATATCAATATATGATTTAGGATTTTAGTTCCCTATATCATTTCGTTTAAAACCTAACCATAAGTAGGTAAAACATAACCCAATGTAATTTGATATCCACACACTTAAGACTTCCATACCAACATGCAAGAATGTATCCTATTAAAATATCATTATCCCAATTCATCACAAGAAACTCAACTAATATGCTTGATCCTAGTATACACTAATCCAACCTAACTCAAGACAGCCTTGGACTATGTTAAACATTGACCCTAACATCATAAATTCTACTATACCACTATGCAATTCCTACATAATGAAATCTGTTAAACATTCTCTCTCTATTGAGTCATCCTATCATGTAAGCACATATATGCATCTTCATGTTCTATCACCATGATAATTTTCCAAAAGTAATATTACTTCAAAACAATATATCTTAAATTAGCATATTCCATGAATTTGTTTAAAAATGAAATCTATTTTAATTAAGCTGACGAACTATAGTCAAGATATCTAAGAATTCCATATGCAACCTAAGGAGAATTTTGCAAGAAGTAAAATTATTACTTACCAGAGTGTTCTTACCAAGATGAGGGAAATGGAGGGGTCCTACATAGACAACATAGGATATTATGTAGAAGTATGGATCATTCTTCATTGTGATTAACTATTGATCCAGGTTTTCACTGAGCATGGTGGCCTAGTCGAACCTTGCCTACCTCTCCTTTATACTCTCAATGAGAAGGATCATCCATAGCTCCAATTGTATATACTTTTGTAATCCATGCACCTAATTGATCATGGTGATGGTTTCTTGAATGTCTTCTTTCATGTACCCTCTCCTCATGTCTATCTTATCCAGTTTATTCTTTGGTAGAGGTTGCATAAGATAGTCCCTGTTCACTATCTAATGGGGTAGTTGGATGTCATTATTGTAAAATTTCATGCCCTTACCAATGGAGAAACTATAAAATTTGTCTATCCCCTTTGGTAGATGGAAGACATCCTCAATATTGTCTGGTCAGAGATCCAGAACCACTTCTCCCATGCTATTTTTGACTAGTCTGTCATCTGGTACGTAGTGGTTCACCAACGTGGTGATCAAATCAGAAGAAAGGATGGACATATGGTGTGTTGCTACATTTACTAGAGAATAATACACTAATGAAGTGCAGTCCTCTGATCTCTCCACTAGTTGTGCACACTTCACCAAGTATTCATTCCAGCTGACATTCTCGATGTCTGTGTCTGTGATTTCTGCATGTAAATTTCCCACCTTGGAAGGTGCATGGTAACCTTTGAATTGGTACCTTATAGCCAATGAGTTAACTTTCACTACCTTTTCCACAAAGAACAAATGAGACATGAATCACTAATCATCATATGATAATTAGGGAGGACCATTGATGAAAATTAGATAAAAATCAATCAAGACAACCTTGCAAAAAGCCAAGTCTAAACACTTAGAAAGTACAATTTTAGTCTTTCAGACCTTCAGAGGTGTCAGACCTCTAAAAGGCTGAAAGGCCAAAATGCTGCAAAAGAGGATATACAAGCCAAACTTTGGTCTTTCGGGCGGCGAAACAATGTGTAAACTTCGGAGTGAAAAACCTCAAAAAATGTGAAGAAGTTGAGTTCATTTCAGCTGGCATTTCGGGCTTCAAAATTTTGGAGATGTGAATATTTCAATGTGTGAAACCTCAAAACGTCGAAACTAGGACTTGGCAAAAACTTGAAGTGAAACCCTTCTCCAAAATTTTAGACTGCAAAAGTCCGAAACTTCTAGGGCCAAAAGACCAAAAGAAGGGTTTTGAGGGTTAGATCTCAAAAACAAGCTCTAGATCAAATAGGACCATGAAATCTATGATAAGGGGTCCAAGGGGACAACCCTATGACCCCGAAGTAGGACAAAACAATAACAAAACCCTAAACCCTAGTGAAACTAAACTTAAAACTAAAAGACCCAAACCCTAGAATGAGAAACAAATAGAGAGGGACGTGAATAATCCTACCTCAAACACGTTGAAAAGGACCAAGAAAACCAAAGAAACACACTACGGTGAAAAGAAAAATCTTGGAGGAAAACACATGCAGAAAGAGCTCTGAAATCAACTACTAGCATAAAATGATAAGTGAGAAGATAAAGAAATCTTTTACCTTATATAGGCAACCAGTGGGGGTGACATCAACCACCATTGTTGATCAGCCTTTTGGGCTTTTAGGGGTATCAGACCTCTAAAAGGTTGAAACGTTAAAAGGTCGATTCCCTCGAGGAATCAGACTTTTGGTGTTTCAAACCTCCAAAGTCTAAAATCCTCAGGATGCACTAATGTTGGAGTAAAAGACTCTTTCGGCCTTTCATCCCTTTCACACCTAGGGGACACCGAAAGTGTGAAAGTGAGAAACTAAACAAAAAACTAAGCAATAGGGGAACAAAGACCAGACCAACAAGAAGAACTCAAAACAACAAGCTAAAAGAAGAGGGGGTCCTTTGGCCAAGTGGCTCAAAAAGGGGAGCATGGTTGTGGAACCACAACACTTATCATTTTCTATAGGAGCACCCTTCTATAGGGCTCCCACCATTTTCAATTTTTTTATGTTTTTCTTCTTGATGAAGCCATGCAATTATAATAAGAGCCATGAGCTCTGTGAGTTTGTTTAGGTCCTAGTTTAGGTCCTAGGAGGTCACAATATAGCTTCATTTTGTAATTATTTAGGGACTCAATGGATAATGTCATCCTAATGTCACCTGGTCTTTGATGGGGTGTAAGTCTAGAAATGAGGTTTTGGGGTCTTTTGGCATGTGTGTGTCCAAGGAATGGCCTAAGAAAGGTTTAAAAGCATAGAAAGAGCAAAAATTGCTCAAGCAAGAAAAGTTAGCAACTTTTATTCTAAAGGGTTATAACCCTAACCTAGAGGTGAAAATCCCTAACTCAAGCACACATCCTAAGAAAAGACATTAAATGCTCAGAAAACCCCTAAAATTAGGGTTTGTGATGAGATTATCCGACACTGAGAAGGAAAAGTTAGACTGATTATGTATTTTGGTGTGCCAGTTTGCACTTATGGAGTGTATGATGGAACTTAATGAGTAGAATTTTATTATTCTTATGTTGTAAATCTTCCTTTAATTATAATCTTTCAATTAAAGTTCTTTGTTAGGGTTTTCTTTGCAGGTTTGTGGGTTCTTTGTAATTAGTTTGCATTTACCAGTTCACTCTCTAGTTTTGACTGGTTTGTGAAGATGGGCCTGTAGCTCCTATCCCCACCATGGAAACTCCATGGAATCATGGGATATGTTAGTATAGACCCTTTATAGTGTATTATATCAAGAAGGGCCCTGGGAAGTTTGTGCAAGCATTTATGAGACCAAGCTCTAGGCGAGCATGGACTGTGCCTGTCTAGGTAAGGTCAAGATTGAAGAGGTTCTAGAAGGAAAGGATGGACATTGCAAGAAGAGTCCTTTGGAGGATTTGAATAAGGGTTAATGAAGTTTCATTGGTGAGAAGGAGGAGCTTCTACCAATCCAGACAAGGTGGTGAAGAAACCAAACAAGTTCAGTGACCCTATCAAGCCTAAAAACCCTTTAAAAAACCTCAGTTTGGAATAGGGAATTGTACGGACACTTGGGGTCCCAAAACCTTAAAAATCTTTGAGACCTTAGAAAATTATTAGGAGTATCTTTGGGAAGTTAGGCAAGATTTGGCAAAGATTGCAGGTGGTAGCCCTATAAATCCTGAATGGAGGCCTAATTGGGGCACATTGCTTGTAGTTTTGTTTTTAGGGTAAATGAAGCAATCAGGTAACAAGATGGATTTCCCAAGCCAAAGTGGTCACATGGAAGGTTGAAAAAACACCTTAGGACTTATCTCCATCATTTCTAGGACTTGAGAAGGTGTGGAAGAATTTGTGCCCTTATAAGCCTATGTAAGGGAATGAAGCAAAACTAAGTGAAGGAGAGATTAGGAGAAGTACTTGTTCTTGGTGGTCATATTGGGAAAGTTCAAGGAATTACACAAGAAAAGGGAGTCCTAGAGACCACAGGGTGTGATTAGAACACTTATTGATCCAAGAAAGAGATTAAAGAGCATAGACTAGGCTAGTTTATCCCAATCTCCCCATCATATTGGTATCAGAGCAATTCAAGACTTGGGAAGTGAATAGTTTGAGAGGGTGAATGTTTCAACCTCCAAAAGAATCAGTAGGGTCATGTTAGAAGAAGAAGATGGTGACTAATGCAGATTTAGCAAAGAAGGTAGAAGATTAGGAGGAAGACAATAGACTCCTAAGAGAAAGGTTGGCTCAGCTAGAGAAAATCTTGGATGATGTCCAAGCTAAAGAAGAGAAGGTCAATGATAAGATGGAAGAGAAAGAAGCCAAGGAAAAAGAAAAGACCATAGATGATGAAGTTCCTACACCTGACCCTTCAACACAAGATGAGAAGTTCTTGAAGGCAATTAAAATCATCACTGGTAAAGCCCTTGAAGGTGTCCCCTTACTCACTGGTAGAATGGACACTAAATTAGTAATGTAGTGGATTGAGGGCATGGATAATCACTTCAAGTGTGAAGAGATCACTAAAACACAAAAGGTCAAAGTGGCCAAATCTAGGTTGAGGGGCCAAGCTCTGACTTGGTGGAACTATCTCAGAGAAGAATGGGTGAAAGAAGGGAAAAATCCAATAGAAAATTGGAAGGCCATGGTGAATAAAGTTAGGGAAGCTTACCTACCTATAGATTTTGAAATACAACAGTGTAGGAGAAGATTGAACCTCAGACAGAAAGAGATGGATGTTTCCACCTACACAGAGGATTTTCACAAATTGAGCATGAGAGCCAAGGTGAAAGAAGAAGAGAGTATCAAGGTTGCAAGGTACTTGAGTGGATTGAAGTGGAGTATAGTAGAGGAGATGAATTTGTTCACTCCAAATATAGTCCTTGGGTGTCAACATATTCCACAAAAGATTGAAGAAAAATAGAGAAGGAAGCAAGAACCTAACTCCAAAAACATAGGCAGAGGTAGAGACTCTAGAGGGGGTCAAAGAGGAGGTTCTAGTGGCAAAGGAGGTGACTCAAGAAGCCAAGGAGAGAATAGAATCCTTGAACAAATTTCAAAGACCATTACAAGAGGTACATTTAGCAGATGAAGAGGATCCCATGGAGGGTCAAATAGAGGAAGGAGTGCAGGAAGAACTAGTTCCTATTTTTCTATAATGAAATGTTACCAATGTGGTCAACTTGGAAATCCTACTTATAGGTGTCCTAATAAACCTACTAGCTCTAATACTGAGAAGAGGGTGGCCTGTGCCCAAGAAGATGGAGCCAGCTCATGCACTAATCAGGTTAGCAAGTTGGAATCAGAGATGGGGGAAAACCTTATGTTTAGAAGAGTACTTATTAAGAAACCTACTCAAGGAAAACCCAAGAAAAGAAGAGCTCTTTTCAGAGTTAGATGCAAGATCCTAGGCAAGGTGTACAAATTCATAGTTGATTCAGGATCAACTGAGAATATTATCTCAGATGAGGTAGCTAAGAAGCTAAAGTTAGCAAAGATCCCTCACACTAACCCATATAAGGTCACTTGGTTGAATCAAGAGAAAAGTGTTCTAGTCAGTGAACAAACTTGGGTGGAGTTTTCCATTGGAGGGTATAAGGACAAGATCCTTTGTGATGTATTACCAATGGATGCATGTCATCTTCTATTAGGAAGACCTTGGTAGTTTGACAAGAAGGTGATTTATGATGGAGAACAACACTCCATTTCCTTTAAGAAGGATAACAAAACCTTTAAGATCCAATCTCTGATGGAGAATGATGAAGGAGCCTCAAGGAAACCTAGTGTCTTTCTTAGCACTGGTAAGGAGTTCTTAGACCTATTGCATGAAGATGAAACAATGGGATGTGCCATTTTTGTGAAGCCTAAAGAGGAGGAACACAAGTTGCAGACAGAGACACCTAAAGAGGTGAAGAAAATGTTGGAAGAGTACAAGGAGATAGTGAGTGATGGAGCACCTACAACTCTACCTCCAAGAAGGGTTATAAGCCATCAAATAGATTTTGTGCCTGGGGCATCTTTGCCAAATAAAGCAGCATATAAGATTACACCTAATCAAAACAAGGAGGTGGCAAGACAAGTACAATAATTGTTAGATCAAGGACAAATCAAGAAGAGCATCAGCCCATGTGCAGTCCTGATAGTGCTAGCATCAAAGAAAGGAGGAAAATGGAGACTTTGCATTGATTAAAGGGCCATCAATAGGATTAGAATCAAGTATAGATTCCCAATTCCTAGAATAGAAGACTTGATGGATTTTTTAGGAGGTGCTATGTACTTTACTAAGTTGGATCTTAAAATTGGTTATCATTAAATAAGAATTAAGGAGGGTGATGAGTGGAAGACAACTTTTAAGACCACATATGGGTTGTATGAATGGCTTGTGATGCCATTTGGGCTTACCAATGCCCCAAGAACCTTCATGAGATTGATGAATGAGGTGTTGAAGGACTTCACTAGTAGGTTTGTGCTAGTGTATCTAGATGATATACCTATCTATAGTAGAACCAAAGAAGAGAACCTTGAGCATTTGAGGTTAGTCCTAAAGAGACTACATGAAGAGAAGTTAGCAATCAACTTAGAAAAGTGTGACTTTTTGAAGCAAGAGATAGTCTACTTGGGGTTTGTGGTGTCCAAAGGTATCTTGAAGATGAACCCAAGCAAAGTTGAGGCAATCTTTAATTGGCTTGCCCCTAAAACAGGGATTAAAGTTAGGAGTTTTCATGGCTTGGCACAATTTTATAGAAAGTTTGTGAGAAACTTTAGTGGTATTTGTGCACTAGTTTTAGACACCATCAAAGGAGGATTAAGAAATAGGTTCAAGTGTACTGAGGAAGTTGATAAATCATTCCAACAACTGAAGCAAGAAGTAGCCACAAAACTGATCCTACTGCTACCTACCTTTGACAAGTTGTTTACATTGGAGTGTGATGAAAGTAGCGTTGCAGTAGGGGGTGTGTTGAGACAAGAGGGAAGGCCTGTGGCATTTTTTAGTGAGAAACTCAATGAGGCAAAGAAAAGGTATTTAGCATATGATCTAGAGTTGTATGCACTAGTTCAGTCTCTCAAGAAATGGAGACATTACTTGCTCCCAAAGGAATTTGTGGTATTCATAGAAAATCAGGCTTTGAGTTATATTAACACTCAAGAGAAGATAAGAAAAAGACATTTGAAATGGATGGAGTACCTCCAATCCTTTACCTTTACTATCAAGCATAAGAAGGGGCAGCTCAATAAGGTAGCAAAGCCTTAAGCAGGAAGTTGTTGACTGTCCAAGAAGTACAATTACGGAGCATAGGGATAGAAAGTTTTAAGGATCTCTTTGAAGGAGATGAAGACTTCTCCACAACCTACACGGTATGCAATGATTTTGAGAATCATTTCCATAGTGAGTATTCAAACTATACTCTTCAAAATGGTCACTTGTTTAAAGGCAATCAGCTATGTGTGCCTAGAGGATCTATGAGAGAAAATCTCATATAGGAGAAGCACAATGGGAGACTAAGTGGACACTTTGGCATTAACAAGACTATGGAGCTAGTAAAAAGGTACTATTATTGGCCTAGGTTGCCAAGGGATGTGAGAAAGTATGTGGAATAGTGTGGTGTATGTCAAAGGGCTAAAGGAGGCTCAAGCAATGCAGGACTCTACCAACCATTACCAGTTCCAAATAGGCCTTGGGAGTGTGTAAGCATGGACTTTGTGGTGGGACTCCCTAAGAAAAAAATAGGTATGGATAGTATATATGTGGTAGTAGACAGATTTTTGAATATGAGCCATTTTATTCCATGTAGAACTACCCATGATGCTAGTTATATTTCACATCTCTTCTTTAAGGAGATTATGAGGATACATGGACTCCCATTTGTGTGTGTGAAAATTGTACCTAGCTATGGACACAACACTTCAGTAAAACATTAGAGGTTAGCAAAAATTGAAATCTGTAAATAAATGAAACTAAGCTAACTAGGTGATTTACTGCCTTCTAGTAGGTGCGAGTATGTTATTCTCAGATTAGACTGAGATCAGTGACAATGCAACACCTAAACAAAGGATTTGAATGCAAAAGATAATGAAATATGAATGCAGATTAATCTATTATTTTTTTTGGATTTTGTATGCAATAAGATGAAAAACTTTATGAATCTAATCTAGAATTGAAATTGAAATGATATGCATATTTAATATAACAATACTATGAATTGATATGAAAAACTATGCAAAGCAATGAGAAACTATGAATGATCTCACAAAGTCGCCTGTTGCAAAAGCTTGATTCTTCAGATGTAAATTCACCATAGTAATTGTGCAATTTCAAGAGATGTATTATGAAGAGCTGAGCCTTGATTTTATATAAATCTAGGGCTTGAGGATGCATTGAGAAAAGCCATAAATCACTCTTGATGAACTCAGGTTGATTTTTGAGTCAATGAGAAATTAGAAATAGATCAACTCACAAAATCATGCAAAATCATGCAAAAACAACTTTTTAACTTAAATCAGAAGTTTAGATCAGCTTTCAACTCAAAATAGATGTTGAATTTCAAAAAGATAACAACTTGAATTGATTTTCTAATTTAAAGTTTAACAACTCCTTGAATGTTCATAGATAATTATGAATTAATCAAATAAATAAAGTGATGTATCTTCAACTTAACTGATTTTAAATTTAAAATAACTGATTTATGGGTTAATCAATTATTAAATCAAACTTTATTCAAAAATTATATCATTAAATATTGACAATTGACATTAATTAATTAAACAAGAATTTAATCAATTAGTCATAAGATTTTTGATTTATTGTCAAAATTAAATAATACAATTTAGGAATAATTATAATTAAATCTAATTAAATAATTAAGTGGCAGTATTAAATTAGTTAATTAAATATTCAAAATATTCAATTAATCAAACTTTAGGATAAAAATGATTTATCGCCAAATAATTATTAAATCAAAGATAATTAGGATAAGTTAGGAATATTTCAAGGAATATTCCCTAATGCAGAATTAGGATAATCAATTAGGGTTTTGATGAACTGATGTGCAAATGTGCCTTAGGTTAGGACTTTGATGTTGATTTCGATTGATTTGAATATGTAGGAGGTTAATGAGCCTATAACACATTTTTGGGGTAGTACAATATTTTGCCCCTCTTTGAATTATTGTGCAAAGCACAGTGGTTCAAAGAATAGTTTGTTTTTTATGTTTGAAACTAATTTGAAAGATAAATTGATTTCAAGATAGAAATCGATTGGAAGATTAGAAAAGTTGATTCAGGTCCTGGTTGACCAAGAATCGTGATGATGTTAACTATAGCAACAATGAATCAGTGATTACGAAAAAGTATCAAAATGCCTGATTCTGAACCTTATGATTATGAAGAAGTGAATGACCTGACTCTAGACTTGATTGTCCAAAGGAATCGAAATGGTATCACATCTGAACCCTTCAGTTACGAAGAACCAAGGAAATAACACTAATGAACCAGTGGTTACGAAAAACTGATACAGTTTACAAGATTGATTAGGATACCAGATTGGAATGGATCTCAATAAATTTGATATGCCCCAAGAGATATGCCCCAAGCGACAAGGACTTTTGTTGAATTAGCAATTAGACTTGGTTATTGTCTTGATCACTGAGGAAAGAAATTAATTTACAGACTTGATTGATATGCAATATCATGCCCCCTTTGGGATGAAAATTGAAATCTGAAAAGAAAAGTCAATGTTAAATGGTTTAGAAGCATGTTAATTGATTTGAGAAGTGGTTATACATGTTCAAGAATGCATTCTGCATCATTTGGAGGTCCTGGAGACCATGTTTGACTAGGTTAGACCACGAGTTGATCATGGGTGACCAAGTTGAAATTTTGATAGTTTGATGTAAGATAATCAGTTAAGTTGAATTCTGGATTTCTATGATGATTGAAGGTCGATTATGCAAGCAGTCAGCTGTCCTGGGTCCGAAAATTTGAAATCTCTATTTTGACAATATAAATGATCTTAAATTTTGATTTTGATCCCAAAAATGGGTTCAGAATGTCAAAATTAGCTAGGGGTGCTTGCTTGGTGATTTGTTAAGAAGACCTTCAAGCGATACTCAGTCCTTATGATATGTTTAGCATAGTTTTGAAGAATCATTTCAGCATCAAGCTGATTTGGGCAATCGTGAGATAAATGCAATTATGCAAAGTGCAAAATGAAATGCAAACCTAAGACCTAGGACTTAGTCATTGATCATGTGTCAGTTGTTTTCATCATTAAATATTTTATTAGGTAACCGGATAAATCAATACAAAATCCACTAGTTAGGAAACTATGAATATATGAATATCAATTTTTGCACCAAAGTCAATACAACGCCCACTGGCTAGACAACCATGGACATATGAATATTGATTTTTTTTTTCAAAATGTCAAATTAGATATAAGCACCAAGGTACCAATGCCAGGATGACCTAAATATCTGTCCATTTTGATATTGCAATTTGTATAAGCATCAGAACAAAAATGTTGTGATGACCTGAATATGCCTTACATTACAAACACATCAAGCAATCAAGAGATCATTCTAAATCTATTGTGAATTACCCGCAATGACCCTTTATCGTTCACATCCTTGGATAAGATCGCATTTCACAGTAGGAGTAATAATTCACTCAAAAGATAAAGTTAGATCAAAATTCCTTGAATTTTTTGAGTATCAATGGTTGAGGTACTCATGGCCATCGAATACATGATGGAGGCTCTTACAGATGGACACCATTTCAATCTAGAATTTCCAAAGTTGTTAGATTTTTGCATACAAGAAGAAGATAAAGAAAAGATTTTCCCCCAATCATCACTCTCTAAATATTATAAAGGACATCATCAAAGAGCTCGAAAGGACACAATATGCAAAAATATCAATGTGAATCAGTAAGCATACAAGGAGATAAAATCATGTGAAGCATATATTGTTTTTGTTCATGTTGATGTTTGATTGCATTGTTGTAGATGCAAAATCCTTTCTAGAAAGGAGACTGACTGACTGACTCGGATGTAGCTTCAAAGGACCCTGACTGGATATGACATGTCTATGATACTAAGGACTATAGGATATAACTTTGATTACCCCCAAGTTTGAACATTGATAGGAGATGGACGCTTTTTCCAATTGGTGTACAGACCGACTTTATTGAAATGAGGATATATACAGACTAAAGCAAACTGAAAGCAGGGAAAGACCAAGATTGCGCTGATAGATGGAGCATTTTGAACAAGTGATGTCCGTTTGTCGGGTTTTCACCATCTTGGAAGAGATTCTATTTTTGCTACCAAGGCATGTTTTTCTTTTTCTCATTTTTTTGTATTTTTCATTTTTTCAAAAAAAAATTGTACTTTTGATATTGTTTACTTTTTTTGATATGTTTCAATTTTTTCAATTTTTTTGTGAATCATCAAGGTGCCTATTGCTAGGTTTTCACCAAGATGTTCATTTTTTTTGGGACTTTTTTCAAATTTTATAATTTTTTTCAAAACATTTTTAAAAGACTAAATGCCTTAGGCGTAGAATTTCTTAAGATGGAGAACATTGATTGGTTCTCAGAGCTATTCTCCTTCAGTCATTGAGAGTTGGTAGGCACAAGAGCCAAAAGTAGTAGTGACAACAAAGGGACCTAGACAGCTGGGTTCAAACTTCCCCTTGCGTTATCTATGTGATTGATTTTTAGGATTCTCTCTAAAGACTAGATCGCCAACCTAAAAGTCTCTATGTATGACTTTCTTGTGATAGCCTCTAGACATTATTTTCTGATATACTCTAAGATGATCATATGTTGCTTGTCTATGCTCATCTAATAGTTCAAGTTCTTGCAACCTAGACACTCTGTATTCATCATCAGTTACTAGACCATGCATTCTGATTCTTAGTGATAGGATTTCAACCTCAATAGGTAGTACCACTAGAGACCCATAAACTAAAGCGAATGGTGTAGCCCTAGTGGGCATTCTGATACTTTTCCTATAGGCCCAAAGAGCTGGATTGATCATGAGATTCCAGTCTCTTCTTTTCGATAGATTCTTGTTTGAAGCCTTTGCTTGTCCATTCCCTTGAGGATAGTAGATAGAGGACCAATGTTGTGTGATCTTGAATTTGGCACATAGATCATCTAAGTCTCTATTCTTGAATTGTCCACCATAATCTATGACTATAGAATGTGGAATACCATACCACATATGATGTAGTTCAGAATGATCATGGAAATTTTCTTGCCAGTTTCTTGAGTCAAAGGGACTGCTTCTACCCATTTTGTGAAATAGTCTATAGCTTTAATAATATGGGTATGTCCATTAGAAGAATGAGGATGTATGGCTCCTATAAGATCAAATTCCCATTGATGAAAAGGTCATTATCTATTAAAGGGAATTAGATCTCTCCCTAGTGCATGAATTAAGTTACCATGTACTTGGCACTTTTGACAATTCTTGGCAAACTTGATAGCCTCTTTTTCCATTTCAGGCCAATAGTACCTAGCCCTAATAAGTTTTCAAGCTAGTGTTAAACCATTGGAATGTGATCCACATATACCTTCATGGACTTCCTCTAATGCACATTGAGACTCTTCTTGTTCTAAACATCTAAGGAGTGTACCATCTAGACCTCGTTTGTACAGATCATTACCAATGATGACATACCAAGATGCATTATGGATAAGGTATTATTTCTCATGGAGGTTGAAGGTATCGGGAATGATTTGGTCTTGGAGATAGGAGAAAAGGTTTTTGTATCTACATGAATCATAACCAATAATAGTGTAGATCATGCGGGTTTATGGGGAATCATATGCAGGATAAGATAGTGCTTCCACCAGGAACTCGTAGCGTAGCTCATGTTCGAGTTGTTGTAATAAAGATGATAGTGTTGCCATAGCATCAGAATATTTTTTCTCTATGAGTCTCCATGAATGTGTAGTATCCTTGAGGAGTGATGAACAATATGCCTACTCCAGATCTATTCTATGTATAGGAGCTGTCAAAGAATAACTTCCATGCTCTAGAAGAAAGATTCATGATAGATGAATCTGGGATTTCCATTTGCATTCGTGTATCATCAAACAATGGTGCATCATCTAGTTGATCAGCAATGACTTGACCCTTGATAGATTTTCTTTCAACATATTCAATGTCAAATTCACTTAATAGTATCACCCATTTAGCTAATCTACCTATGAGGGAAGCTTTTCTTAGTAGG
Source organism: Chamaecyparis obtusa (assembly GCA_027943335.1). Taxonomy (NCBI): domain Eukaryota; kingdom Viridiplantae; phylum Streptophyta; class Pinopsida; order Cupressales; family Cupressaceae; genus Chamaecyparis; species Chamaecyparis obtusa. Next base: position 58,047 of record BSBK01005945.1, read on the forward strand.
TACTTGAGTGGATCAATCTTAGCTACCAAATGTGTGGTGTGAGCTAACATGTAATGTCTTAGTTTCTATGATGCAAAGATCATAGCTAGACAAGCTTTCTTAATCATTGAATAGTTCTTTTCATACGCTACCAATGTTCTACTGATATAGTATATAGCTCTTTCCTTCTTATTCTCATCATGTGCTAGTAATGCCCCCAGTGATGTATCTATGGTGAAGACATATAAGATCAATGGTTTCCCTTGAATATGAGGCATAAAAATAGGAGGATTTGATAGATATTTCTTGATATGATTAAATTTCTTTTCACATTCTTCGTTCCATGCAAAAGTCACACCTTTATGTAATGTCTTTGTGAAAGGTTGTGATATGTCTTCTAGTTCAGATATGAAGCATCTAATAGATTGTACTCTCCCTTGTAATGTTCTCATTTGACTGATATTCTTGGGAGGTTGCATCTCCATGATAGATTTAACCTTTTTCGAATCTACTTCAATTCCTTTCTTTGAAACAATGTAGCCTAAGAGCTTTCCATAAGTGACACCAAAAGAACACTTCTTAGGGTTCAGTCTGAGACTAAACTTCTCCATTCAATCTAGTATTTTTCTCAAATCATTTAGATGTTCAGATCTTATCATAGATTTTGCTAAGGTATCCTCAACATAATCCTCCATAGTTCAATGCATCATGTCATGGAAAATAGATGTCATAGCTCTCTGATATGTAGCACCTACATTCTTCAAACCAAATGGCATGACATTCAAACAGAAGTTACCCCACACACATGTGAAAGCAGTTTTCTCTTGATCCTCTAGGGAAATTTTTATTTGGTTGTATCCAGAAAAACCATCCATTAAAGAATACATCTCAAAGCCTGTAGTCATGTCCACTATCATATCGATATTTGGTAATGGAAAATCATCCTTAGGGCATGCCTTATCTACATCTCTAAAATCCATGCATACTCTTATAGATTTGTCTAGTTTTGATACTAGAACTATGTTAGAGATCCATTCTACATAATCAATAACTCAGATGAATCTGGCTTTTAGTAGTTTCTCTAATTCAGCTTTGACCAAGAGTGAAACATGTGGATGCATCTTTCTCAATTTTTTCTTAACAGGTTTGACACCTGGAGCTTTAGATAAATGGTGCATTATAAGATCAGGATCCAACCCTGGCATATCTGAATATTTCCATGCAAAGTTGATCTTCTTCTCTGTTATGAATGTAGTAAATTTTTTATTTTCTTCTTCTGATGAGGATTGTGCTACATGGATCAACTATGGTTCTTCTGTTGTTCCCAAGTTGATAGATTGAGTGGGCTCAATCAGTACTAGGGATCTGTCATGTAAATGACTCAGAAGGACATCAAATATCTCATCCTTAGGCACCTTAGAGAGGTTTTCACCTTTGAATACATCTTTTATTTTTACTTTTGTAGGTTCTGAGACTGCCACAAAGTGGTTTTCACCCTCAGAACTCTTTTTATTTTTATTTTTATTTTTATTCTTTTGACTAAGATACTTGATGTTTGAATCTGTCATGCTAACTCTTAGTTCACTGATGGAAGTTTTCATAGGCTCAACTGCATTGAGGTAGCAAGAAAGGGCATAGTCATTTGGAAAGGTATAGATGCCTTGGCTCAGATTCATGGAGGTTTTGTCAAGAAGTTCAGGATGTTGGATAGTCAAAGTGGGGAAGGATTGGGAAATGGTGTTTATGGATATGGATCTATCATCATTGGTCCTAACCCAGCTCTCAAGTTCAAAGGTGATATTACAACTCAAAATGTTCAATTTGTGAATAGGCTCAATGTCATTGTGGGATTCCACTTCAGCCATCGGTGGATCAGACTTGTTAAGTTCATTATTTCACTCTAGACCTACATTGGGTTTAGGTGCATATTGGTGAATAACATCAATATATTTTTATGTGATAAGATCATCTTCCTTTGGAATGGCTCCCCATTCATAGTCATTGGATTCCTCATCTATGCCTCTAGGAAATCTGAGAGCATGTGTAAAGTTAGGACGAATACCCCAAGTAGGAGATTCCCCTCTGATTTGGATTTGAATTCATGCTCATGAGAATCTATTTTAGAATCACTGGAAAGTCCCAAATGTTCAGCTATTATGATAGTTTTACCTTCCTCTTGTTTAGTAGTAGGTTCTTGTGTTTCTACTACATTGATTCTTTTTATTGGGTTATCCTCAGCTTCGAGAAGATCTAGTATTTCTTGAGATAAGCGTTCATAAGGAATAAGTTCAGAGCTATCTAAATCATCACTATCTGATTGTCTGTTATCTTCCTCTTTGTTATTGGTCTCTTCTGGTGTGATTTGCTCTATTACATGAGAGGAGTTACCTTTGAGATAAAAGGGTTTCTTTCTATAGCCTAGGCCTGCGGTATCTTTGTTTGGCCTACCAGTATGTGAAATAGGTGTCATGAGACCTATTCCTCTTATTCCTAGAGGTCCTTTGCCTGGATATCCCATCTTAGCTATCAATTTATCCCCTGGCCCATATGACTTGGAAGGAATTTTCAATGTTTTAGAGTCACGCGCTTGTACAATTTGAGATTGAGGTTCATCTTTGTATAGCCATGAAAGCATAGCTTCATCTTCTTCAAAATCTTGTTTGGACACTTGTTCTACAACAAAATTTCCTTTATAGGTCTCAAGAGGTTCTTTGGATTCTGGTTTGGACTATTTTAGAGACTGTCCATAAGATTCAGGTGAGATAGGGAGAGATGTTAGAGATAGGACTGGTTCCATAGTATATTCTCCCATACCATTTTCTTTGATTGTAACCTCTTTTGCAACATCTTCCATCTTGGATGTAGATGCAATGTCTAGCTGCTTAGTGGAAGATTCTCTATTATTAGGAACAAGTTTATCAGCACTTTCTTTAAATGCATTGCAAGTTGTAGATAGGTCAGCTGGAATCGTCACCTTTACTCCTTCATAAGGAAATTTCAAATACTGATGGTATGTGGAAAGAATAGCTCTCATTTCATGTATCTAGGGTCTCCCTAGAAGGATATTATAAGCCAAAGGTAGATCAAGAACTTGACATGTGATATCTCTGATAACTAGACCTGTTCTGATAGGTAAGATGATTGTTCCTTTGGAAGATCTTTCTTGTTCATCATATGCTTTGATATTTATCTTCTTTTTAGGATCAATGACAGCTTTTGATAATCCTAGTTGTGTGATCAAGCTATAAGAACAAATGTTGAGACCAAAACCTCCATCTATCAACACGTGTTTGACATGATGGTTTTGGATTAAGACTTCAATGTGTAAAGGCTGATTATGTAGATGACTCAAGGAGTTATCATCTTCTTCTAAAAAGGAGATATACTAGGGAGACATCAAATGACCAACCATAGTTTGGAATCTATCTAAATCAAGGTTTTTGGGAACATTGGATCTGAGAAAAGCTTTGTCTAGAATGGCCCGATGAGCTAGAGATATCTGAAGCAACTTAAATATGGAGATTTTTGCATTGGTATGCTGGAGTTGTTGTACAATAATGTATGGTGTTGGTCTCGTGTCTTTAGGATTTGATGATTTAGAAGTAGCCTTTTGTTTAGAAGCAGATGAAAGATTGAAAGTCAACTTAGGGACATTTGATGAATCTAAATTTTGTCCTTGTAGATGCGGCTGAGCTTGTGATTGAGTAAATGCATTTTTTGATTGATTATCTCTATCATTTCTTACAATTGTGATGACATTGCAATGCTCAGATAGGCGCGGTTCAACCATATTTATAATAGCATTGTTTTCAGAGTAGGCATAATTGACTTTAACACCCACATTAGGCTGAGAAGATGAATCTCCTTGAAATTTTTTTAGGAATGGTTTCGTGAATTTTGTATGATCATTATTGCTTTTATGATTGTAAATTATGATTTCTCCATTATCAATTTTATCTTGTATGATGTGCTTCAAGTGTATGCAGTTATTGGTTTTATGATCCTTATTGCGATGGAAGTCACATAAATCATTCTCTCTCCACCATTTTAGTTTAGGTTCAAGATCAAATACTTTTATCTCAGGTAAGGTGATGATGTTGTTGGCTAATAGAGTTTTCATAGTGGATTCCAAGGACTCTCCAAGAGGAGCAAACTTTCATTTAGGATCTGTAGCCAAAGGTTTACAGTCAGATGACTTCTTGTTTGATTCTGTTGTTTTTTCCTCTAAGGCTTTGATGGCTTGGGTGCTAACAGTGAGATTGAAAGTGGGTTCCTTGGATGGGGTACGGATAGTATCAACAATGCCATCTATGACAACACCTTTATTCTTGTTCCATTTTTTGTTCTTGTCCTTAGAACTAGATCCAGATTCATTTTTGTCCTTTTGAAGTGATATGTCTCCTTTTTTCACAAGAATCTTCTCAATTTTGATTGCATTTTCTACCATCTTATCAAAGGATGTATGATTTTGCATTTGTAAATGGTAGTTAATTTCTAGAACAAGATTTTTGATGAAAATTTCCAACTTCTCAGTTTCTGGAATGGGTCTAGCATATAGAGAAAACTTCTTCCTCCATCGTTTGAGAAAAGTAAGGAATGATTCTCCTGGATATTGTTTCAAATTGAAAATGTCGATCATGGTGATTGGATGCTAGATGTTGTAGGAGTATTTTTGATAGAACAATTTGATTAACTCCTCAAAAGTTTTGATGGTTGGAGGCATTTTTGAGAACCAATGAATAGCTGATCCTCCCAAAGATCAAGGGAAAAGATGCATTAGGTAGGTTGGTTCGTGCATGAACTCCATAAATTGAGTACAAAATTCTTTGACATGATCTTGAGGATCAGATTTTCCATCATACTTATCATGTTTAGGCATCTCCACTCCTTTTGGGAATGGCAGCATGTACAAGTCTTTATCAAATGGAAAAGGGCATAGAGCCTCCATGGAGAACTCCTTAGGTTCCTTTTCTTTCTCTAGTTTATTGAGCTTGACTTGCATAGCATGCATCTATTTCATCATGGCTATGATAGGAGTCTCTTCCTCATGTGTGATGATATCTTCAACATTAAAGTTGGGAGGAAGTTTAGCCCCTTGTCAAGCTAGATCTAGGAAGTATGCCTATTTGTCTTCCTTCAAGAAATGCCTCATCTTTTTCTTGAAGTTATCATCATTTTGATATCAAGCAATTTCAGAAGGTGTGGGTTATTGATCCACACCATGTTGAGATTGATGTCCTTGGGAACCTTGGCTTGCACCTCCTACTTGATACATAGTGTTGCTGCGAGGATAGTTAGGGATTGATTGATGTGGGGTTGCTTGATTACCTGCGTGAGTTGATGCAGGAGGTGTGACATAACTACCTTTCAATAATAGATTTCCAAGAGTGTCTTCTCCAAAGATGTTAGTGTCATAGGGTTGATGAAATGTCTCATCTATCATAGAAGATGCCACTGAAGAGAATTTGGGTTTTTCTCCTTGTTTTCGTTGTGATGAAGCTCCAGTTTCCACCATTAACCTTGGATGAATCAAAAGAGAAAGATGAAGAAAACTGAAGAATGACTTGATTCAAGAAGATCGAATGATGCAACCTTGTCAAGATTGGATTGATTGAAGATTAGATTGGATGTAAATGAAGGATATTGTGCCCTAGTAGTATGGGTAGACTCCCAAAAGATGGTGGACATGAGCTCGCAACACTTAGCCATTTTTGTTGAAGATTGAATTGAAGATAATTTTGACAAGGTTTTGATACAAGATGAAAAAGACTCAAATCGATTGATCAGAAGGCTAGATCAAACTCAAGAGACCACCTTTTGGAAAATAATTGGATTCTTTCTGGTTTCTGCTTTGTTCCTGACACAATGATTTTTTTGACAGAATCAGGAAGTAGACTGTAAAAACTAGATTTCTGGCAATTTTGGCAAGTTTCTGGTAATTTTTCAAAAGTCTCATACAACTTTCTCCAGGCTCATGCGAGTCTAGATAGGCTCTGGCATAACAATTGCAAAGACTTGTATGATAGTTGACATCAGGGTTTGATTTTCTTTGATTTTTCCTCACAAAAATCGTATGACAATATACAAGCTCCCATACGACAATATATGGGTTCTGATACAACTTTTAATAGAAACTCATATGAGTTTTGGAGACTCTGGGATGACTTTGGACTCCAAAAAGGAATTTTGCATCATATTTTGCAATTTTTTGGTTTTCAAAATCAATTTGTTTGTAAGATTTTCTCTGTCCAAGTTTGTAGATTTGTGTAATAGTTTGGGATTGTTCATTTCCAAAGGACCAAATAGATAGCAAACACGTAGAACAACAAGCAAAGGGAAGCAATCAATCATCTAAAAACAATGAACAAGGGAAAAAGAAACCTTGCGTATGAACAAGCAATAGTGACTTATTGTGCTAATCCCTAGGAATGCTACTTGTGGATGTTCTCAAAAGTTTTTCAATAATGCACATAGTCCTAGAAAATGAAAAATTTGGCCTCACTAAGGTTTGTAGTAATGGTCTGACTCTACAACTTTTGTGATCTCAAGAGGGCTAACTCCAATCCAGGTGCACCAGGGTTTTGACACAGTCTGAGAATTTAATCAATTAGGACCTTCTAGGGAGATATGACAGCCCAACAAGAGACCACACTTGTGGATATTTCTTCCATAAAGACATTTATATAGTGGTTGTTTCTACCATGGTGAAAATGCCTACTACCGCTTGAGGTTCTGTCCATGTGGTTGATCCAATAAATGGAATGTCTACTACATTTAACCCTCTTTAAAGGTGATGCACAAAAGATACCACAAGGGGACTAGATCAGATTCAAGGATCTAGGTTTTTGGTACTATCCAAAAAGGGAGTAGAGCATAATCGCCTAGCCTCTTCACTTCACCAAAACAAAGAAGATAGATTAATTTGACATGCTAAGACTAAAATTAGCTCACCAAGATTTGTGATGTCAACAACTATGTCTATCGATCTCTTCGGAGAGAGAACATATCGATCAAAAGCTAAGGAACAAACCTAGTAAAACCATGAAATAATCTCAGTAACCTCCCTACCTACAAGGGGATATTTTGTCAAGAAGAGCTTCGCATGCGTAAACAAGTGAATAAAGCCCACTCTCTCAAGATCATCCACAAATAGTGTTCATAGGGCCTATTTACTATGTGTAACAGATATGTAGAAAGAAAATCTATGTTCATTTTATAGCCCAAAACTGAAGTGTAAATTATGCAAGCTAGAAAGGCACACAAGATTGACACGTGAGAGTTTTTTTTTAATCCAAAATTGAAATGTTATCAGATTGAACAGAATACCTGATTTCCTCACAACATGCTTAGTAGATTTTACCTATTTTAGCAATTTTCATTGCGCTTTTCCAATCAGCAAATCAACAAGTATCAATCAGAAATAGAAACTCTCAATTGTTAGGGTTAGCTGTTAGTCCAAATCCAAAAATCAAATCTGGAAAACTGCCTGAAAATCTGAAATGATAATTGAATTCTGATGGCAAAACTTGTACAACAATCAATTACCTCATGTACGAAAATCAGGAAACTCGTACAACAGTGGGTGTATGCCCACATGAAAAAGTAGCTCCCAAATGACAATGTATAAGAACAGGTATGAGTCTTGAAAATTTTGAATGTCATACAACACTCAGAGGGTTATGGCATGACTTTCTGGTAAAACTCGTATGAAAATTGTACAAAAAGAACTTAAAAATCATAGTTTTGGCTAGAAAATGACCAAAAAATTGATAGAAAATGTTAGAATAGAAATGGAAACCCATTTTAGGGCCCCACGGTGGGTGCCAGAAATGTGTGTGTGAAAATTGTACCTAGCTGTGGACACAACACTTCAATAAAACATTAGAGGTTAGCAAAAAATGAAATCTATAAATAAATGAAACTAAGCTAACCAGGTGATTTACTGCCTTCTAGTAAGTGCGAGTATGGTATTCTCATATTAGGCTGAGATCAGTGACAATGCAACACCTAAACAAAGGATTTGAATGCAAAAGATAATGAAATATGAATACAAATTAATCTATTTTTTATTTGTATTTTGTATGCAATAAGATGAAAAACTGTATGAATCTAATCTAGAATTGAAATTGAAATGATATGCAGATTTAATCTAACAATAATATGAATTGATATGAAAAAATATACAAAGTTATGAGAAACTATGAATGATCTCACAAAGTCGCCTATTGCAAAAGCTTGATTCATCAGATGTAAATTCGCCAGAGTAATTGTGCAATTTCAAGAGATGTATTATGAAGAGTTGAGCCTTGATTTTATAGAAATCTAGGGCTTGAGGACACATTGAGAAAAGCCATAAATCACTCTTGATGAACTCAGGTTGATCTTTGAGTCAAAAAGAAATTAGAAACAGATCAACTCACAAAATCATGCAAAATCATGCAAAAATAGCTTTTTAACTTAAATCAGAAGTTTAGATCAGCTTTCAACTCAAAATAGATGTTGAGTTTCAAAAAGATAACAACTTGAATTGATTTTCTGATTTAAAGTTTAACTACTCCTTGAATGTGCATAGATAATTATGAATTAATCAAATATATAAAGTGATTTATCTTCAACTTAACTGATTTTAAATTTTAAATAACTAATTTATGGGTTAATCAATTATTAAATCAAACTTTATTCAAAAACTATATTATTAAATATTGACAATTGACATTAATTAATTAAATAAGAATTTAATCAATTAGTCATAAGATTTTTTATTTATTGTCAAAATTAAATAATATAATTTAGGAATAATTGTAATTAAATCTAATTAAATAATTAAGTGGCAGTATTAAATTAGTTAATTATATATTCAGAATATTCAATTAAACAAACTTTAGGATACAAATGATTTATCGCCAAATAATTATTAAATCAAAGATAATTAGGATAAGTTAGGAATATTTCAAGGAATATTCCCTGATGTAAAATTAGGATAATCAATTAGGATTTCGATGAACTGATGTGTAGATGTGCCTTAGGTTAGGACTTTGATGTCGATTTCGATCGATTTGAAGATGTAGGAGGTTAATGAACCTATAGCCCATTTTTGGGGTATTACACCATTAAGCATTGTCTCAGACAGGGATAGCAAGTTCATGGGCCATTTTTGGCAAACCCTATGGAAAAGACTTGGACCTAACCTATCATTCAACTCAGCCTACCATCCACAAACTAATGGTCAAACTGAAGTTATCAATAGGGTATTAGGCAATTTGCTAAGATGTCTAACCGAGTATGGGAAGACTTGGGATCTAGTTATTTCACAAGTTGAGTATGCCTAGAATGACAGTGTTAATAGGACCACAGGAAGGATTCCTTTTTAAATTGTATATGGTAGACATCCAAGAGGGGTGTGTGAATTAAGAGAACTTAGTTCAATGGACATGAAGAGTGTCCATGCAGAGGATTTCACTCAAACCGTCAAAGAAGTGTAGGAATAGGTCAAGAAAGCCATCCTAGAGTCTACTCAAAAACTGAATACTAAAGTGGATGAGAGAAGGAGAGAGATCCTTTTCAAAGTGGGAGACTATGTGATGGTCCATTTGAGCAAAGCTAGAATGCAAAAAGGAATTACTACCAAGTTGGAGATGAAGAAGGTAGGGCCTTGTAAAATTCTGGCCAAATATGGAGAGAATGCCTATAAGGTGGATCTTCCATCAGACTTAGCTATATCACCAGTCTTTAATGTAGGTAATCTAGTCCAGTATAAAGGGGAAGTAGCTGAGAAAGTTTAGAATCAAGCCAAGGTACTGCGGGACTTGGATATGAATGCCATGCCTCAAGTGAAGAAGCCCATAGCTAAGAATATTTTAGAGTCTAGAGTGAAGAAATATCCAAGGCACCAAGTCTACATGGAGCACTTGGTGAAATGGGCAGGTAAACTTGAGTCATAAGCCACTTGGGTTGAAGAGAGAAGGTTCAAGAAGCTAGGCATTGATCTAGCTCTTATCTCTCCCAAAATTCCTTAATTATGTGCATATGGGGAGTATGGTACAGGAGCACCCTTCTATAGGGCTCCCACCATTGTCAATTTTTTTGTGTTTTTCTTATTGATGAAGCCATGTAATTATAATAAGATCCATGAGCTCAGTGAGTTTGTTTAGGTCCTAGTTTGGGTCCTAGGAGGTCACAGTCTAGCTTAGTTTTGTAATTGTTCAGGGACTCAGTGGATGATGTCATCCTAATGTCACCTAGTCTTTGATGGGGTGTAAGTCTAGAAATGAGGGTTTGGGGTCTTTTTGCACATGTGTGTCCAAGGAATGGCCTAAGAAAGGTCTAAAAGCATAGAAAGAGCAAAAATTTCTCAAGCAAGAAAAATTGCTCAAAAGTTGCATAGCAACTTTTCAAAGTTGCTTAGCAACTTTTCTTCTAAAGAGTTATAACCCTAACCTAGAGGTTAAAATCTCTAACTCAAGCACACATCTCAAGAAAATACATTAAATGCTTGGAAAAACCCTAAACTTAGGGTTGGTGATGAGATTGTATGACACTAACAAGGAAAAGTTAGACTGAGTCTATGTTTTGGTGTGCCAGTCTGCACTTATGGAGTGTATGATGGAATTTAATGAGTAGAATGTGATTGTTCTTATGCTATAAATATTCCTTTTTTTATAATATTTCAATTCAAGCTCTTAGTTAGGGTTTTCTTTACAGGTTTGTGGGTTCTTTGTAATTAGTTTGCATTTACTAGTTCACTGTCCAGTTTTGATTGGTTTGTGAAGATGGGCATGTAGCTCCTATCCCCACTATGGAAACTCCATGGAACCATGGGATATGGTAGTATAGAGCCTTTACAGTGTATTATATCAAGAAAGGCCCTGGGAAGTTTGTGCAAGCATTTATGAGATAAAGCCCTAGGCGAGCCTGGACTGTGCCTGGCTAGGTAAGGTCAAGATTGCAGAGGTTCTAGAAGGAAAGGATGTACATTGCAGGAAGAGTCATTTAGAGGATTTGAAGAAGGGTTAATGAAGTTTCATTGGTGAGAAGGAGTATCTTCTACCAAGCTAGACAAGGTGGTGAAGAAACCAAACAAGTTCAGTGACCCTATCAAGCCTAAAAACCCTTAAAAAAACCTCAATTTGGAAAAGGGCATTATATAGATACTTGGGGTCCCAAAACCTTAAAAATCCTTGAGACCTTAGAAAATTATTAGGAGTCTCTTTGGGAAGTTAGGAAAGATTTGGAAAAGATTGCAGGTGGTAGCCCTATAAATCTGGAATGGAGGCCTAATCGGGGCACATTCCTTGTAGCCCTATTTTGAGGGCAAATGAAGCAATCGGGTAACAAGATGGATTTCCCAAGCCAAAGTGGTCACATGGAAGGTTGAAAAAAAACCTTAGGACTTATCTCCATCCTTTCTAGGACCTAAGAAGGTTTGGAAGAAGTTGTGCCCTTATAAGCCTATGTAAGGGAATGAAGCAAAACTGAGTGAAGGAGAGCTTAGGAGAAGAAGTGCTTGTTCTTGGTGGTTAGATTGGGCAAGGTTAGGGGATTCCACAAGTAAAGGAAGTCCTAGAGACCACAAGGTGTGAGTAGAACACCTATTGATCCAAGGAAGAAATCAAAGAGCATAGACTAGGCTAGTCTATCCCAATCTCCCCATCATCATCTTAAGTCTCTAACACTTTCATAGGTTCCTCTCAACCCAATCTCAACACTTAAAGTTAGGGTCTATGGCCAATCACCCAACTCTTCAAATGCTCAAGTTCTCCAATAGACCTAATGACCAGTTAGGCCTCCCTTAATAAAGAAAGTGCCCACAAATGAGTCTAATTCACCACAAAATTAGTTGGATCATGTTTAGGAACATGAGAAACTTCTAATTGCTCACTTTCAAGTCTCCATTCCATCCCAGGACCGAGTTGTGGTGCTAATTACAGAATTCAGGATAGTCACATAAAGATGCTTGTCTAGAGGGTTTAATCATTTCTCTCATGACCAACCCTTTCAAAACCCAAGACCCCAAAAGTATTAAATTAAATCCTCAAACCTTTCTTTCCACCAAGGCTTAGATTTTTCCCATTTTGGAATCTCTAGGAATGAGGAGATTTCTCTTGAAACCCTAGTTTAGACTTGTTAACGACCAGTCAGGAGTCTTGTTGCAATAAATTTCATTTCCCTTCACTCCAAGACCTAAGACCACTTTCATTTGACAAAGTACTGACAACAATACCTTTTGGTATCCCTCATCTACACATGTGAATCTTTACATGACCGTATTGTGGTGGAAACTATCAGATTTACAGAGAAATAGGGGTTATCTTATTGATTTGAATAAGGTTTTCATAAAATATTTTATATCCAACCATGGAGAAAGGATATTAAACCTTTTTATACAATCTCTAAGAAGTTCCAACTGGCCCAAGTGGTTGTGAATGTTGGAATTGAAAATGTAACCATTTCTCAAAAGTTGCAGCAACTTTTCGAAAAGTTGCATTTTGTAAATTGACAACTTTGACAACTTGTCAACAAAAGTTGTCAAATTTGAAAATTTTTTCCTCAAGACTCCACTAAGGAGCTTAGGAAAGGTATTTTAAATATTTTCAACTCCTCCCTACTTATGTTAGCCTATTCTAACCCATCCTACCCTGAATTGGCCAAAATGACCAAGGTAGATCACAAGGTTTATAACTACACCTTGTGTCTCCTAGTCTCACAAGTAGGACTCTTATTACATTTTGGGATCCTTGATCCACAAAATCATCTAATCCCCAATGATATAACCCTTTCCTTCATCCATTATCATGTCCTGAATAGGTTCATTTGGAGGTTCTTGTCTACCAAAGATATTGGTGAAAAACCCTTATTGGTGAAGTTTGTTGTGAAAGGATGATTTTGGGTTGATGGTTTTTTACATATGGTGTCATCAATTTCAAATAGGGATATTGTTGGAATTTTTATATTATATAATGTTTTAGTTCATTATTTTTTCATTGATGTCAACATATATTTAAGGGAATCTAGAAGTTACAGACAAGCTGGATAGACAGGTTACAAAGAATTGTACAGAGAGTGTAAAAAAGACTTAGCTCTTGCGAGATGAGATTTGTGTAGCCTAACATGTTTACTATTCATAGTTATGTTCACATATGTTTATATGTTCATTTTCCCAAGTTATGGATGAATTGGAAAAGACTGGTTATATGGCCAACGACTGAGAAACTCATAGAGTTTGTCTCATTATTTGCAGTATAACTTTAGTACAAAAATGGACTAAACCTTGTGAGCTTAGGGAATGTCAGAGGACATATGGGAGAGTCTACTATGTGATCACCAAGTACTAGTGTGATTGGTGACATCATTTGTGGTGTGTACTCCATCAAAGATTTATTTGGAAGCCAACCTAGGAGTGGTTGCGTGTTCTTGATTAATTAAGCATGAATTAATGTTGTGGCTAACTATTTCATGATTTGTAATTATTATAATATTTTAAAGGATGTATTGTGTATCCTCGCATGGGTCTATGTAATATTTTATTTATAGGAGAGGTCCTATAATGGTTGACCCAAGAATTGTGTTTATAACTTGTATATAAGGAAGTCTTTCCTTATAGTTTCAAAAAAAGAAGTATGTGGATTATTATGCAATCTTTTGGGTTGGAAGGACTGGTGATGTAGAGTAGAGGATTGTGCATTAAGGCACAAGGTTGTAACTATCTTGGAAGTGGATGTACTAGAAGCAAATTTAGGTATTCATAATGATATTTCTTCAAATCTAGGACATTGAGTCCTAAAGGTGGATATAACCTTCTCTTGTATTTTAGTCAGTGACTGGTTGTAATTCCTTTAAAAGGGTTTTTGACTCATAACAGGGTCTTTCCTTTAACAAGTACTATACTATTGTAATAATTAGCTCCTAATAGGGCTATAACTTTTAATCGGGTTACTATACTCATAGTACTCATTTGTGGCCATTATTCCCACTGGGGTTTTTCCCTTAACAAGGTGATCCTTCAAAAAAAAATTGTATTATTGTGTTATGGTTGTTTTACATTCAACTGAGCATGAGGTTATATTGGAATTAAGTTTGATAAGTTTGGAATCAACTAATTCACCCCTCCCCTCTCAGTTAATTGGGACATTATTATTCTAACAATTGGCAAAGCCTTCTGTGCCACAACCAACTATCATAAGATTTAGCAACAAACCAACTTACCTTATTAGGGTTCAACTGAAAGACATTACATTTTGTCTTTGTACCAGATGCAATGTTAGATTTGGAGATGATAAGGTAGCCTGAATTATTGGAATTGGTTCTATTACTTTTGATGGAAAGTGCAATGTTGAAAGTGTTTACTATGTGAAGGGTGTATATCACAATCTATTGAGTGTTGGATAGATTTGCGAGAATAGATATAATGTTATGTTTTAAATTGATGGTTGTAAGATCTTGAAGAGATCCATAATTGTTATTATTATTGGTAAAAAAATAGATGGAAACATGTATCAGTTAGAAGGAGATAAAAAGTGTTTCTTACTATCTTGGTCCAATGGAAGCTGGCTTCAGAACTAGAGGATGTGTCACATCAATTTTGACAACTTGGTAATGATAAGTTCAACAAGTGTAGTAAGATATTTTCCAAGGCTGTCCAAACTAGACAATATTATCTACAAATGATGTCAAGAAGGAAAGTAGACAAGAGAAGCATTCAAAGGAAAATATTATTCTTCTACTACTTTATTGGATCTTGTACACAATGACCTATGTGGTCCAACTAGAAAAATGATCTTACAAGGTGAGAGGTATTTCATACTTTTTATTAATGATTATTCCAGATTGACTTGGGTTGCATTTTTAAGAGAGAAACCAGAAGCATTAGAGAAATTCAAAATATTTAAAGAAAGAGTTGAGAATGAAGTTGATAGGAAAATTAAATGTTTGAGATTTGATAGAGGAGGATATTTTACTTCTAATGAATTTAAAAATCTCTATGAGAAATGTGGCATTAAAAGATAATTATCAACCCCTAGAACACCACACTAGAATGGTGTAGTTGAAATAATGAATCAAATGATTTAGGAAGTAGAAAGAAAAATGATTAAAGAATAAATCTTACCAAAGATTTACTAGAGAGAAGCAATACATAACATAGTATACACACTTAACTAAGTACTTTACTATAAAAAAATATGGTAATACATCTTATGAGATATCGCATGGAAGGGCTCCCATAGTAAAATATTTATAAAAAATTGGAAGTAAATGCTATATGTAGAGAGATGAAGAAAATCTTGGAAAGTTTTATAAAAGATTTGATGATGGCATATTTTGGGGATATTCTACAAGAAGCAAAGTGTACTAGTGTTACAACAAAATAATCAACAAGATAGTTGAAAGTACAAATGTGAAAGTTGATGAAGATATCCAAAGAACTCTTGAAAAAATATTTAATATGAATTTGAATCAAAGGACAAAGTAAAAGAAGGCAAGGAAGAAGAAGAAGAGACAAAGTATGCTTTGACATCTACAAAAAAAATTCCAAGATATGTATAGAGAAATAATTTGAAAAATCAGATCATAGGAGATAAGAATAAATGAATCATCACAAGAAGTGGAGAAACTCAAGAATATGTGTTATTATGGTTACTCTCAGATACTAAACCTAATACTATGGAAGAAGCATCCAATGATCAAAATTGGGCAAAGGTAATGGAAGAATACATTGATCAGATAGAGAAAAATTAGACATGGGAACTTGTGCCTAGCCTAGTAGACAAAATGTGATCGGTACAAAGTGCGTATTCAAAAATAAGCTGGATGAAAATGGAAAGGTAATGAGAAACAAGGAAATACTAGTATACAAGGGTTACAATCAGATTGAAGGTATTGAATTTTATGAAACTTATGCCCCTAATGCTTGAATGGAAGTGATATGGATATTCTTAGCATTTGAATATTTCAAATTTTATAACATGGATGTTAAGTCAATATTTTTGAATGGATAACTAAAGGAAAAATTTTACATTGAATAATCGGAAGGATTCAAGTCCTAAAAGGATATGGATGTTGTTTGTAGGTTGAAGAAAGCTTTGTATAGATTGAAATAGATACCTAGAGCCTGGTATGGAAGATTGGATATGTATATGATTGGACTAGACTCTAGAAGGGATTTGTTGACAGTAATTTATATTACAGGGTTTATTCAAATCGGATCTTGATTTTTGTGGTTTATGTTGATGACATAATGTTTGGAGGAAAATATGATTTGTGCAAGAAATTTACTAATGAAATGTAGAAGGGATTCAAAATGTCTATGATTAGTGAATATAATTTTTTACTTGGATTATAGGTAAATAAAAAAATGAAGGAATTTTCATTTATTAGTCAAAGTATACCAGATAATAATTAAAGAAGTTTGGATAGGAGAAGTCTAAACTAGTATGTACACCAATTGTTACCAGATGTAATTTGACTATAGAAGATGATTTGCCAAAAAATGATGCAAGTAATTATGGGTAAATGATTAGAGGATCGTTATATTTGACTACTACTAGACTAGATATTATGTATGTTGTTTGTTTAGTAGCCATATTTTAGAAAGAACTAAAAGAATCGCATGGAATCATGGTAAAGAGAATCTTTAGATATTTGAATGGTACAAAATATTTTGGATTATGTTATCCAAAAGGATCATATTTCCCATTGACATATTACACTAATGTTGTTTGGGCTAGATTTATTGATAACTAGTGGAGTACTACTAGTGGAGCTTATTTCCTTGGCTCCTGGTTGGTTCCATGGTTAAGTAAGAAGCAAGATTTTGTATCATTATCTATTGTTGAATCTAAATCATTATAACATTTTCATGTTGCACTTAGGTATTATGGAAGGAAAAACATTGAAATATATTGGCACATCATTTGATGATTTGATTTTGATTATGTGTGATAATACTAGTGTTATAAATGTTTCCAAGAATCTGGTACAACATTCTAGAAAAAAAAAAAGATATCCATTAGATATAAATTCTTAAGAGAGAAGGTTTTGGACAATGAAGTCAAAATTGAATATGTACCTACAAAGGAGTATACTATAGATATTTTCACAAAATTATTGTGCAAGGACACTTTTGAGTATCTCAAGAAAAAAGTTAGGGGTTTTTTGCCTTCCTAGTGTTTAGTAGATGCATCAATGTGTGCATTGGTCCAAAGTATTATATGATTATCATTTTTTGGATCAATTCTTAGAGGCTTCCTCTAAGGGGGACTAGAGTGATTTTGATAGGGGGAGTTTTTCCCTTTGTCATTGTTGTCGAAGGGGGAGAAGAACATAGGTTTTCATGATGACATTATATGATAATGTGTTATTCTCTTTAGTATTGATGAATATTTCCATCAATGAAAAAGGAGGAGATTGTTAGAATTTGATGACAATGCTATTATTGGTGTAGTCATTGATGTCAACATATCTTTTTTTTGGATGTAGATTTGATGCTTTGGTGATCCAGTGTACCATGATCTAGATGATGTGATAAGTAGATCTATCTTTATCCATGTTTTTTCCTAGTCTCATTCATCTTGCAACATAATGTGGTTCATTCCTTTGGGTCTGGTCCTATCTAGAAACTGGTCATTGTACTTTGGGTCAAGTGTTTTCATTTTAATGTGTATATCCTATTTCTTGGTCCAGAGGTTATGGGTAATGTGTAGCGTGTGTGAGGCATATTGTATTGAGTGAGGAGGTTCTATGTGGTTATGTTAGGATTAAGTAATACTGAGAGGGGGGTGAATCAGTATTACAACACTTCAACTTCAACTTCAACCAATTTCAAATAAACTATATCAATGCTAAAATGAAAAGAACATAAACACATAACTCATAACACCATTATTTGTTTTCGTGGAAACCCTAACCAAGGGAAAACCCCAATGGGGATGGTACTCACAACTTATGCACTAAAATATAGAATCTTATTAGATTATCTAGCCTTGTTAGGATCTGAGTATTACATAGTGCATTTCCTTATTAGAGGAATACAAAACCCTGTTAGGGATATACAAAAACCCTATTAAAGGTGTGGTGAGCTTACAACTCTTACAATCAAAATTTAGTTACAAAAGTGTTCTTCAATAAGTGAACTGCACAACCATCTACTATGCTTTGATAGTTCTAGTTATAGCTCTGTCAATCTCTGATCTTGCATCTTCTATCTACCTTTACTAATATCCCAAAATCCCATCCATCACATATCCCTCTCTATCACATAGTTTTACACTTATTGCTTCCACAAAACACTCCATACTTATATCAATTTTGTCATCCAGTCGGCTCTCAAATACAATACAAAATATAATAATTACTTATACAAATGATAAATATAGAGTCGAAGATCTTGTATTACCAAAGTGTTAGCAATATACAACTTTCATCTGACTTAGCACATTACCATTCCATCTGACCTTCCCTTAATCATCGTGATTGTTCATATGCCATGTTTCATTGTTTCTTTGTCTTCGCATACATTCATATCATTGTATCCTAATAATCTCAACACCAAAACATGTGCGACCTTAACTAAAGGTCCTACATATCCCAAAATGTCTTCCTCTAAGTTGACAAGCCATAAAACATCATATATTATCTTCGCTGACCAAAACTATACTACAAAATATTGTAACTCTGATTCTATACTTAGTCATTTTCATGACTGTGTCTTCCACACTTATACTTACTTCATGCGATCACCCCAACATATGTGTTTCCATAAATGGAAACCCTTAAGTGATCCATAGTGTTCTCAAAACATCACTTTCCAACAATCTGTCCCTTTGGCATTGATGGCAACACTTAGCAAAAAATGACTAAGTGTCAAAACATTATCTTCCTTCTACTTCTCTATATACATATCCTTTCTCCTTTTTTATTTATACTTTTCTTTTCTCTTTTTCTCTTTCTCTTTTTTTTTAACCTCTTCTCATTTTTCTCCTCTCTTCTTTTATTTAATTATTTTTCCTCTTCTCATTTTTCTCTTCTTTTCCTCTCCCTTTGACATCAATGGCAAAGGTACTTACAAAATTTGAAAATTTTAAGCATATGAGACTTTAATGCTTACTCACCAAATTCAGAATATCCTAGGAGTCTTCCAAGGTCTTCACTTCATCATCCCATGACTTGATCAAAAGATCACTAACATGGATTAGTCCATTCAGTGCATAAGATGCAGTCTCTGCTGCCATCAGCTCAGTGGGTACAGAGTTTGTCATTGATCCTTCTATGTTATTCATCTCTGTGATATGAGCTTCAAGAATTGAAATCTTAGGAGTGATTAGACTCTTACTAAATCTTTCCAAATCTCTCTTTCTTTGTATTCAAAGCACTTATCTTATCCAAAATTTTGAATGTTTTCTTATCCATTTCTAACATAGTTTGTGAAGAGGTTTTACAACTATCCATTATGTTGTCTAATGTAGCCCTATCCTTGGATATGATATCTTCAATATTCTTTATGTGTCTACTAGGATTAATGCAATAAATATATATTTTTCTACCTTTTGCCATGTAGTTTTTATCCCTGATTATGGTTTCTTTTAGAGTTCCCAAGTCTCATAAGATGAACTAGAAAATATCCTTCAACTTCTTTTCTAAGTATCTCTTCTCAGCCTTATCCTATGCGATCTTCAACAGTGACTCAAAATGGATGTCAAAGTTGTCCAATGCCAAGTTTAAGTTCTTTGTATCATCCTTTCCTTGAAATGTGAGAGGTGTAGGGAGTATTTTATTCACATTCTCTACTTCCCTAGAAATCACCTTTACCTTCTTATCCCCCTTTTTTTCTGACCTTTCCTTTGCCTTAGAAAATGCCATAAAGGATAACCTCATGAGTTCATCCTCATCCATGCTTTCCACATTAGTTCTCACTGGTTTGGCCATACTTGCCAACAATAGGGTGGAGAAGGTATCTGGTTCTTGTTTAAGCTTAATTATTACTTCTTCTTTTTCTACTCATGTCTCATGTTCCTTCTTTTTCTCTTGTTGTTTCTCCTTCTCTTGTAGTTTCTCTTCTTGTTTTTCTTCTTTATGTTCTACCTCTTTTGGTCCTTTCTCTTCTACCGTATGGATCATTTACATCAAGTTAAGTGTCTAATGATATAGGCACACCAAAAATGAAGAATTCTAGTTTCTTGTCAACTTTTCTTGCTTGCTCACTCTTTTTAGTTGTCCTAGAGATTTCTCCCATTTCTAAAGTTGTGGGCTTGGTAAGCTTGGGAGGTGAGGTCTTCTCAGGCATGTCACGCATAATAATTTGGTCCAATTCCTTTTGTGTGTCTTCTATAACCTCATCATACTTCCTTTCTATTATCTTCACAAGTATGGCCTTTGTTCTCAATAGAGGTTTCAACTCTTTAATGATTCTCTGCCTCTCTTATATGGAGACTACAGCCAACATGTCTTCAATAGCCTTATTTCTTATAGTCTCATCTTCTGAATGTGCTAATTGTTTTCTAATTTCCAACTTTCTATACAATTCCTTAGGAATATTGCCTTCTATTTCCAAAAAATTCTTCTTGTATACTAACAAGTGCTCAATTACTATGTCCTCAATTACTATTTGATTGTCAGAATCAAACCTTTCATAGTATCTATTTAATGTCTTCAGATTTCCATCTCTTATTATTCTTTTTTGTACCATCTTGATATATGGCTTCAATAGATCTTGTGGCTTCATCTATTCTTCTTTTTCCTCTTTCTTCTCAGTCACCTTGTCCTCTTTCTTCTTTATTTCTACTTCTACCTTTTTTTTCTTAGGGCTGCTTGGTTTGTTAGATCCTATAGATCTCCTAGGTGTGCTTGCAAGTGCAACCTCTTATACAATATTCTCATGTGTAATTGATAAATCAATTATATGAGGAGTAGGACTTACTGTCTTTTCTTCTTTAGAAGGAGGAGATGCCTCAATTGCCAAGCTAGAGGATCCTTCTATCATATTTTTCCTTACTTCCTTTAGTTGCTCCTTTGTAATTTTTGCCTTCGCAACAATGCCATAAACCATTTTCTCAATCTTCTTTTTCCTTGTCCCTTTATCTTGTTCTTCTCTAACTTTTGCTAAGTTTTCCAAGTAAGTTCCCCATCTCTCTTTAGTGTATCTATTTCAGTTGCTAATACATGTTCAACTTGCATTGTGAGAACCTCATAACTAACCTCATACCCCATAGGGTAGCACCATTTATTTCTTGGCTCTACTAATTCAAAGCACACACAATCAGTTTCAACCATGAAATAGATTATGTCTTTATACTTCTCTACCAACTCCTCAGGTATTTTGTATCTCTCCTTCATTTACCTTTGAAGGATCTTAATCATCGCAAATAATTCACCATCTACCCAATCTTTGTTATGTCTCCTAAAACTCTCTCATATCATATGCCATTAGGTATACTGTCTTTCCCTACTCTAGGGTGCATTCTAGGAAATCTGTGTACAATGTGAATGTACATGTGTATCAAGAGTGAACCAAACTTGAAAGCTTTTGATTTGTCCTTCTTGATAATCCTCACATTCCCCAAGAACTACTGTGCTAGGATTTCACATAATTTATATCTAGTATTTTCCTTCACCATTTTATACGCCATCATAATTACCCCTCCTGACACAAAATTAGGTCTACTGTTGTAGAATAACTTATATCCTAGTAGCATTTCTACCAATCTCACATCTTGCTGAAAAGATGTCATTCACAGTCATCGCATGCTTATTCCATTTAGAATGAGTTAGGGTTTCTACTTATTTCTTGATATTTTTATCTGCTACTGGGAGGGCTCCAGTATTATCCAATCTGGTTATCTCATGAATCAACTGGCTAGATATCTTAATAGGTTTCTCTCCTATCCAAATGAGTTGATCATGAATTCTTCTTAGAATTATATTGAACCATTCAGTCTCGCAAAACTCATTAAGGAGGGTTAACTTAATAATAGGTTGATCTTCCAAATGTTTGAACTCTTCTTTCATTTTTCCATCAGAATCTATCATCTCACCTAATTCCTTATAGATCTTAGCATCTCCTATGGTCTCATACTTGTAGTGAATGTAAGCCCAAATATCTTCAGCATGTAACACACCATATGGGTTTTACAAAAATGCTCCTTCTGAATCATCCTCACAAGACTTAAACAGGTGCCTCTTAAACTTATACCTTGGTCTATCAACATCAAATATCACAAGTGCATCCATATCTTCTTGAAAGATTATATAATCTAAATACCTTTAATACGCTGAATTCCAAAACTTTTTCTTCAAACGATCACGCAATGTAGTTGCTAGATGACTATAGTGCTTCTTAACTCTATTCTCCTTGGTCGCTGCTAGTAAAATGGTGTAGAAATGATATGTTTCAAGGTGTTTTATCCATCGCAAGGTGAGTGAATGCATTAATCATAGGTAGCTCAACTTTGCATATTGTCCAATCAAACATAAATTTCATGATCATAGGATATGAATCTCCAAGTGTTGCGATCACAAACATAAACTCCATTATGTCTTTACATACCATATCTAAGCTCACATGAGCTTATTCCACATAATCAGGGGTTGGATATATTCTGTTGTCTACATCCAATGCTCCCCCTAAGACTATGTGGCCTTCTAGGTTGATGTAGTAATGTCAACATAATGAGAAGCCACAATAGCATCTATTGTCTCTCCCTGAACCAATGCCATATTGAAATATTTTACCTTCCATATCTTCTCATCATCTTCATTTGTTGGTTTCTTGAAATGATTCTTAAACTTGTCTATGTACTCATTAAGAATTTTACCACTGTCACCAATATACTTCTTTATAACCACAAGTGGTGGTCCTCTTCTATTGTTCATTCCATTATACCTACAAAGCTTTTCTATGTGTCCTAAGTTGTTTCATTTGAAACATGTAGGTGGTCTTCTAGCCTAATTAACCTGCAGCTTACAATACCTTGCAGTATGCCCAAGGTTATTGCATTTGTAGCATCTGATCTTAGATGTGGTCTCTTCTCTGATGTAATCTTGTTTGTTCCTTGACTGATCAAGTTTTCTACATTCTTCTTTCTTATGTCTATATGCATAATAGTTATACCAATAATTAGTAAAGGGTTTGAAAGGACCTTTACTTCTACAATCTCTTTTCATGTGTCCAACTTTGTTGCATCCAACACATCTACCTATGAAAGATTTGATCTAATCTTTAGGTTCTTCAAAAGAGGATCTATCTTCGGTCTTCACTTCATGTGATTCATCATTAGTCTTAGAACATTCTCCTACATTGTATCCAATTCCAGTCATGTCTCCTTTAGGTTTTTGTCTCTCTCTTTGTTCATCAATTTTATCACTGCTCATGTATAACTTATCAATATGAAATTTGGATTGAGTGAGTTCACCTTTTATGATCTGATTGTACTTCTCCAATTCTTGACATTTATCCTTTTAGTGATCAATTTTAGTCGTCATTTGTCCTATCTGCACATTTTCTTCTTTTAGTGTCTCTTCAACTTTGTATCTTGCATCCTTTTCATGTTGAATTTATTTAATCATCAGAAGATTAATTTGTTATTTTTCTTGCTCTAACTTCTTTACTTGTTCTGATGCATCATTGTTTGAATCCTCTTTAATCTTATCCATAAGCTCTTGTCTCTGACTTCTTGAAAGTTTAAGTTGTTCCTTAAGTTTCTTGATGAAACCTTTTGCTCTTCTTAATTTGAATTTCAATTCGCCATTCTCATCCTTTTCTTTGTCTAGGTCATCAAGTGTTGCTTCAAAGTTCTCTTGCAAAATTTTAGAATCCATTTTGATCTCCCTTAAGCTGTTAGGCTTTCTCTCCAAGGGCCAATAGCTCTAATACCAATTGTTAGGATTAAGTAATACTGAGAGGGGGGTGAATTAGTATTACAACACAATAACTTAAAATTCAACCAATTGCAAATAAAAACCATATCAATATTGAAATGAAAAGAACATAAACACAGAACACATAACTCATAACACCATTATTTTTTTTTGAGGAAACCCTAGCCAAGGGAAAATCCCGATAGGGATGGTACCCACAACTTATGCACTAAAATATAGAATCCATGTCAGGTGATCTAGCCCTATTAGGAGATGAGTATTACATAGCATATTTCCTTTTTAGAGGAATAAAAAACCCTGTTAGGGGTATACAAAAACCTTGTTAAAGGTGTGGTGAGCATACAACTCTTACAATCAAAATTTTGTTACAAAAGTGTTCTTTAATAAGTAAACTGCACATGCATCTTCTATGCTTTGATAGTTCTAGTTATAGCTCTTTCAATCTCTGATCTCACATCTTCTATCTTCCTTTACTAATATCACAAATTTGCACCCATCACATATCCCTCTCTATCACATAGTTTTACACTTATTGCTTCCACAAAACACTCTATACTTATATCAATTCTTCCATCCAGTCAACTCTCAAATACAATACAAAACATAATAATTACCTATAAAAATGAAAAGTATCGAGTCAGCAATCTTGTATTACCAAATTGTCAGCAATATACAACTTTCATCTAACTTAGCACATTACCATTCCATCTAACCTTCCCTTAATCATCATGCCTATTCATATGCCCTACTTCATTGTTTCTTGTCTTCACATACCTTCATATCACTGTATCTTATTGATCTCAACACCAAAACATGTGCGACCTTAACTGAAGGTCCTACATATCCCAAAATTTCTTCCTCTAAGTTTTTAAGCCATAATACATGATATATTATCTTTGCTGACCAAAACTGTACTACAGAATACTATAACTCTAATTCTGTACTTAGTCATTTTCATGACTGTGTCTTCCACACTTATAATTACTTCATGTGATCACTCCAACATATGCTTTTCCATAAATGACAGCCCTTAAGTGATCCATAGTGCTCTCAAAACATCACTTGCCAACAGGTTCATGTTTCATTCCTTTCTACTATAGGAATGTTTTGGAATGACCTATTTTAAATTATGCTAGGTTGTCTTGATGTCTTAGCATGGTATATGTAAGTGATTATTTTATTCAATGCTAGATTGAATTAATGTTCATAGTGAATGAAAATCTAACAAGTAAATATTTATGTATTGATGAGTATGAAAATTTATGCAATTAGTAGGAGACTATAATATCATTCTAGTGCCGTTGATTGTTGGTAATAGTGATTCAAATGGTCGATTCTTTTCCTTACTCTTATTCTAGTAGTGAGCCTTTTTGTAGTGATAGTAATCCTTATTATCTTAAGGTAGTTATTCTAACTCACGGTGAGCCTTACTTGCAGTGAGGAAACTGGTAGTGAATGTTTATAAAAATTACATTAATCGATGTTTATATTTATGAGAATTAACTTCTTTGCAATTTTTCCCATCCTGAGTTTCCACATAAATTCTAGTGTTCATGGTTTATAGTATTTTGTGCTTTCACATTCATTTTTTTAAGTTTAAAATTGTTTTAAGTTTCTTTCTAAATTTAATAATGTTTAATAAATTATTATTTTAATTGATTCATCACCCCTCCCTCTTAGTTTTTTGGCTTGTTCATCAACCTACCCACTTGGGCCAATCATGACAACTAGGGATTTAATGGTGTTACATACCCACATAGGCCAAGTCCAACAACCAAAGATTCATTACCCACATAGGAAAAACTTGACAACTAGGCATTCAATACCATTAATTTTATTAGTGTAATTACCCATTTATTTATTTATTATGTTCTCACTTATTAAGGACTCATTGACGTGTCTTATATTTCCACAAAAGGGTTAGGGTACACATAAGGAGATATTCCCTATACCTACTCAAGGTTCCTAGTTATAAGACTCAACTTTACAACTAAGGAGACCATGACATCAAGGTTTATCTACTCAATCTACACTAGGGATGGGAATAACAATCTTTTCCACTCGGCCTATACTAAGGACACAATTAACACTAACTAGTCTACAAGGTCTACACTGAGGACATATGTATAAAAAATTATCTAATTGGTTTACACAAAAGACATGGATAATATGAATCATCTACTTGGTCTACACTAAGGATGTGGTTGACAAAAACATCAACAAGAAATAAAAGAAATAACATGAGGATATTTCTCCTCCCAAAATACTTAGGGCATAAGACTAAGCACTCACATGCACAAGGTGAAAATATCAAGTTTCTTGATTGGCCACTTTTCCAAGAACATGAATTATAATGGAATCCATAAAACATCTTAATATAATACAAGGTTCGCTCATAAAGCCCCAAAGGCACAAAAACCCCACTTTTGGTAATAACCAATAAGGTATGAAAATCTTCAATCTTGTAATAAAAGGGGTGAGTTTGGATTTTTGTGTTAATCAAAAGGAATGTCCTATATTCATTATGACTGCATGAATCCATCATAATCATGGAATACAACCAAGGCCAACATCTAAAACATGCCAAGCATGGTGATAGAAAAATCTAGAGATCATGCAAATCAAGGCGCCCATGAAAAAACTCAAAATCTTATGATAAAACTAAAACCATTGGTTCTTATGATCCCACCAACCCAAAAGTGCAATAAAATTTTAATTACAAAAATGAGGAGATAAAAAATACAATAGGAGCGAAAGAATGAGTGGCAAGGACAACATGAGTGAAAGAATGAGTGGCAAGGCCACACTATGCGGAATGAGAGAAAGGGGCACAATTTACAAGATAAGTGAAAGGCACCAAATGGTTGATGTCATCAATCTTTGTTGATAGCTAGCGGTTCTCAATATTGGCACATCAATGGTTCCGGTTACCACTGGCACAATAACGGTAAACATCAACTTCAATCCGATAGATTTTCAAACAATGTCCTTCAAACCAAATCTGGTGGAAGGAATTTTTTCCCTCCTCCTTTTCACCAGCCTCACATTTAGCCTTCTATGGACATTTGTTCAAGACCTTTGTTTCCAACACCAATCATTGATATTAATGGTGTTCACATTGGAAATTTTGACCCTAATGCCCCTTCCTTTGTTTCTTGTCATAATTCATTGGTGGTTCGACCCCCATCTTTTGTTTCTTTCCCAAAAAACATTCCCGTTCAACCACATCAGCTCCCTTCTCTTAATCAACCTCCTTAGTCTAGATCTAAGGTTTCCCCCTCTCGGCCACTTCATAATCAATTTCATCCGAGCATTCTAGATATGATTGTTGACCCTACTTCCAGGGTTCGTGGCCCTCTCAATACATAGCCAATGCAGTCTCAAAGCCCTTGTGGACCTGGTTCATTTTCTTCAGCTCAATGCACAGATACTTTTCCCCAGGTAAGTAATTCTGAAGTGGTGCTCTTCTTGGAATATGGTTTACTAACGCCTCAAGTTTCACACATGCAAGAGTATGCCCTTATTAGTAAGATCTGGTCGTTTATTCCCATTTCAGATTTTCATTCTTGGGATTTCATGAATTGGGTTGGTTTATTTTATTTATTCTATATGGATCATGCCTCAAATTTCTTTATTGTTATTTTTAATTCATCTATTGCTCATAATAATGTTCTTTGTAGTAAATTTTGGTTTTGTAATGGTTTGGGTGTTTCTTTGGTATCATGGACTCCTAACTTTAAAATGAATGAATCTGTGTGTGCCCTAATCCAATTCTAGATTGAGATGCCAACCTTACCAATTGAATATAGGGATATTGATATTATTGAAGCTATTGCAAATAAGTTTGGATCATTTATTCACCATGATTTACTTCCCTTTGAAGAGCCTCATCGATATGTCTGATTTTGTCTTTTGTTGGACACTTCTAAATCCCTTCCCAAATTCATTGAACTACAATCCAAATGGGGCTCTTGGCATCAACATATTATTATCCAAGATGCGTAAACCATATCTCATTATGCTAATCTATTATGACATTTTACAAATCAATGTAAAGATCCAAATTCCTCAAATCTAATTATTTGCAAAGATCGCACTACCTTCCCCTCAAAATATTCAATGGTGGTTTGAAATGAACAATTAGTTCCGAACACACCCATTTTTAATGAATCTTTGCATATTGAGGAGGTCCCCCAACCAAAAGTAGATTTTTTGACTGCTTCCAATAAGATAGATGAACAATTAGATATCCTGCACAATCAGGTTCTATCAAATTTAGATCTGCAAGTGCTTCAATTGGATCAATCTTCAATTTTTTCTTTCTCTTCTATTCGCGCTAAGGCTGTATCTACTAGTGATTGCCTCTATCTTCAAAGGTGTGGATTTTTCCCATGCACTGATTCAGACAGCCCTGTTACCATTTCCCAAGCTAGACTCCAAGTATTTGGATCCGTCAATGATAGATTCTATTGTTAACAAATTACTGTTTTATGGTGATCCACTTAAGTTTCGTAAGTTAACTTTTGAACATGTTGACCTTATGGTTTTAGAGGTTATATCGACTGTTAACTTTTAGAATAATCTTCAATTATATAAAGACTCTTTTGACTTAATATCTCCCCATTCCTTTTTAGACTGTCAAGTTGATCAAGTTGATTCTCTTATTTCCCCTATTGTTCAAGCTGATCAAGATGATCCTCTCATTTCCCCTGTTGTTGATGTAAATTTTTCATCCATGATTCCCCCCCCCCCTTCTGGCTATATTTTGTCTAACGAGGATGACTTATTCAAATTTCAAGAGATGATCCCCCTGCCAGTAACCAAGTCATTGATGCCTATTCTTCAGATAAGGATTTTGATCTTCATTCAGGATCTTCTCTTTATGTTGACCAAAAGGATTCCCTGAGAAAACAAGTGGATAAAACATCTATTGTTCAAACTCCTTTATCTCCCAAGATTAAAGTACCTACGCCTAAAACTAGAGGCAGGAAGTCTAGAGCAGCTAAGGCCTTGGAAGAAATAGAGGCTGGTGTTCAGTCTACCTTGGATGGAAATTTTTATACTTCAAAGAGATGTTAGACAAGGAGAACTAAGTGTTCTCCTTGTCCATAATGAGGATCTTCTTGTGGAATGTCAGAGGCATTAATACCTTTGACAAGAGAAATAGAATCAAGCAAAGGCTTGATTCTTCTCAAAGTGATATTATTCTCCTTCAAGAAACCAAATTGTCTACTGATAATTTTAATGCTTCAGTGGGCAGATGGGGTACCTGGAAGAGCTCCTTTGTCCCTGCTAATGGTTCTTCAGGTGGTCTAGCTATTTTGTGGGATGCTAAGAAAGTCTCATTATTTCCCCTTCAAGCAGTCTCTAATTGGCAGTTAGTTATTGTCAAGAATTTTTCCCTATCCTTCTTTATAATTAACCTTTATGGGCCCACATCATCATCTGCTAAATTGCTTCTTTGGAAATCTCTAACTGATATTATTCAACAATTCCTGAATTCCAAATTCCTTTTAGCCGAGGATTTTAATGCTACATTGGGTCCAAATGACAAGAAAGGGGGAATAAATCCTCCTACTCATGTAGTGTTCAATTTCAATAATTTCATTCTGGATAATGACCTCTTTGACATCATGCCTTCAAATGGCTCCTACACTTGTACCAATCGCAGATCAAGTTTTTTGCAAATAGCAGTTAGGTTGGATAGATTTATTTGTTCCCAAATTTGGAAGTTGGAAAGCTTTTCTTTATCCTTGGATATTTTTCCATTTTTTGATTCAGATCATTTTCCTATTTAGTTACAGATTGAATCTTCTAATTTATCTACCTCAAGTCTTGGTAAATCCTCTTTTAAATTTGAATCGGTTTGGTTTAGACATCCTCTTTTTCACTCTCTTTTAAAGAAATGGTGGCAGTCTGCTCCCCAGGAGAATGGGACTATGATGTTCCAATTTTTTTTTACATACAATTCATAAAAAACCTAATCAAGGCTTGGAATGTTAACATTTTTAAAAACATCTTTAATCAAAAGTCAAAAGTGGAGGAGTTATCTAAAATTAACCCACACATTATAACCAATGGGTTAGATCCTCAATCTTTTGAGTCGTAGAAAATCCTTCAAACTAAGTGGGCTGAACTATGTGCTAGGGAAGAAGAATATTGGAGACCAAAGTATTGTGAGCTATGGCTACAATTAGGTGATTAGAACACCAAGTTTTTTCATGCCTCAGCCAAGCATAAGAAAGCAGTCAAATCAATTATTTCTATTAAAGATAAATATGGGAATGTATTATCTGATATTGAGAATATTAAATAGCAAGGAGTTAGGTTTTTTTCCAATTTGTTATCTCCCCCTCTGTCCCTCCAATCTGATGAAAATATTTTTGATGATATTCTTGATGAAATCACCCCTTCTTTTACAGCCTAGGACAATCTTATTCTAATGGGTCCTTTTACCCTGTTAGAAGTTATAAATGTAGTGTTTTCATTATCTCCTGACAAGGCCCCTGGCCCAGATGGTTTTACAGGGCTCTTCTTCCAAAAGACCTAGGATGTTATATGCTTTGACCTATTGGTTGTTCTAGAGGAGTCTAGGAAGAACTCAACTATGTTGAAATTCTTTAATACTACGAATCTTGTCCTTATCCCTAAAAATAGTGACCCTCAAACCTTTGTTGATTTCTGTCCAATTTCTCTTTGTAACACATTTAAAAAATCATCACTAAATCCATTTACTTACATCTCTAGCATATTATCCCAAGGATTATTTCTCATGTACAAGGTAGCTTTGTTCCTGGTAGGGACACTATAGATGGGGCTATTCTTGCCCATGAAACCATTCACTCCATCAATTGCCATTCTATTAATTCATTTGTCATTAAGCTAGATATGATGAAGGCATATGATAGGGTAAATTAGTCTTTTCTTTTAAAGGTCCTATCAAGGTTTGGTTTTTATAATAAATGGTGTAAATGGGTTAAGGCCTGTATCTTTGGAGCCCATTTTTTTGTATTAATTAATGGTTCATCTACCGGTCTCTTTCCTTCATCCCAAGGTGTCAGGCAAGGTGATCCCTTGTCTCCTTTTCTTTTCATCATCATGGCTGAGGCTCTTGGTCGAGCCATTAATGCATCCCACATTGTTGGTCTATGGCTTGGTGTACCCATTCCGAATACCTTTGCTTCGGTCACACATTCTTTGTTTGTTGATGACATGCTTATGTTTGGTAAGGCTTCCATTCTAGAGGCTAAATAAGTTAAGAAGGTTTTAGACCTTTATTGTTCAGCCTTGGGTCAAAAAATCAACACTCAGAAATCCAAGGTGTATCTTTTTAATGCAGACCCAGTATTAGCTAAAAAGATTGTTGACATTCTAGGTTTCCCTCTAGATGAACTTCCTTATACCTATTTAGGAGTTCCTTTCTTGGTAGGATCAAATCAAGTGGTATACTGGTAGTTAGTTGTTAGTCGTATTAAATCCAGGGTTCTAGCTTGGAAAGCAAGGTAGCTTTCACTATTTGGTAGAATTTTGTTAATCAAAACTATTCTATCAACCATTCCTAACTACTATTTTTCAATACTGCAAGCTCTGAAGTCAGTTCTCACTCAAATTGATAAACTAATCAGGGAATTCCTTAGGATAGCCGACATGTCTAGAGAAAGGAAAATCCCACTTGTATCACTTTTAGATATGACTTCCTCCTTATCAACTGGTGGTGCGGGCCTTCATAATTTGTGATCCCGCTATCTGGCTTTTGTTGGTAAGCTAGTTTGGAAAATGTTTTCTCAACCTAACACTACATCGTGTCATTTGATGTAGGAGAAATGCCTTGATAATTTAGACCCCTCTAGAGTCTTTCATGCTCTTGATCCTTCAAAAGGTTCAACCATTTGGAACTTTATGACTAGAGCTAGATATATTATTACATCCTTTGTCTCATGCGAAGTCCATAATGGTGAATCAGTTAATTTTTGGCTTGACTCATGGAATGGTTTGCCTCCATTATGCACTCTCCAACCTTTCTTAAATATTTGGGAAGTGGCTTCTTTACATTGGGGATCCAATTTTGTTAGTTATATATCTACAATTTGCATTCATTATGGTTTAGTCATATGGAATGACTTTTCCCTTCTTCCTATTTCTCCTCAAGATGCCAATACTGCTAATCAATTCCTCTCTAGCCAATCCATTTTCTTTTCTAGTACTCTTGATCATCTCTTTTGGGATCCATCCTCGGATGGAAATTACATGGTCAAGTTGGGATATGAGGTAGCTCAAAAATCTCAAAATAACAAATCTAAGCAGAGGGCCTTTATTTTTTGTTGGCATAAGTTAGTTTTACCCAAGGCAGGTTGTTTCTCCTGGCTTGTCTTGAGGAATCGTGTCCTTACAAGTGAAAGATTATCTAGACTCAATATTACCAATGCTTTTCCTTGTGTTTTGTGTCATCAGGCTCAAGAATCCATTGATCACCTTTTCCTCAATTGCCCCTTTGCCCAAGATTGTTGGTTATTTGTTTTGAAAAAGTTGGATTTTCCTATGCCTCTCCCTTTGTCTGTGTGGGACCTTTTCCAATCTTGGCCAGTTTTGTTCCCTAAATCTATGTTTGCCTACATTTTGATTTTTTCTCCTTCTATGATCCTATGGGCTATCTGGTGGGAAAGAAATAAGCAATTTTTTCAAAATTCTCCCTCCTCTATAGATGTTGTTCTCAATAGGATTCATCACTCTATTGTTGAGGTTACTAATGCCTATACTTGTAAGTTTAAAGGGGATCAGGGCTTTTCTTCTTGGGATAATATTACTGCTAAGAATTGGCAGGGTTTGTTAATTCCTTCCCTTCCTTTCCCCTCTACCCTAAAGATAGATTGCAATCTCAAGCTTCAATTAAATGGTCTCCTCCTCAAGATTTCTTTATCAAACTTAATTTTGATGGTTCCTCTAAGGGTAACCCGGGTAAGTCAGGGATAGGTTTTGTTCTCTGTGACTATTATAGTTTTATTCTTTACTTTGAGGCTCAACCTGTCCCCCCAGGAACTAATAATTTGGCAAAAGCACTTTCTTTTCTATATGGTCTCTCTGCAGCTAAGAAATTGAATGTTAAATTCCTTCATGTTGAAGGTGATTCCTCGGTGATTATCAATTCCTATGTTAAGAAATGTTCTTTTTCAAGGCACATACACTATGTTCTGTTCCATATTTGGTCACTTCTGGATTCATTCTTGGGTTTCTTCTTAACCCACACCTTTAGAGAAGGTAGTTGTTTAGCAGATTTTCTTGCTAATTTAGGTGTTGATGAATCTCACCTCTCTTATCCTTCCACTCTAGTATCCCCGGATTCCCACCCCTTTATTTTTAAATTGATTCATAGTGACTCTATCTAATTTTTTTGACTGCCCCTATCTAATTTTTTCTTAATGGCAAGGTCCTGAATGTCTTATGCGATCTTTGGTTTATGATTTTATAAGATTCTCATTAATTATTTATCTGTGTGTACTCTATCATCTCAATATTATTATTTGGTGACTCATCTTCTAATTGGCACTATGATTTAGTTTTGTCATTGGCTTAATTGCTATCTCCTTTTATTAAAATCTTTCGTATGTGTAATACTTCTTGTCATTCTTTCCACATGATGTTCTATTTATTACAATGTGAGGTGACACAGCTTCCCCATATGTTTGATTACTCTCTGATGGTTTCCGCATAGGTTATACTATCTTTTGCTTTATCTTTTTTGTCATTTCTTGGTATACTATCTACGTGTGAATTTAAGTCGGTACTATTTTTCAATCATGTTTCTGAATGGGAAATTTTCCCTCGTGATGGCTTCTCTCTTTCTTTATAATATTTCCTCTCCCTTCTCATTTTTTTAATTTAGTCTTATGCATTCGAGCCTCTTTTTCAAGTTGCTTTCATGGCTCTAAATAGATACTCTGACGAGTTCAGACCTCTGAATCTTCGAGTCCAATTTTTGTATCCTACTCTTGAAGTTCCTTTTGAAGGTAACATTTTAGATGATTGTTTAGCCTCCATGTTTACTTTTCATTGTCCAAAATATGCTAGATGTATTTGAAGGTTGATTGGAGAATCAATTTTGTCTCCATGTTTTAAAAGAATTTTCTTCCCATCCCAAATTGTTTCAATTTTTTTCTCTAACATTTTGGATTTATATCAGTCTTGAACTTTGTTTCTTTCTATTGCAACCTAGGCTATCTTGCCCCAATTCCTTTAGGATAATGGCTTGCTATTAGTAGTTTAGAAATACAATTGCTAGCTAGAAGATGCTCACATTGGTGGTATATTTTCACGCCACCTTCTTTTCAACTCGGATAAGTACATCCTGTTGCTAGCAACAGTAAAGGATTGTCTCGCCTCATACTCCATTATGCCTCATGATCACTTACTTAACAAGACTCCCTTTGATGTGGCTCATAGAGGAAAGGCTTTTGAAAAAACATATGCTCTTCTTGGTCTATCATCACATGTTCGTGCCTCCAGTCTGGACTTCGAGCCTCCCCCTATGGGTGGTAATTCTCTTTGTAGTAATCTTGCTCCTTTGCTAGCTCCTATTTTTTCTTTGGTTTCATCGTCAATCGAATCTTCATCCTCCCCTATTTCATCTCATGGTCCCTTGGGTTCGGGAGATCCCCTTTCCTCTCAAGTTGACAGATTATGGAGTTCTCTATTTTTATCTCCACCATCATAGTTTGGTTGTGGTGGTTATGATCCATGATGTGTTATATGGCATGGTCCATATTTTTTGTTCGACTAATATCTTGTTGTAGGTTTTTTTGAGTGACCCTCTTATCAGGCGGTAAACACATATTGGAAGATGAATGCCCTTTTTTTCTCCTCATCAGTCTTTCTCTTTGGCATTGCTTTTATTCATGAAGGTCCTCTACTTCAATTTTGGTTTCACAAGTCTCTCCATTACTATATACTTGTATATTGGCACACTATGTTGTGCATAAAAGTTGTAATTGGGTGCTGGGTTCTTTTGCTATAATTCGGCCTTCAAATTGGCTATGGGTTTTGGGGCAGTTTTAGAATTTTGAATTTGCATATGTTTCAAATGCAGATACATTTTTCCATTTTGTATTGGGGATCTTATTTTGAAAATTATAACTAGGTCTATTCATGATCTTGGGGCTTCGAGTAGTCTAGGGAATATTGTGAGGATCTGTAGCTCACTTTGTACTTTGATGGGTCATGAACAGATTTTTCTTTCCTAGTTCTTTCTCCAGGAGCCCTTTTGAACCAGTTGATATTAATATAAATATAAATTTTTGCCAAAAAAAAAACATTGTGGGAGAAAATAGACAAGCTAACGATGATAATTTTCCATACTTAAAAACTCAATAACATACAAGACTAATTGGGCATCAAATTCAATTGGAAACGTTAAGAAAAACATATATATGCATCTTGTTATTATATCCCAAATAAGAAACAACCAATAAAACCAAGAAAAAAAAAAAGAAATGAGAGGCCCTACCTCAAAAACTAGCAAAAACTTGAAATGAAGAGAAAAAATAAACACTCAGTGCACATTGATGAAACTCTTAGAAAACTATAGCAATCTTCTCATGGTTTCAACAAGCTAATGACCACAAAAAATAGACACCCAAGATACTCCCAATGAGAAAAATTAGAATTTCTTTACAAAGAGTTGGAGCAAATTCACAAACCTCATCAAATAAAAAAGTGAATAAAAGAACTTCACTTTCAAAATATAAAAACCCTTTTTTTCCAAAAGCCATTTCCCAATTTATTAAATCACTAAAAATCCCAGAGGATAATTAAATTAAATTCTGACAATAGAAGTACACCAAATGCACATTTGACAACAATTAATTAATCAACAATAAAATAATATCAATTAGCACATATTACAATATAATAAAATTGAGACTATAATTGATCACCTAAATGCACAGATAGATATTGGGAAAATATTATGCAATAAAATTCAGGCGCTTAGATACATAATGACTAGAAATTAATAATGCAAATCAACTACATCATTCCATCCAAGAACAATATTGGATCAATATGAAAAATGACAAATATGATTATCTCCTATAACCACTACCAAGGATAAAACACACTCAAACCTATAGCTCAAACATTTTTGATGTCTGGTACCTATTCACTGAAACACACACACACATCAACTACAAATTCTCATTGTGTGTGTGTGTGTGTCTATATATATATATATATATATATATATATATATATATATATATATATATATATATATATATATATATATATATATATATATAAAGAGAGAGAGAGAGAGAGAGAGAGAGAGAGAGAGAGAGAGAACATGCATATAGTAATCAAAGTGTGCCTAATGGAGAGGGCCACTCTAGTGGCATAATCATTTGCATGTATTAGAATATTACAATAATGGTCCTTCTATATTTAATCCTAAATGTATATCATAATCAAACATCTCATTTCAGTTAAAATATCTAAATAACTATTTTATAATAATATGAGCATATACTAGTGGAAACTCTAAATACACATCCATCCACATGATAAAGTGCAATACCACCAAAAATCAGTTATCAACATGATAACATAATCAATTTTGTTGAATACAAAATACACCAGATATCATCATAAACCATCATGCCACATCATAATAGGATCATCATGCAGATATGATCAAAATGGTAAGCATAAGTATAGACTAAGATCTAAATTAGCAATGATGCTAGTAAAACCAAAATAATGTACTGAAACCAATAAGCATCTTGCAATTCTAGTACAAGATCATTATTGGAAATCTAATATGGGAAAGTGAGATACTAAGAGGGAGGGTGAATTAGTTATCCATAATACTTATATACTTTGAAACTAATTCCACATGCATGTCATAAACATAAATTTCAATACTGGAATGTATCTAACATTCTAATCTGATCCATCAAATGAAACACATAACACAAAATTTGGTAACCCAGAAACCCTTGAAAGGTAAAACTAGGGTGGGGATGACACCCATAAATCTTCACTACTATAGTATAAAAGTGTACCTGTTACGGATACAATGTTTGATCACTTCATATGATCTACCCTATTTGGGGTCTACCCTGTTAAGAGCTTATAGACTTACACAATCTACCTTGATTAAAGGATTTAAAACTTACAACTAAGTAAGCACTCAGTAAAGAGATTTATAAAGGCCTGTTAGGACCACTATGTTAAGAGATTTACCCAAATTCACCTACTAGAATGTATTAGTACTCGATCCTTTAGTTTTCACTATAAATGTTGATTATAGATCATCTCTCTCCAATACTTACAGTTTGATCTCCAAAATCAAATGTAGCACAATTCTATACTTCACTGCTCTACTTGGTCACTCTACATGATCTCTACATCTAACAATCAAAACACTTCTCTACTCCGCATAAATGAGATATTCTCTATTACATCATTTTAGGGTTTTGATATCACCTTATATAAACATCTGATCAAGATTCTAGATCAAGATCAACGATCTAGATTCATCACTTATACTGCTTAAGGATTCCCTTTTTCTAATAGGTCACATGGCTTGCATAGGGATTAAGGATAAGAAATACAAAGTGTAATCAACTCCTTGATTCTCTCAACAATCATTAAATCTTGCATAGAAGTCGACAAAAATGGTTTACCTTGGTGTTTGTGCCATTACAAACACATATTTCAAAACTGGCTTGCTCATCATATGAAGTCTCTGATGCCCAGTCAAAACTATTCTCTATATACTAGTGCTCGACACTGACTCTTCTATACAACTCAGCATAAACTGCTCGGTAACTACTGAAGTACTCAATGACCTCTGACTTGCTCAGTAGTAACTACTGCTCGGTAACTATACAAGTCTATACATGACTCGGCCTTAATAAGATGACTCATTTGTAGTGATGACCAACCAACATTAACTTGAAAATGACTAAGTGTTATACACTAATAGAAAACATAACATATGGATCAACAATATCATACAAATACTCACGAGAAGAAAATAGTCTAGCTTAGATAAAAATAATACAAAACAACATGCAATCATGGGAGGCACTACATACTCCCTCTGGGCATAGGATTACTCGTAGAAGCCTACAATCATGGGAGGCACTACATACTCCCCTTAGGCATAGGATTACTCCTGGAAGGCACTACATAATTCAAGTGCATGGAAGCCATCAAGTTTCATTAATAATTCAAGGAATTTTCTTTGATTGAACTAGATTCTTTCCCCATTGGAGGCCTAGTAAAGGAGTTTGACATCAAGGAAAGGGATCTACATTCATCCATCAAGTCTTCTTCTTCTCTTTCTTCCTCAATCCAACATTGTGGGAAATTACAACATCTATCATTCAAGGGTTTATTTTTATGATTTCCTATTGGATTTTTTGTAGATTCCAAGCTATTGCATCAACACTTGTGATCATCTCCAAAGAGGCATTACATCATTGAGTTATAAGGTGATTTATGTTTTAGATCTATATTTCATTTCATATTTCCTTATGCAATTTCTATTTAATTTCAAGGTTGATTCCTATACATGGGATTGACCTAGGAAAGCCCCTTTCCACAACCTTTTCCCCTTTTTCTCTATGTGTAGGTACAGTTTTAGGATTTCTAGAGCAAGATTTGGGAATATCATAACTAGTTGTAGGTACCCTCCAAATTTCATCAGTTTTGGAGTCAAAAGGATGAGGTCATAATATCCACCCTTGTCCTGGACAAGGTCACTATTTTTATTCATGTCCTCTAGGTCTTATATTTTCATAGGTGGAAGTTTCAGGTGCCAGAGTATTATATCTAGAGTTATACTTGATTCCAACACCTCTACGACACTCAAAATTGTATATAAATGTCCCTTTCCCTCCTTCTTCAAGGTAAGTTCATCCTTCCTATTTCAATTTTACACTTAATTTTACCTATCAAATCTATTTTTCTTTCATCATTTACATATCAATCACATCACATAATAAAACCTTATTCAATAAAGAAATCCCAAATCCCCCCTTTTTTACTAGATCTTGCATTAGCATCCCTTCATCCTTTTTGGGTTGTTATAATTATATTTTCTTAAGGGTGGCTTTTTATCCTAATGCATAATAGGACTTTGGTGAGTGATATACACCCTTGCATTACTCACCACTTTCTATTATACATTTTGGTGAACCTGACTCATAACATTTCCATTCTGATTTTGGTGTTAAATTTCCTTTCTATACATTTAGATATCTAAATCTATTTTTTATGCATTTGTATCATATTGTTACAATATATGCATTTGGATATCTAGGTTCACCTATCATATATTTTGGTGAACCTAACTTATGGCATTTCCTCCTTTTGACTTTTGGTGGTTAGATCCTCCTTGTCTAGATTTACTTAGCATGCATTTAGATCCTCTTTTTGTTACATTGTTGAATTCTTATCCACTTAGATATCACATAGATACAATATTCATATATTCATTGCATCCTTATATTCCATGTTTACATGAAAAAAAAACCAAAATACTTCATTTCATTCATTAAATAATAATCATTGCATTTCATTTAGATAGATTCATTTCTTATTTATGCATTTGCATTGATAAAAAATGACAAGAACAAAATTTCATGTTTTCATTATGTTTATAATGTATCCATATTCTCAAGGTGATAGCGATTTATCTTCCCTTTTATTTCTTTATCCATCTCCTAAGGATCCCCCTCTTTACGATGACATATCAGTGCAAGAAGATGTTTTTAACCCTTCTTTTACAAACTCCTTTCTTTCAAGAGAAGTTTTGTAGATTGATGTTAACTCTTCTCTTGACATGTGCTTCCCCCATAATCGTATCTTTCCAAACTTTGATAATTCCCCTTGTGACACATTTCCTTCTAGGAATGAAGCTTTGATGAATTATGATTGTGCTTCTCCTAAAGTTTGCAATGATCTCCCAATTTGGGATGAGCCACTAGATGATGATGTTGACTATTCTCCCCCTCATGAAACAACTTTGGTCCAAGGAGATGATATAATGGTTGAAATTTTTTCTACTTCTTCTAAAGATGAAACATTCATGTTTTATGTTTCTCCTTCTCCTAAGACATACCCCTTTTATGAGGTTATTTTAGATCAAGAGGATGACATTGTAAATACCTTTATTAATACCCCCTTACCTTTATTTGACACTCCTTGTAGAGATGATGTATTAATGGAAGTTCCTAGTGCATATTCTAATTTTTTTCCTACTCATGTGGACACCTCACAAGAATAGGATCATATCATTACTAATTTCCTTAACACTCTCCCTTCATGAACTCATGTAAAATCAATAGCTTGACCAAGTTAATGTTGTCAATTTTTTAGTACACCTAAATTTGTTGTTTATGCTCAACCTATGGTAGCCAACAAGCCTATGATAACTATTTAAAGGATGCACTCAATTGAGTTCATTCCAAACACCTAACAAACCTGTGGTTACTATTAAGGGTTATCCTCAATATTCTTCTCAAAATTGCACTACTCATGTGATTATTGTTAAAGGATATAATCAACAAAGCTCTTTTCAAAATCCAAATAAGCCAATTATAAATATGAAAGGAAAATCTAGCAGTCCTTTATAATTTATTAAGGATTATCATGTAGTGGCTCACACCTATCGCACAAGAAATAATCCTCAACCTACTAATTTGGTTATTCTTTCTCTGTCCCACCTTCTCAACCAATGTTTCCTCCTCCACTCCATCTTCCTCAAAATATTAGAAAAGAGTATGACTTAATAGAACAACTCCCTAATACCCCTGCCAAGATATCTCTTTGGGAACTTCTTCAAAATTTTCCTACATATCAGGAAGCCTTGAAAAGCTATTTAACTACTCTTCCAACCCCACCACCTAATAGAGACAACATCAATTCATGTTTGCAATGCATACATGCTACTCATGTCCCAACTCAAATTGTGTTTACTCAAGATGATTTACCTTCTAAAGAAGTTCAAGATCAAAATGATGCCCTTGTGGTAGTTTTCCTTATCAATGGTAATCTCATTTGTAGGACCTTAACTAATAATGGGTCCAAAATAAATATTTGTAGTATAGACATGTTGAAAGAGATCAAAGTTGTAATTTCAACTATTAAAAATGATTGCATTCCTATTTGTGGCTTTGACAATGTTGCTAAGAACACATTATGAATTGGTAGATTACCTATTAAGGTAGATCTGGTTATTCTAGACACTCTTATCCATGAGATGTTTGGAACTCTTAATTATAACCTTCTTTTGGGAAGACCTTGGTTACATGATATGCATGTTGTTCCTTCAACTCTTCATCAAAAAGTCAAGTTTATCTACAATAACTTGATGTATACTCTTCTTGTGAATGATAGATCACATAGTTATTTACATACTAAATTGAACAATAAATCCATGTCTATTGAAGAAAAGAAAGATATCAAACCTAAGGATGATCCTTCTCCTTCTAGTGTTCTTCTAGATGACGATTGATGGTCTTTAAATTTAAAACCAAATTTTGTTGGAGAATACAAAGTCCCAACATTAGAGCTTAGACAATCTAAACTTGACAAAGAATCCAAAACATCAACTCCTCTTTCTGATGAGCTTAGTAACATTTATTTTGTTTCTTCCACTACTAAAGAATCTTTAGAAACTATCAAACCTGATTATGATAACATAGTGACCTACGAGGCTCCATTAACTCATTTTGACATGGCTTCTCGTTATGGCCCTAGTTATCATTTATTAGCGAAACATGGACTCAATGTAAATGGATTTGGAAAATATGAGAAAGGGATTCAAGTGCCCTTAAGAAATGAGGGGAATGAACATTCTTATAGATTAGTATTTAATCCTTACAAGAAGCCACAAACAGTTACTCTTAATGTTAACACTATTGTGAATCCTCATCCCAAAAATAGTCTAGGATGTGTACCACAAAGTTTTGAGAATAGTGAGAAACCTATTGGTTTTGAGTCTCCTTCTTTGTCCACATCCTCTCCTTTATCATCTAACACTTCTTCTATATCTATCTTTAAACAAGAACTAATTTTGACTAACCTTCTTTGTGCTAAGGTGATTACTAGACCTAAAAGGAAAAATAAACATACTCAAAATCTTACGAATCTTCCTTTTTGCATGTATCACCAATATCATGACCACTCTACTAAAGAGTGTCAAGCCTTATATTAAAAAATTAATCAACTCATTGATAATGCTACTATTCAAATATCATGTCACAATGAGTTATTTTTCAATCTTGATTTCTTTAAATAACATTTATGTCCCTATTAAGTTGCTCCACACTATTTAACATTGTTATCCTATTCCTTGGGAACTCATTGTCATGAATGGTGTAACCATACTTTTTGAGTAGCATAATAGGTCATCTTTCTCCTTATCTTTGTCTCCACACTTTAGGGGCAAGGGTTCTCTATCAATCTCTCTCATCCTCTCTTATCAAGGGTCCCCTTTTCCCATGGTCAATTTATCTATTATGTGATATCCAACCTTACACAAATATGATGGCTTACATTAAGGATTATCTTCTATACAAGAGATATGCATCCTTGATCATAAAACCTTCATTGTTTACAATTGGATTTCTATGGTAGACAAATCTTTTACCTTGGAGACTAAAAAGAGTGTCATCCTTTCTTCAAGAATCCCTTTACCTAGCAATAGGAAAGG
This sequence comes from Chamaecyparis obtusa, assembly GCA_027943335.1. Lineage (NCBI taxonomy): Eukaryota > Viridiplantae > Streptophyta > Pinopsida > Cupressales > Cupressaceae > Chamaecyparis > Chamaecyparis obtusa. The sequence goes on from BSBK01005945.1 coordinate 100,606, forward strand.
TGTCAATTCTTCCCTCATCTATTTTCCTTCATAAGGATCCCTTTCACACTCCTTTTATGTATATCTTCACATTTGTCCCTTAATTTACCTCATAGGAGTTGTGAACTCTTTGTCTTGGACTGTGTGTTGCTTGTGGATATTGTCTTGGTGTTAAAAAATTATCTTTCTTCATCTTTTCCTTAAGATGCCAAAATAGTACTTATTTTTCCATCTTGAGGGGGGGCATACATGGCCTCCTTATTGCATACATATTTTTACTTTAAGCATGAAAGGTAGAGTACACTAGAATAATACAATTTTCTAGGGCCAGATTACTCTCCTTTTCATATTTCTAATTAGAGTACACTATCATAACACAAGTTTATAGAGTCAGATCACTCTCCTTTCACATTTTTAGGACTGGTTGAATAACATAACATAATTTTCTAGATCATTTGACCTATCCTTTTGATGTGTTGACTAGTGTAACACAATTCACTAGACCATCAACTCTTGTTCCTTTAACTTATCACCTTTTGGATCCCTTATTGGATACACTTTCCTTAAGGAAAAATCCTCCTTTTCTTTTAGATCCCTAAGGAATATTACCTTTCCTTAGGATAGATCAATCTTTTGGATCCCTTAATGTATACACTTTCCTTAAGGACATATCCTCCTTTTCTTTTCAATCACTAAGGAAGCTTACCTTCCCTTAAGACATATCATTCTTTTGGATCCCTTAATGGATACACTTTCCTTAAGGAAAGATCCTCCTTTTATTTTCAATCACTAAGGAAGATTACCTTCCCCTAAGATAGATCATTCTTTGTCAGATTTGTTATTGGATACACTTTCCTTAAGGAAATATCTTTGGTGGATTTAACTAGCATATACAAAAAATGCTAGAACTTTCAATACCATCTTTAATGGTTCTTTCTTTGTGTGGTTCATAGTAAGATAATCTCTTGCTAGGATAGGTGATCGCACCCTTCTCTCTCTCTATCTCTCATGGATCACCTAGTGCACAATAATTGCCTATCTTGTTTCATGCATGATTATATTGATCTTTCTTCCATGGGCTCATAGCATAAAAAACTTTTCTATTTGTTCAGATCATAGAGTCTTATCTTATCTTTGATGTGCACTCTTTCTCTTTTTCGGGTGATCACTTGTGCTCTTGCAATGGATTTTGACAGTGATACTAGTAGTTGAGACATTTTCTCTTGAAAGGTCTCTTTAGAAGTTGACTTGGAATCTTAGTAAGCTCTAGGATTTTTTATTTTTTTTTATGTATCCTTGCATATGGATGTACAAGTTAAGATCCTTAGTTTGGGGACTTGTGTCCTTAAACTTAACAACGTCTTATCTCCTTGCAATTTTCCAATGATCTTCATCTTTATCTCTGTCTTCTACTTTACCATGAGCATGAAATGGACTCATACTCCTGCTAATGTGGGGGCTAAATGCACCATCCTAAAAAGTAATAACCCTTATTAGTGTAGTACCCCAAAATTGGCATCTTGTGATCCTAACGAATTTTGTTGCATTTGGTCTCAATTCGATCAAATTCCTACATCATCAAAGTCCTATTGTACTAGGCAATTCTGTCTCCTAATTGACCCTACTTGACTTGGTGTCAAATGCAAAAAAACCTCAAATTTGCATTAACCTTACATCATATTTAATTCCTAAATATTGATATTTATTGGCTAAATAAACCCTATGATTAATTAATTTAATTGAAAAGTCCTAGCACTTTAATTAAATTAATTCCACCCCTTTTAGCTAATACACATCAAAAGGAATTAAATAATATTTAGTTCTTTAAATGAAATATCCCCACTTGAATTTAATTATTCAAATAAATTGAAAAGACACCCATGTGGCTTTATTTCATTTAATTAATTAGATATTCTCTCCAATTTGTTTCACCTCCCACCAAGGACACGAATAGTCGACCGTTTCTTTCCAAGAAACTCTTCAATCTCCACTCGGGCTCTTCTATATTATGAACCTCTCATTCCTCATTTGGAGAGGCAATTTTTGAGCATCGAATTTCTATCGAATTGTTGTCTCATTCTTACATTCTAAGCTACTTTTGCATTGCATAATTAGAGTAATTCCATTTTCTTAGTATAATGATGCATTCTCATGTTAATTTAGTTTGCTTACTATGTTCTTAGCTTAATTCTCATTTTACTACAAGTTCCTAGATTAATTGTGCTTCCTCATTTCTAGCTTAAATTCAATTGCATTCATTTCTAGCATTAAAAATCCTCCATTTTAGAGTCTGATCTATGGTTGTTGGGCTCTCCATTTTGATAGTTATTCAAAACCCCACCTAAATAGGACGCAACAAGTTGGTTCATCTGAGCGTGCGGAATGGATAATTCATATTCATCTTCATGTGTGATCGATGAGTAAAGACTATGTTGAAGTCTATGGCTGAATTAGAGGTCCAAATTCAACTATAAACATTTTGGCGCCCACCATGGGGCAAAAAATTGATTTCTGGTCTCATTCTCAAAAAATTTCTAACAAAATTTAATGCTTTGTTCGTACGTCCGTATGACTATGTACGGAATCTCATGCAAGCTTTCTCACTGTGTCATGTGAAGTTTTTCTATCTCTGGCATTTCCTCGCACAAGAAAGGTGTTCTCTCACACGGATCCATGCATTTCCTCGTGCGAGTCTAACAACAAATTTTTTAAAAATTTCCTATTTCTGTATTTTCCGTTGCAGATTTCTAACATTTGCTACTTTTTGTGATTTTTATATCTCTAATTTTTCTGCTATAGCATAACAGTGGGCTATAGGACATTTGACAAAGACATAACTTACTAATGGTTTTCTTGCAGGACATTTGCCAAAGATATATCAAAAACATTTTGTTTGTTTACCGCTTTATTCACATAGTTTAATTAGGGCCTTGCGAAGATTTCTTAAAGGTCTTGATAGAAGGATAGGGTAATAGGCTCTTCATTACATGGAAGTGATGCCCATGGATGAATCTAAGACCCAAATTTTGCTAGCATGATAGATACCTAGGGAAGCAAGGAAAGGTAACAAATCTTTAGCACGTCCATTTATTAGGGGATTATGCCCTTCTCTCTTTGAGAGAACTAGAAACCCAAAAATCTTGTGGATTGGTTGAAGAGGAGTTAGCTCAATGATAAACATGTCTAGTGTGTTTGGGTAAGGTGAAGAGGTAGAGAAGTATGCTCTTCTCTCTTTGAGAGAATCATAAAATTTGACCCTTGAATCCAAGCCAAGACCGTGTCACCTTTAGAGGGCCTACCGGAAGTTGAACCTCCGAGAACAACCCAAGTGAGTACACACCTTTGCCAGTGATTCCACCTCACTATAATAAAGTAGCTTTGTTGAGTCTAAAGACTCCAAAGCCATGTTAACTTCTTTCTCTTGATTTTGACTATCATCTTGAGAAAGCTCTGTCTGTTGTTCTGAGTGACGTTGCTCCTAGCCCTGCTTGCGGGGGTGTATGACTTTCATGTGTTGGTGTGGCTGCGAGGCCCTAGCACTGTATTAGGGGCATCAAAGGTTAGTGTGAATAGAAGCCTATTAAACATTCTTTTAGTTAGTTTCCCACTTGGTTGACCTCTGAAAGGAGACATAATCCTTGCGCAAGGAGGGGGAAGAATCTCTCCCCTAGATTCTCACCATAGGCATGCACCTGGATGTTTGAAGGTGGTATATGACACTGGCCCCTACTTCAAGGGTAACCTTTGAACATATATTATTGAGTCCTCTAAAACACCAAAAACATAGATGCCCTCTAGGGGTGACACAGTTGTGTGAGGTGAACGCATGCACATAAGTTGTGAGGCACAAATTTTGTCTTCTCTACCATTTTTTTGTAGGGATAAATGAGTGTTTGTTTTGAGTCTTAAACTATCCAACATGATCAAACTTGTCAAGACTCCCATAATTCTTTCGAGTTACTTTGTCCTCGGTGGAATTTTTTTTGACTACTGATTGCTTCACTATTGCTTGGTCCAAACTCTATGCTTGTAAACGATCAATTTCAAACATTCAAACTAAGATTTTCTGATTCATAACTATCCCAAATCAATCTAAAAATTGGATTTTCTACCTGAGAACAACTTACATTATGTCTTGAAACCTGATTCTGTCTTGAAAACTATGTTGAATTGTCAAACTTTGGTCTTTTCCCATGCGAGATTTCAATTTCCTAAGCATTTCCTCACGTGAGACAGCACATCCTCACACGTAGTTTAACATTTCCTCATGTGAACTAGCACTTCCTCACATGAGACTAGCCCCTGATTTCCAAAATAGCGAGCTTATTCCCATCATTTTATCAATTTTCTGTCTAATATGGTTCCTGTCTGGGGTCCATCTGCTTGTTCTCCTATTGTCTACTATCTAAAACTAGACATTTCGGGCTGAGAACTAAATGATTACTGCTTAAACTCACATTGTCTCTTTGTTATCTATCTTTCCCTACTGTGTTTTTGTACCTTGTGACCCAATAGTCACATCTCAGCTATTCTAGCCATACTCTCGATGATTCATGTCGAGTACACTTCACTTTTATCTCCTTTTTCTCTATCCCAAAGATAGAGTTTTGAGCATAATATTAAGTCCTCTCTCATTACTTAATCTTTGTCTATGACTGTTACAACTAGAAGTGGCAATACTTTCCCCTTACGTGGTACCGGACAAGGTAGAGGTAGACCTTGCAATCAAGGAATAGGTCATTCTGAACCTGTTGCACAATCTAAGTGTTGTGAGGGATCCTCACGTTCCTCTTTACTGGGTGCATAGAAAGAGAGCCTATCTCAATCCTCATCTCCAGTGTTTCAAGAGTGCTATAATTCATTGTTTCAAACATAGCTTGACTTATTGTTTCAAGAACAAAATAACCCATTGTTTCATAACTTTGGAAGGTCACTCTCTCAGACTAGCCCTATTGACCTTCTCAATCCTATCGATCCTTTTGATCTTATTGATCCTATTGGACTTATCGATCCTTTCGATCCTATTGACCCTTTCGACCCTATTGATGTAGCAAAGGTTACCTTATCCATGACCTCTTGGCATAGTACACATACTTATAGTAAGTCCACACCCACTGCACACTCTCACACTGACAAGATGGGAGACCCATTCCACTTCCCAGAGGGTGAATATAGAAAAAGTCATGATCAATCTCAAAATCACTAGCATCATGGTCAATCTCGAAATGACCAGCGTCATGATCAATCTCGAAATGACCAGCATCATGATCAATCTTGGAATGACTAGCATCATGATCAATCTCAAAATGATGAGCATCTATATCAATCCCCAAGCATTTATGAAATTCTTGGTAATGACGATGAGGAGATAACCCAAAATGACATAGATGTTGCAAAAGCTAATAAAAGTCTCCTCAAAATGATGGAAATCCTCCTTCTAGAAGAGAAAGAGAAATACTTTCTTGAACTGGCCAAACAAGGGGCCAAGTTACCCCCAAAGTACCAAGTCAAGATGCTTGTGGCCAAAGAAGAGGAAACTGAGACCGCTAAGTTGCAAAAGTTAGTTAGAGATATGCAAGACCAAATCAGTCAACTTGCAAAGGATAAGGATAAACTAGCACAATAGTTCACACTAGAAAACATCTGTCCTTTCCCATTCGATAAAAGTCTTCACATGCCTCTATTTCCCAAAGGTGTAGAGCTTCCCAAGTATGACAAATATCTATTTACTTCTGATTCCCAAGATCACTTAAGGGAGTTTGGTGCTCTATCTATGGAATTTATACATGACTAGACATACCTCATGCATCTCTTTACACATAGTTTGGGTGGATCTACCATGGAGTGGTTTTCTTGATTACCCACGGGCATCAAGTCTTTTGATGAGATTGCTAATCTATTTCTCCAACATTATTCGCACAATATCCAGCATCCGATTAACATCTAAGATCTTTTCAATCTGAAGCAATGATAAGGGGAACCTTTCTTGTCATTTCTCCAGAGATGGAGACAACTCTATACAAAGTATCCTCACAAACTACCCGAGTCTGAAAAACTTGACATCTTTCTAGATAATCTTGTCCCCAATTTTGGATATCAAGTACAGTTACAAGGCCCCCTAACTTTTGATAGCATGATTAAACAAGCTGTGTGAATAGAAGTATTTATGGTCAAGAAAGGAGAGCTGACTTTGCACAAGGATAACAAACAAGGGTCTTCCTCCTCAAACAAGGACAAAGGTAAGTTTTTCAACAAAAATAGAGATGTCGTAAATGACGGAGTTGTTGACAATGTGACGCCAAAACCTTCAAATTCTATTTTTAATCTTACCTCTAGTATACAGGTAGTCAAAGCCACTGAAAAGGCTACAACAGACACTCAGCTGCCTTCGAGATTTGCTAGTAATAAACCTTGGGCCTCTTGACCCAAGTGTGATTTCACTTCCTTAGGAGAACCCCTTGATGTGGTTTACAAGACTCTTGTGCAAAACCAAATACTCACTCCTCTGGACAATTCGTATCTCCATGATCCGCAACCGCAACCCACTTGGTGGAATGAAAATGCATACTATGATTATCACCAAAACAAGGGTCATAAAACCTCTACTTGCCTCTAACTACGCCATAAGATCCAAGATCTTATTGATAATGGTGACATTGTTGTGGACAACCATAACAAGAATTCAGATCATCAGGCATTCAAAGGCCCCTTTCCTCCTCACAAGAAGGGAGAATCTTCCAAGACCAAGAATGCCAATGCCAAAGTCAACTACACATACAGTACCAAGGATAATGTCATTAATATGATTGAACCTATTGAGGTCGACTACTGTGACATGATTACTATCAAGGGGAGTGAGGATGCTCCTAAGCCTAAGACTTTGTTTGTTTTGCGAGGCCCTAGGTCTCATTCTTCCAAACCAGAACAACCTCAGGTTTGTGTGAACGTTGTTACCTGACCTCGTACGAAGATCACCCTTAAGGGTCCCGATCTTTCCACATCTGCACCTAAGAAACCTATGGATAAAGTTGTTTTTGGCCCCACCAACAAGAACTTGAAATCGATCCCCACACCCAGCACTACTAATTACAACATCGTAGACTAGTTGCAACACACCAATGCTCAAATCACTATCTTTGAACTGTTGAAGATCTTGCCTGCCCATAGGGAGATTCTTGATAAAGCCCTCACTGAGGCAAATGTCCCAAAAGATTTGGATCTTGATCGGTTTCAATCCATGGTGAGTCACCTAACCTCACCACATTATTTTTCTTTCTCTAAAGAAGATGACCATTCGTTGAGCCATCCGCATAATGCTCCTTTGCACATTGAAGTCATGATAGGCCCAAAATGTGTCCAGCATGTCCTCGTTGATAATGGTGTTGGCCTTAATATCTACTCTACTAACCTGCTTTCTCAATTAGGCTATGATGAAGAATGCATAGATGTCCATAAGAAAATCACTATCAAGACATATGATGAAGAACGAAGATCCAAAGGTTTGGTTGTGCTACCAATCCGAGTTGGACCCATTGAGAGGGATGTGACTTGTCAAGTTCTAGACATTCCCCTTGCATATAATATTCTATTGGGAATACCGTGGATCCATGAAATGCAGGCGATTCTATCCATATATCATCAATGCATCAAGTTCCCATTCCATAGAGCCGAAGTCACAGTGCCTGCCAATATGGGATATTCTTGCAATACGCTCACACAATCTGCTGACAGTTTTGTCCCAACCAACAAAGAGTCTATTGAATTCTATGATGCCAAACTCAAAGAAATGGAATAGAATCTTAAGCTCAAAGATACAAGCATGAGGGATTATTAGATTGAACCTGTGTTGTCATTAGCAGCTCTACCTTCGTCTCTACGTTCCTATGGGAGACCCTATGAGGACAATAAACCTACTGATGCTTCTCCTCAAATAGTCTATGATGGTGCCTTTGTATGGGCCACAATACCACTAGAAGATGAGGATGTGGACAGAGCTATTACAGCTTGGGTTTATAAAGGAAAAGACACATCTGAAACAATCACTCAAGCTCATGACTTAGAACAAGAACCATATAATGAAGCCTTCAAAATCATGAAGCGCTTTGGCTATAAAGGGAGTGGCCCTATAGGGGTGAATGACAATGGCTTACTTGAACCAATTGAAGCCATAGGTCTTCAAACAATGGACACCATAGGTTTAGGCTTCAAGAAAATCCTATTTCATCTAGGGATCAAAAAATTCATACTAGAACCAAAATGTCAACCAGAACCTAAAAGCACTACTTCGGCTGATAAACCAAAGGATAGCTCTGATGAGGATACTTTTCCCTATCCTATTCCTCTGGATCTTGCCACATTCTTTGTAGAACCAGATGATCCTATTATACCTGTCAATCTGGTAGAGACTAATAGTGAATCTTATGACACCGCTTTAGTGCATCTATTCACATATAACCAATGGAGAGCAATGCAAACCGACAATCCTAGTTTTCAGGGTGAATAGTACACACTGTCATCTTTCCAAGAGCAGTTTGAACAAGATCAACTTCAAAAAACCATCAATACTACAAGAGATGGAAATGAATCAGATGGTACAACAAGTGTTGATGGAATTCCTATGTCAAACATCACCGACTCACATGAGTATGAGTTTAATTCTTTATCTAATGCAACTTCTGACAAGGACATAGAAATAGTGCACACATTTGAAAACCTTCTCGAAGTAGGTGAAGGGTCTAGTGTTAGGACGACTGAGTGTGATCCCACTAATGCTAACATAACCTCTACTTCTGACATAAGGTATCCAAGGGACTCAAACACATCTTTGGATGAGATTACTTTAGCTCTCAACTTGCTCATCCGCGCTTTCAATGATTATACTATGAACGCACTCGAACCCGCCACTTCTCTTTCACTCTATCATCCCAAACTTATCAACTGGAACTCTCCCTCACTAGCTAGTGAAGTCCTTATGTTCTGGAATGACTATACTCTTTCCTTTCATCTTAACATTATTGAACTTGTAATGTTTTCCACCAGTGAAGGCAGTGTCAACATGATTGAAGTTGATATCAAGTATCTTAGTCACAAAATTAAAAGAAAAAAGAATAGGTGCTCTGATGGTGAAAACCACATTGTGGCAGTGTCAGAGCCAAAAAAAGTAAAAATGAAAGACATATTCGAGGGTGAAAACCTCTCTGAGGCACCCGAGGATGGGATACTTGATACACTTCCTAGTCATTTTCAAGAAAGATCATCAGTTCTGATTGAGCCAACCCAACCAATGAACTTGGGCACAAAAGCTACACCACATATTATTCATCTGGCACAGTCACTATCTACAGAAGAGAAAGAAGAGTTCACCAGATTCTTTCGAAGCAAGAAAATCAATTTTGCATGGACTTATTCTTATATGCCTGGATTGGATCATAATCTAATCATGCATCATCTGTCTATTGCACCAAGCACTAAGCCTATCGAACAAAAGCTTTGAAAAATGCATCCACATGCGGCGCTCTTACTCAAGGTAGAGTTAGAAAAACTTCTCAAAGTCAGTTTCATCATAACCATTGACTATGCGGAATGGATTTCTAATATTGTTCCAGTTTCTAAGCATGATAAATCCATCTGGGTATGCACAGATTTTTGGGATCTGAATAAAGCATGTCCTAAAGATGATTTTCCATTGCTAAACATTGACATGATTATGGATATGACAGCCAACTATGAAATGTACTCTCTTATGGACAGTTTCTCTGGATACAATCAAATAAAGATCACGCCAGAAGATCAAGAAAAGAATGCCTTTACATGTTCTTGGGGGACCTTTTTTTGGAATGTGATGCCCTTTGGCCTTAAAAATGTCAGAGTTATGTATCAAAGGGTTGTCACCATGATCTTTCATGACATGATGCACAAAACAATGGAAGACTATGTAGATGAGACTTTGGCTAAGAGTATGCAAAGGAAATCACATCTTGTAGATCTAGGTCCTATACTAGATCGAATGGAGCAATTCAGTCTAAGGCTCAATCCAAAAAAGTGTGTATTTGGTGTTACTTCTGGTAAATTGTTGGGTTACATCATATCTACTAAAGGCATAGAAGTTGATCCAAAAAAAGTTCAAGTCATCATGGAGATGCCTCCACCAAAGAACATCAGTCAGATGAGAGGACTCCAAGGCCGGTTATAGTCTATCTAGCACTTCATTGCACAACTGGCTGATAAGTCATAGCCATTCACCAAAACCTTACATAAAGGTGTGACTTATGAGTGGAATGAGGAATGTGACAAATGACTCACACAGATTAAAAAATACCTTGAAAATCCACCAATACTGATGCCTCCTATTCATGAGAAACCACTCATCCTTTACATTTTAGCTATAGATACATCTCTGGGTGCTCTGTTAGCTCAAGAAGATCAGAATAATGAGAGAGCCATTTATTACATCAGTAGAACACTAGTTTCATATGAAGCAAATTACTCAGTTATAGAGGAGGCTTGCCTAGTAGTGGTGTTTGCTTCACAAAAACTATGACACTACATGCTCATTCACACCACACGTCTCATTGCCAAAATTGATCTGTTAAAATATTTACTTAGCAAAGCTTCCCTCACGGGTAGACTGGCAAAGTGGGTCATGATACCCAGCGAGTTTGACTATGAGTATGTAGAAAGAAAGGCTATCAAAGGACAAGCGATTGTAGACCAATTAGCAGAAGCTCCTCTCATGGATCAACAACCATTGAACATTGAGTTTCCAGATGAATCCATAATGATTTTTACATATCAAACATGGATTATGTTCTTTGATGGATCATTTACCTAGTAGGGGTCAGGTGCCAAAATATTGTTCATTACACCACAAAGATACTCTTTACCAAAGGCATATAAAATGATGTTTCCTTTCACAAACAACATCGTTGAGTATGAAGCCTTGATCAATGGCATGAAGATAGATATCAAATGGCATGTGGATGAACTTAAAGTCTTTGGGGACTCACAATTGGTTATCAATCAAGTCAATGACATCTATCAAACAAAGGATGATAAGCTGGTTCCTTATAAACGAATGGTTGATGATCTCAAAAAGTACTTTGCTCATATTACTTTCCAGTAGATTCCAAGAGCAGATAACAAAGCAGCTGATGCAATGGCTACTCTTGCCTCTATGCTATAGATGCGAAAAAATGACTTCAGACATGAATTCTTGGTGGAAACATTACACTACCCAGCCTACAATGCCCCTGAATCTAGGATGCTCTGTTCAGTCATTGGACATGATTCATCCCGACACCTATACCTAGAATGAGAAACGTCACCTAATCCGCAATGCTTCACGATATGTCATTGTAGCTAACGACTTGTATAGGCGAGGTCTAGATGGTACCCTCCTTAGGTATTTAGAGCCTGATGAGTCCAAACATGTGTTAGTTGAGGTGCATGAAGGCATTTGTGGTTCTCATTCGAGCAGTCTGACACTAGCTTGTAAACTTATTAGAGCTGGTTACTATTGGATGGATATGGAAAAGGATGCTATACAGTATGCCAAATCTTATAAACAATGTTAGCTTCATGGAAATCTGATTCACGTTCCCACCAAGGAGCTCATTCCCTTCATCAGTTTCTGGCCGTTTCAGTAATGGGAGTTTGATTTCGTGGGTTAGATTCACCCTTCTTCCTCAAAAGGGCACAAGTTCATTATTACTGCTATAGACTACTTTACCAAATGGGTCAAGGCAATGCCTCTTACCATAGCTGATGGAAAATATGTAGCCATGTTCATACTGAATTACATCATCTACAGATATGGTGTACCCTCCTCAATAATCACTAACAATGGGGGCAGTTCAAAAATAAGGATTTGAAGGAGTTATGCACTAAGTTCAAGATCATTCAGCACTGGTCTTCCATCTATTATCCCTAGGGTAATGGATAGGTGGAAGCATCCAACAAGATAATTCTCAAGATTCTACATCACACCATTCAAAAATCTGGTAGAGACTGGCATCTCCAGATTAATCCGGCTCTATGGGCTTACCACACAAGTATAAGAACACCAATAGGGGCCACATCCTTTTCTTTGGTTTATAGAATAGAAGTTGTGCTACCAATTGAGGTTGAGATTCCTACTTTGTGAGTCTCTCTGAAAGGCCTCATTACTGATGATGACATTATAATATCTTAGCTACAAGAGCTAGAGCTACTGGATGAACTCGAAAAGTGGCATTTGATCACCTCTAAGCATATTAGAAAAGGATGTCCAAGATATACAACAAGAAGGTCAGACCAAGGGAATTCCAAGTGGGTGACCTCGTCCTGAGAGAGAACCCCAAGAATCAACAACAGCGGATCGAGAAAGGAAAATATGAACCAAATTGGCTCAGTTCGTACATTGTTACTGCTGCATTTGGGTCTGGTGCCTATCAACTTTCTACTACAGAAGGAGAACAACTCAAAGAGCCGATCAACGCTCTGCATCTGAAATGATTCTACAACTGAGACATCTTCAGAATGCTCCTGTACATACTCAATTCTAAAAACATCATAAAAATTACAAAATGTCCTAAAAAAATGATCATCTTAGTGAAAACCTGGTAAACAGATGCTTTGATGCATCTATTATCTTGGTGAAAACCTGGTAAATAGGTGCCTTGATAATACCAAAAAAAATTGAAAAATCTAAAAATTCAAAAAAATTGAAAAAAGAGAAAAAGAGAAAAAAATCAAAAAGAGAAAAAAATTCAAAAAAATTGAAAAAGAAAAAAAATGTGCCATTGATGAAAACCTGGCAAACAGGTGTCATGGTAGCAAAAATAGAATCTCTACCAAGATGGTGAAAACCTGGTAAATAGGTGCCCCTTGTTCCCAAAGCTATATCTATTGCGGCACCGCTTGGCTCTTGCTTTCTTGCTTTAGTTTGCTTTCCCGTCTTTCCTATTTTAGTTTGCTTTCCTATTTTCCCTGCTTTAGTTTGCTAGCTCATGCACTTACTCTTAGTTACCTTCAAGATTATGCTCGACTCTACATGGATTGAAATTGGTCACACTTAGGGGCACCTTCCTGGTCTGGGGGGCACTATCCTATCCCTCTTTTGGAGGATTTTCGTGCATCAGTCACCAACGGTTCTCACTACGTCTGCCTACTGATGCCTCACTATTATTTGAGATTTATCTCCTTGAGGACCTCCTGTACATCAGCCACTAGTGGTTCTCACTGCGTCTACTTGCTGATATTTTGTTTATACTTAGATATCTTTCTTAGAGGATCTCCCTTGTATCAGACACCAATGGTTCTCACTACATCTACCTGTTGATACTTAGTTAGCACTCTAATCCCACCTTGAGACTTTGTCTCTCACGTCAGTCACCAATGGTTCTCACTGTGTCTTCCTACTGTCGTCGTCCTGTTGAGATTTTTTTTTGCACTACATACTTCCAATCCGACATCAATCTGCTTAAACTAAAAACTGAAACTAGATTTGGAACTCTCTAAAGCATGCTGAGCTTTTCTTTTTAGTGCTTGTCTTTTTTCTTTATCATTCCTCCTCGAGCTACTCTAAGACGTCATCTTGACCGAGAGACGCAAAGACTAGGGGCATGATCTTTTCTTTGCTTTCTATTTGTTGGTTTAGTTCCAATGATCCAAAGGATCCATATAAGAGGGGTGTCCACTATGAGAGCCTTCATCTCGTGTTGGATCACCATGTGTACCTTGACTCCTTTTATATGGAAACCTTGGTGAGGTTGGTTCTTCTCCTTGTCTATTTGAGTGACTTCTTTCTGCTACAAGTGAAATTTTTGACACTCATCCTACGAAGTGAACGTATGGGTCACTGCGAGCACCTGTGGTATGCTTATCATTCACTTAGAAAAAGAAGGAACTCTCGCGTGTATGACGTGTCTATATGCAAGAAACATTCAAGTCATTTTAGCAACTATGCTTTGATGCTTATGTTGACTTGCTAAATCAAAAGGAATAGGTGTTCAAGTCATTCTAGCTTCTTGTGCCTTAATGCTTACACCTAATTCCAAAAAATCTAAGACTAATGTCATATTCATATTCTCATGATTGCAATGTTAGTGAGGGTTGTATGACATCCTACGATCATTCGATACTAAAAAACTCTATGATGATACTTATCTAATGGGTCCAACAACCAAGTCCTAGGGTTTGCATCTAGTTTAGGCTTGCATTTTCATTCTAGGCTTGCATAGCAACAGTGGTTTGGTGCTCACTTCATTGTATCCTCCTGGATTTGTTCGCCGAGGGTTCTCATCTTCAGTCCTGGGTTCATCTTGACTGCACAAGTGTCTGATCCTTTCTCTTGATCTTCGAAACGTTCTTTTGGTTAGTACCTATCATGTATTGAAATATCTTGCACGAGATGATTAGTACCATATGCATTGCATTCACAAAGTGCATTACTATAAACTCATATACATACATTCTCACCTACATATTCATATACATGTTCATTCATCATATGCATAACTCAAATCATACATTGCATTTTACATTGCATACATATATCTCAATAAAATATGTGCACATTCATTTTCATATTCATAAAGGAATCATGTGCATCTCATATCTACTCATCTAATCATTTAGGAAACATCTCATAAAGCTTAAAAATCTAAAGCAATATATATACAAGTACGATGATACCAAAAGATGAGCTCATATATATATCAATCAATGTTAGTATACAAAAATGGTGCTACTCGAGACTGTTTATAAAAATGGGCTATAATATATAATCAGATCCTAACCTAACTCTGACCATCACCACCTAGAGGAGGTGGAGGTGGAGGCATATCTCCCTGTGGTGGTCCCTATGGGGGAGGTCCCTATGGAAATGTTGGTGCTCTAGCATTCTCTGAAAACTGCAGAACCTGATTCGCTGGCTCTGGAACCTGACCTACATAGGCTACATAGTAGTAAGCGGACTAGGCATCCTCATATCGAGCCTCAATCTATAATCTAGCCAATGCCTCTCGCAGCTTCCAAATCTCTCTGTCCCTCTCTATTATCCGGGTATCCCAGATAGAAACCTGTATATCCTGATCTTCCAGCTCTCCCTATACCTATTGTACCCTCTCCCAGCTCCTCTGTAATGCGTCCTATAACTATGCAACCTGAGGTGGTCCCTATGCAGCCTGATCCTGCATATTTATGTCCTCGACCTATGCCTCCTTGTCAGGAGGCTGCTAACGTGATGTATCCTCGGTCCTCTACCTCATGGACCTATCTTGTCCACCACTAGGACCTGCACCTAAATCTATACCCATCAACCTAGGAGGAATGTCTACCTATCTAGTCCTCTGCTAAGATATCTGATGCTACTGTTGCTGTTGTGGTACCTGTTGATGTTGTGGTGGTGGTTGTGCCACCTGTTGTGCCCTTTAATTTGGACCATCCCAATAGGATCTGTGAAACGTGGGTATGGGTGCGCTAAAAGATGAGCCTGATAGGCTAGTGTCACACCTGCATATGTAACTACTGCCATGTAGTCCCACCAAGATGGTTCTACCCATGCCTCAATCATGCATCTTCCCTAGTCGGACCTCACCTGCCGGGCCTTCCTCGCCTCATTGGCGAAGCGAGCATAAGTATAATACTCCTGAGAAACATCCCGAGGCCTACCAAACTGCCTCAGGACTCGTGTAAGTGGGAAGTGCTCAATAATACTGATAGTACGCCCAATCAGAGGATGTGAAAAAAACATATGTGGGAGCTCATGCCTAGCATCATCCCAGACCTCTGTCACTGCCCATGGCTGCCATACAACTACAACCATGTTGTCTATGTGAGCCCTCCACTACTTAGTCTTACCCAATGCTGGCTGAGTCATATGCCTTCTATACCTATATATATAAGGCTCTAATGGAAGCCTAGTATCATGAAAAATTGGCTTGCATACGGGAAGATGCTCCCAGGCCCATATTTGCAATACAAAAACCCTTGCAGCCATGCTATGCGCACCTCGATACATGATCTCATGCATCTCATGGTACATTTGTGCCAGCATGTACTTGCCCCATCCAAATCTCATGCCTAGCCGATCCAACATCCTCTGTAGCATGCATCCCCAATTGCACTCCACTCCATGTTGTCCTTGATCTGGCATCAGATAGCAACCCATAAATGTTGCTAACACAATGGCTAATCTATGTCCTGCACCATACTGGTCGATAAGATCCTCCCATTAGATGGCCCAACCCATCACTAGATCATCCCGGAATAAAGTCCGCAATGCCAAAGTGCCCTCTCTCGACTGAGTGTCATACTCTACATGAGGCCCGTGAAAAGGCACTCTCAGAATCTTGTAGATGTCCTCTAGGGTGACTATCATCTCCCCCTACGACAAGTGGAAAGTGTTCATCTCCGAGTGGAAACACTCAACTAGTGCTCCTAGTAATCTGTGATTTACCTGGATGTCGGGTATATCACACAAGTAAGATAGGCCTAATCCATTGATATGCGTGCCCTCTGCATCATCTAAGCATTACACTACCTCCCCTATGACCGAGTGGTGAGACCGAAACACAATGTCTGGGAAGTCAACTTGCAACGCAAGTGACGATATTCGATCAGTATCTCAATCATGATGCTTTTCAAAGTAAAGACAACAAGTAAAGCTACACGTCTATCCTAAACATGACTCTTCGACACTCTAATTGGCTGATCTTGCAAAAAAATGGACAAAGACTCTAAAATGTGGTAGCTGATTCCCACATGAGGAAATAGAGGCCCCACATGAGATTTCATTGATGTGCAAGTTGTTACCTCTATTCGCGCAAGAAATCACCACAGAGGATGAAATCTTGCGCGGCATCTTCGAGCACCTCGCGATCACCGACGGAGGTGCCCATGCGAGGAAGCCCTCTTTGGTTACTTCCTCGCACGAGATGTGACCTAAGCCCACATGAGGAACCATTTCCTCGCGTGAGATTTGATGAACATGCCCTAAATTGACCTAAAATCAAGCAAATCTACTCTAGAAAGTGGTAAAAATTGAAATGCAAGCTGAGTTTTTGACTACTCGAGTGATTCATACTCTGGTGGTCAGTTGTGTCATTGGGAGCACTCAAATCGATGCAATTTCACTGGCACATTCTCCATCTCACTCAGAGCTCTCTAAATCGCTAAAAGACAAAAGTGAATAATGATTTGAAAATGACCCTTTTGGGCCTTATATAGCTTTTGACCTAATTTTCAAAAGTGCTCTATTTTGCGCGAAAACTCCACCCTTGGCTAAATCAACCATTCTGAATCCATTTTCAGGATCAAAATCAAAATCTGATGACTCTATATAGCTCAAAATTGCATTTTAAAACTTCTGGGACCATCAGGATCGGATGCTTGTGCAGTCGACCTTCTGATGTTGTTTTTTATTGCCAAATCACATCTCACCATCAATTTTCTCGACTTCATCATCTTTGGAATCAAAAGTCAACTCTGGTCAACCTCGGTCAATCATGGTTAAACTTGGTCAACATGACCTCCAATCGCTCCAAATCACTTCTACATCCTCTCGATGCTTCTGTAATCTATTCTAAATCTTTGATTCTATCTCTATCTGCAACCTATTGCTGCCAATCATCTTTATCGTGTGTCATCTTTCGATTTCTCTCTCAAGAGGGCAGGATGATTGCATCATTGAACCTTATCTAAATCAATTCTCAAATCAGTCTAATCTAATCCAAACCAAATTTCTCATCACTAGGGGCATCTTTATGCCTCACATCTTGTCATCTATCAGCTAGGTATTGGGGCAATCTAACCCTAATTCCTGAAATTCAAGCTTCATTCTGGAGATGGCTCTCGAAAACTCTTTTTGACCGACATCTGGGCGATCTAACCTAGGTCTCAGAGGACTAAGCTTCATTCTGGAGATAGTCCTGAACTCTGCATCAGTTATCATTTAATCAATGGGTATTGGGGCAATCTAACCTTGACTCCTAAAGATTGAGCCTCATTCTGGGGATGGTCTTCCTTCAAGTGGTAATCCGATCGATGTCTTTGCAATCTAACTTAGACTTTGGAGAATCAAGCTTCATGCTGGAGATGGTTCCACAACTCGATCTGATACAGTGTCTTGGCAAGCTAACCTCGACTTCTGAGGGTTAAGCTTCATCCTGGAGATAATCCTGAAACACTCATCATCTATCACATTAGACTATTCTTTGAATCAATGTGTTTCTCGCACATCAATTCAAAGAGGGGGAAAATGTAATACCCCAAAATTGGCATCTTGTGATCCTAACCAATTTTGTTGCATTTAGCCTCAATTTGATCGAATTCCTACATCATGAAAGTCCTATTGTACTAGGCAATTATGTCTCCTAATTGACCCTACTTGACTTGGTGTCAAATGCAAAAAAACCTCAAATTTTCATTAATCTTACATCATATTTAATTCCTAAATATCGACATTTATTGGCTAAATAAACCCTATGATTAATTAATTCAATTGCAAAGTCCTAGCACTTTAATTAAATTAATTTCACCCCTTTTAGCTAATACACATCAAAATGAATTAAATAATATTTAGTTCTCTAAATGAAATATCCCCACTTGAATTTAATTATTCAAATAAATTGAAAAGACACTCATGTGGCTTTATTTCATTTAATTAATTAGATATTCTCTCCAATTTGTTTCACCTCCCACCAAGGAGACGAAGAGTCGACCATTTTTCCAAGAAACTCTTCAATCTCTGTCTGGGCTCTTCTATATTATGAACCTCTCATTCCTCATTTGAAGAGGCAACTTTTGAGCATCGAATTTCTATGAAATTATTGTCTCATTCTTACATTCTAAGCTACTTTTGCATTGCATAATTAGAGTAATTCTATTTTCTTAGTATAATGATGCATTCTCATGTTAATTTAGTTTCCTTACTATGTTCTTAGCTTAATTCTCATTTTACTACAAACTTTCCTAGATTAATTGTGCATCCTCATTTCTAGCTTAAATTCAATTGCATTCATTTCTAGCATTAAAAATCCTCCGTTTTAGAGTCTAGTCTATGGTTGTTGGGCTCTCAATTCTGAGAGTTATTCAAAACCCCACCTAAATAGGAGGCAATAGGTTGGCTCATACGAGCGTGCGGAGTGGATAATTCATATTCATCTTCATGTGTGATCGATGAGTAAAGACTATGTTGAAGTCTATGGTTGAATTAGAGGTCCACATTTAGCTATAAACAATTAGGTTCTCATTTTTTGCCCCAATTTTGTATGTATGGGTTCCCACATTGATTTCATGTCCTTCTAGCAATTTTGCATCCTTCAAATTAATATTATTTGTTCAAAACTCAAGAATGAATCTAACTTCTATACATGATTTCTCATTTTCCATCTATTCACATAATTCATTTTCACCTTGTTCCTATGCATTTAAATTCAGATTTTTGGATTCACCTTGATTTCTTGGAAGACTGTGGCTTTTACCACCCCTTTTTGGCATACTCCCATAGGTCCTGAGAGAATTTTAGCTTTCTAGGACAAGGCCTCCATTTGTGGCCTTGTCCTAGACAAGGTCACCATTTGAAGTCTTTTCCTAGAGCTTTGTGCTTCATTGGGCTTAAGGCCCAATGCAAGAGTATTTCTTCCAGATCTTTCTTTCAAGTCTGCATGCAAGATCTGAGTCCTGAAATGTGTATAAAGGAAGACATATTCCTCTCATTTTCATACCTAGATCCATCCATGATTATGCAAGCTATCATACATTCATTGTGAATCCAAGAGATTCAAGTGCAAGAAAGCGTCCATCATACATTAAAGGTATTTACTTCCATAGATATAGCTTCTTTCCCCATTGGAGGCCAAGCAAAGGAGCTTGAAATCAAGGAAAGGGATCTAGATTCATCCATCAAGTCATCTTCTTCTTCTTCTTCTCTTTCTTCCTTAATCCACATTGTGCAAACCACAACAACTATCATTCAAGGGTTTGTTTTCATGATTTCCTATAGGATTTTTTTGTATTCCAAGATATTGCATCAACACTTGTGACCATCTCCAAAGAGACATTGCATCATTAAGGTATAAGGTGATTTATGTTTTAGATCTACCTTTCATTTCATCTTTCTTGATGCAATTTTTCTTTTATTTCAAGGTAGATTCCTATATAGGGGCTTAACCAAGGCAATCCCCTTTCCACAACCTTTTCCCCCCTTTTTTATATGTGGAGGTATAGTTTCAGGAGTTTCAAAGCTGGATTCAATAATATTAGAACCAGTTACAAGTCCCCTCTAGATTTCATCAGTTTCAGTGTCAAAAGGACAAGATCACAATCTTCACCCTTTTTCTTGACAAGGTCGCCATTTTTGGCCTTGTCCTATGGGTTTGATATTTTCACAGATGGAAGTTTTAGGTGCTAGAGTCCTAGATCTAGCACTATACCTAATTTGAACACCTATGTGGCACTCAAAATCATATTTGAAGGCCTCTTTCCCTCCTTATTCAAGGTATGTTCATCCTTCCTATTTACCTCTTGCACTTACTTTTACATATTAGATCTATATTACTTTCATCATTTACATATCAATCACATCACTAACCACTCCTTCTAATCATTCATATGGAGAGGGACACTCTAGTGGTATAATTATTCATATGTATTAGAATTTTGTATGACATTGGTCCTTCCATATTTAATTCTTTATGTACATCATAATCAAACATCCCATTTCAATTAAAATATTTGAATAATCATTTTATGGAAATATGAGCATATAATAGTGAAAACTCTAAATATGCATTCATCCATATGATAAATATAACACCATTAAAAATAAGTAATCAACATGATAACATAATCAATGTTATCAAATGCAAAATACACTAGACATCATCATACAAAATGATGCCACATCACAACAAGATCATCATCCAGATATGATCAATTCGTTAGGCACAAGTATAGACTAACATCTACATTAGAAATGATACTTGTAAAACCAAAATAATGTACTAGAATCAATAGTATCTCATAATGCCAATGTAAGATCACATCATATGAATTTCCATGAGAAGAAAAGATTCTAGCTCAGATAAAAAAAATACAAAACATAATGCAATCATGAGAGGCACTGCAAAATATAATTTGAGAGTGAAGGTAACAACAATAAAATGAACATTTGTATAGAATATATTATTTTCACTGGAGCTCAAAGGCAATTTCACATTGGTAAATAAGTAGAAATTATAGCATAAAAAATGAGGGTAAAAATGTTTTCTATTGTAACGTATTTATCACCTAAGAG
Source organism: Chamaecyparis obtusa (assembly GCA_027943335.1). NCBI lineage: Eukaryota > Viridiplantae > Streptophyta > Pinopsida > Cupressales > Cupressaceae > Chamaecyparis > Chamaecyparis obtusa. The sequence goes on from BSBK01005945.1 coordinate 121,862, forward strand.
AATAATCTTTTCATATGTGACTAAATTTCTATTATAAAGGATGAAATGGTGAGTCAAGAGCATATATAAAAAAATATTTTTACTTAGGGGTGCCTTCTTTTCATCAAAATTGAAATGCAATAAGAGGTAATATTTTGCTAGAGGTAATTTTTTTTTATAGAAACACAAAATGGGTTAGAATTTACAAATAACTAATGCACATGTGGAATCTTATCAATAAAAGGGGCAAAAAAGTGAAAGGATTCTTACAAAGTTACAAGTTGGGTAAAATGCAAGTAAATGCCAAGATATACTACTCATTAGGATGAAATACAAAAGTATATTTGTCGTTAGTATAATATTCTATCGCAACAAGAAAAGTGGGGAGTAAAAATAAAATTTTTATTGGCAAGAGAAATAAAAATGGAGAATTAAATATTTCTTGTTACAACTGATAAAAGAAGACATAATGCACCACATAGGAAATATTTGAAAAGGAAAAATATTGAAGTCTTTCAAGTTGCCAAGTGTCACATGAGAAGAATAAGATAATATGGTATTTTTGTTGTAAAGCAGAGTGCATATTAAGATAGAGAGAGAAGACACATATTTTTAGTTGGGTAGTGAAGGAAAATGGATATTCAACAAATCAGATTTGTAGAAGGGACAACTATCAACTGTGAATTGCATCTAGAGCCTTCTCTTTTCCTTCTTATTCTTCTTTTAGCGCTATTCTAAGAGCCACATTCTTCTATTTTTATATGTTATTTGTTTGTAGAATATAGCTTAGGACTAGTTTTTCTTTAATTTTAGTTTCAACATGGTGTACTCAAATTTGGGACAATGACAAATAAATTAATTTGTAGTGTAGGTGTGAAAACATGTTATAATGTCTCTTGAATGTGTATAGTTTTCTTTTAAGTCAGAATAATCAAGGATTTGAATGACTCATGTTGCACATTTGTTGTAACAAGTGTTTGATTGAAGGCTCAAGTTCAAGGAATGTGTTAAATTTTTCTTTCAAATAAATTATGGAGATTATTATAACATAGTTCAAGATTAAAGAGTATGTTATTTGCATTTTCATGAGAGATCTACTTGTTGTAATGCAGCACTAATTAGTTATGTGTTTGTGTCCTTGTCACAAATGGTCAATTTCATGTTGAATCTATGAATGGATAACAGACTAGTCAGTTGGGTTTTCTTGTGCAAACCCTAGAGGGATCTAAATGTTTAAATCTAAAGATTTTCTTTTGGTTTCTATTTGTAGAATAGAGTTAGGATAGGGTTTCTACTCTCAGGAATATTAATAGCATAGATTCAGAGTAGGGTCAATTCTAGAGGGACTTATATGTATTTTTGTTACATATACTAAGAGTCATGTACTAAATTGTAATATTTGTCTAAAACTTGTTAAGATTCATGAGTATTACTAGGTCCACCCACCTAAGTTTTGCAGAGCCTAAAGATTAGGAGGATTTGATCATTTTATAATAAAATTCTCAATAATTGGCCTTTAATCTTATATTTCTATTGATAGAAGAAATCTCTCTCTCTCTCTCTCTCTCTCTCTCTCTCTCTCTCTCTCTCTCTCTCTCTCTCTCTCTCTCTCTCTCGTATGATTTTCATTGAATTGAGTCTTTAGCTTAGAGGATTTCTAGTAAAGTTAGTATGGAGGAATTTTCATGTAAGAGATTCTTCTAGAAAGCTTGTTGTTTCCATAGATAAACATAAAGTAGCAACTAGATATTTAGGCATTTATATTTCTAGCCCCTTCAAGCATATTGAATTTCCAAGATATAATATCAAGTGGGTTTTTCCTTGCCCAAATTAGTCTAAACTAAAATTTTATGGGGTTTCTAAAGGAAACCTTGACCCATTAGGGGACGATACAAGATTTTATGATTAATGTTGGATTCCAAACTAATAATTTTTTGGAGGCAATTTTCGCTTTCCATTATTTAAATATGGCTAAATATGTTTTGGTTCATACTATTATTTTAGAAGGATATTCTATGAATATTGTCAATTGCATTAAAAGAAGAAATCATCCTTGTTGGACTATTGAGAATATGGTTCATGATATTTTAACTATCTTGGATAGCATGAAACAGGTGCAATTCAGCCCCATCTTTAGAGAAGCTAAGGTAGAGTCTTTCACTACTTAGGATGTATATCATGAAGGAAAAGCTATCTAGTTTGGAAATGATGAGCTTCCTAATGAGGTTTGTTCCCCTAGTTTCTACTGGTTTGGAAATTATTAAACTATCGTTGGTGGCATTGAACTCTAATCTATTATAATGTGTCACATACAGTGTCCCTTTAGCCAAGGTGGATTCTAGTGTTGACCAAGTCGTTGTAAATGTGTCATTGATGTCAAGTATCGTTGTTAAATATACTACATATGCAGACTGACATTAAGATTTCAAGTGGTGTAACTTCATAATAAACAAAAGAAAATGGTTTTTAAGAGGTTTTTTTAACTAATTTATTCTATCAAGGTGGCGATTTTTCTAAACAATAAAAGGCACTTGGAAATAACAAAAAATAGTATTTCTAATCAAAAGGTGTGACTAGTATATTTAAAGAAAAATAATTATGGTTGAAAAGGTGCAACTTAAGGTTGTGTCTATCTTTTCTAAATGGTGATGACTCTAAAAGAAATTGCTCTTTTTGAAAATATATAAGATGCTCATTATGAAAAAGAGAAATGAGTGTGTTGTGAATGAACAAAGCAATTAGATCAAGCATATACACCCGATCTTAATGAAGAGAAAAATATGATATCATTTTTAGATTTAATGAGAAGAGTATAAGGAGTTTAGAGCAAGAGATTGTGATAATTTTGTGGTGGATCTATGATCAAGTTATAGAGGGATTAAGAAATGAATTATTGTAGATAGAAGAAGAGAGTTATGGCTCTTGCAAAGAAAATTCAAATGAGGGGTTGGTGCCTCTAGAATTTGTAACAAGAAAATTAATACAAGCAATTTTTTTTTGTGGTTTCCTCCTATAAGGGTTTCCATGCAAACTTTTTTGTTGTTGTTGTTGTGTTGCTTTTTTTTTTTTTTCATATGTGCTAATTTAGAATTAAATCATAACGGAATTAAATAAGTTTTAAGAAGGTTAAAAATAGTATTATTATATTGATCCACCCCCTCAATACAACTATGTTTTGATCATCCAAAACTCTCTATATGCTTTTAAAAAGTTTTCTAATCTTATTTATTGTAGAGAATCATTTCCTACAATCATTCTAGAGAGTGATAAAGCTTTATATCTAGCTTAATTTAGTTTTTTATTGTTCATTGTTACTATGGGTGGAGACTATAAGAAGATCAAATCTATTAGATATAATTTTTTAAGAAGAATGCTACTATCTAAAGGATTTTATCAAAATGGGGCTCACTCCTTTGTTACAAAGATTAAATGGCTATAACATAATCTTGACAATTAATTTTGGTAATAGCTAGAATAAAAGAAGGGTGACAAATTGTGGGGAGTGAATTTTTGGTCTCAAAAGAATTGATAATCAAAGTTACTAATTTATTTGAAAATGGAGCCAAAAAAAAATTAATGTCCATTTTTTTCTCAAAGAAGGTGAGCATCTCAAAAGAACTCCAATTTGCCAACACCAAATTTTCTTTTAGACAGACTCGGTATGAGATGACTTTATGCTTAATGATATATGTTACTCGCAAAGGCCATTTTGAATTCCTCTACTCTTATCACTTCATTATGTCAAATCACTTCAATCATTGGATTTGGCTTCCTTCTCCTTTTTCGTTAACTTCTCTTGAGGTTTTGATTTCAAAGTTTGAAAAGTGGTCAATTTTCATCCTTTTATATTAGGGGTAGATTTTATAAATAATAAAATCATTAGAGTTCATAATTTATTGGATGATCCTCTTTGCACTACCCCTATGAGAAGGATCACAAATGTTAGGGTGGTCATTAAATCCACCCCTAATAATAGTTTTGGGTGGCCTTAAAGGGAGACTACTAGTAACCTTAACTTTAATAGTGATGGAGGTAATAACTTGGAGGAGGATGTTAAAGCCTAAGAGTTGGAGCTACAAGATGTTGATACCTAAGTGTTAGAATATGTGTTTAAGGAGATTATTCGACGCTTTGATAAAAAGAGGGGTTGTGAAGTTGATATTAAGGAAAATATGGTTAAGGATTTTAGGCATGGCAAGAGAAGGGATAAAGGCAAAAGGGAGAAGAAACAAGGGAAGGTTTATGAGAAAATAGGGAAAGGAAAAGTGAAGGGTTCCCTTAAACCTTCAATTGAGACTATCTTTCTTGGAATTAAGGATCCTTGTCATAGGCCTCTTTATGGGCTAGATATTTCCTATTGTACCAAATCATCAACAATAATTTAGGTCTTAATAAGGAATCTACTATTCAAATGCATAACCTCATTATATAGAATTGTTTGAAAATTTTCTTTATTGAACATAAATTTGATGGAGAGATCTTTATTACAATTAAAGAAGAGAAATTATTCATCAAGCACAAGAAAACCATGGCATAGATTAACAAATTTCGTACTTAAAATCTACACAAGATAGATGAAATAATGTACAGAAAAAATATCTTTAGAATATAAAATAAATTGAACAAAATAATAGACACCAACAACTAAACTAATAAATATAATATAACATTCAAAATGCCTAATGAGCCCCTCAAAATATTGAACATCCTCAAAACATAGAGCAAAAAGTAGATTGATACTATAACCCCTAGGTCATGAACCAAAAAAGAGTAGTTAAAAAACTATGATAGACAAAAAAAGGAAACTGGAGGAGTTCATGAACCTACTTCCCCTAGAGGAACGTTGAGCTCATAACAATAGGGAGTTCGTATGGTGATATCATGTTGACATGAGGATGATGTATGAGTTTGATTTGGGCCACTGCGGCCAGTTTTACCTGTTTTCTTCTTCTACCATTCACTCTTCTTTCCTATATTTGAAAACCATGCCATGTGGAACCTAGATCACAAGTTTACGAGAGGAAGAGCCTTTGCCAACCCCACCCCGCGATTAAAATCCAGAAAAACTATTATTATATTCCTCTGGATCTCGCTCTGTATGATCTCCTTAGCTCCCTCCATTTTTCTGATCAGAAGTACTTTCTTCCTACATAAATTCACCGAAAAACCCGCAAAGAAAACTATTGCAGTTATGTCTATCATGAATAATAATATAGAAAGCAAGAGCCCATTTGAGAGACCTCGATCAGTAGTGAAAAAATTGTTGTCAAAGGAGCAGCCCGAAGGAGATGGTGCACTTGTTAGACGAAGCATTGGAAGGTACAGAGTAGGAGATGTACTTGCCTTTTCCTTTTAAGGATTCGTTCATTCTGGGGCTGTTTGATTTGGATCTTTGTTTGCAGGCCTGAATTGCGGAATCTGGATCCTTTTCTTTTGCTTGACGAATTTTCAGGTCTCTTGTTTTTGCCTCTTTCTATTCGGGCCGTATTGGATCATTCAATTGTCCTTCTTATTTTTTATTTCATTTACTTATTTTTACCGGTACCAGTCTGCCTCTTGACGAGGTTTCCACTTTACAGTTGTATTTTACGGCAAAAATGTCTAAATACGGCTATACATACATCAAATTTAGGCCCTGATCGTCTTCCATGCCTCGCAAAATAGGAATTTGCATTCTTAATTTGATCATTTTGTTTTGGTGAGAGACGGAAAACATTAAGGATTGGATTTCTTATAGTACGGTCATAAATAATGATGGCGTGTAATGTGTTTTGGAAATTCCGGTAAGGTTATTAATGTTCGTTAATTTATTGAAAATATTATCCCTTTGCCAGTCTTAGTTTTAATCAATTGGCAATTATTAGCGCATATGTTTTTCTATAACCTAGATATCTTGCATCTGCTGCTTGGTTAATAAATAGTAATATGTTACATGAGGTGTACCTTTGAGTTTTACTCGGATTCTCATAGATGAGCTTGATTGGTCGTGAGCTTGGGCTGATCTGGTGATTTGTTTGTTTTGAGAAAGACTGCCCCTTGATTCGTGTATTATGATCCTAAAGACTATGATCCTTATATGTGTAGTGCACTTGCCCTTGATCTTGTAACATATTCTTTTAAAGAGAACTGTTTACCGAGTTACGAGTTTTGCTCTGTTTGCAGTTACTGCTCCTGGCGGTTTTCCAGATCATCCTCACAGAGGTAATCTTTTCATAGCTTTGTTTTATGAAACCAGTCTCTGTTGTAAGTTCAGTTATTGATTTTTCACCTTTAAAAGCAAACTAACAATGCATTAATGCTATCATATTTCTACAATCCATGCAATTATTCATTTGTTATTTCTGGATTTGCTACTGTATAAGATTTTTACATCATGGAAACTAACCATGCATTTTCCGGTGTGGCAGGATTTGAGACTGTTACATACATGCTCAAGGTATGTATTATGAGCCTTATTCCATATTCCCGTCTCTGTACCATACTCTCAATCCTTGGCCCTAGTTTCACATTATTTTTCATGAATTCAGCTTGGTATATTGTGTCTTTTGCGTCTTTGACTTGACTTGATCAAGCATTTGCACATGCAATTGATGACTGAGAGAAGATTGTTTCTCAGGTTTCTTCTGAATTATATGAAGAATAATTCTTTTGATGGGCATACCTTGCTGTCAATTGTTGAAGGAAGTACTTAGCATAAATTATAACAGATGCTCTAGAGAAGTGTTGATGACTTGTGAAAGTTTGAATAGGATTGTGATACTTGTGGGTTGTGCATGTTCGTTTGAGAACCAGGTTTGTATGAATTCACTTTTGGGATTAAACACATGATTTGTTGAGCAGGGAGCTTTTACACATCAAGACTTTGCAGGACATAAGGGTACCATCAAAGCTGGTGATCTGCAAGTAAATGATTTCTTCCCTCTCTTTTACGCATGACTTGTTTCATATGAAATAATGGAAAATAACACACGTCGTATGATGTTCTAAAGTTTTTGTTGGACCATGCAGTGGATGACTGCTGGGAGAGGTATAGTTCACTGTGAAATGCCAGCAAGCAAAGGAGTCCAACACGGGCTGCAATTATGGGTCAATCTTTCAAAGAAGGACAAAATGTAAGTATTCCTTTATAAATCTTATGCCATTTTAAATGTGGGTTGTCAATTTCCACAAAGTCGATGGAATTCATATTGTTGTGGGGTTTATTTATTAGGGTCGAACCTGCATACCAAGAATTGGAAGACAAAGACATACCCAAGGTCGAGAAAGATGGTATTAGGGCAACTGTAATAGCTGGAGAAGCCCTGGGAATTAAATCCCCTGTATACACACGAACTCCAACACTGTTCTTGGATTTTACAATGAAACCTGGAGCTGTTCTTCATCAAGAGGTTCCAGAGGGCTGGAATGCATTTGCTTATGTATTAGAAGGCGAGGCAATTTTTGGGAATGCTGATTCATGGGCCATTACTGCTCATAACACTGTTCAATTGAGCACTGGTAATGGGTTGAGTGTCTGGAACAAGTCTAACAACCCTTGCAGATTTGTTCTAATTGGGGGCCGGCCACTAAACGAGCCAGTTGTGCAATATGGCCCCTTTGTCATGAACGCTAAAGACGAGATAATTCAAGCCATTGAAGACTATCAGCACAGCAAAAATGGTTTTGAGAGAGCCATAAACTGGCACTCTGATCCTATTGTGCTCAGTGAAGTTGATTAGAAAGCATAAATGGAGTTTAATTGAAATCTTCAGATGTTTAACCGCGGAAATATTTGGCCCCAGCATTGTTCTAAAATGTTTTAGTATGCCTTACCCGTGTAATTCTCTGTCTGGAAATCATATAATTATTGTGATTTATTTTAAGAGCGATTTCTTTGATTTCTTTTGGCATTAGTTGTTTGTAACAAAATTTTTCACTTTTCACATTTGTGGAACGATCTTGGAATTTGTTCCAAATTTATTTAATAGCATGTGTTACAAGTATTTGTGTGTAAATACTAACATACGCTATTTCTCAAAAACTGTGCATGTTATGAACATTCAGCTGTGGATAAAGGTTACATGGTAATTAAAAAATATTACCATCTCTGGTTTATCTGGTATGGTTCGTTGTTACTTCACAATTGTTGGCAGAAGGTACAAAAAAAAATTTTGCCCGTAGGAAATTCAAGGGGTTTCGTAGGTGTATATTAGTAGAAAGCTTCACACGGATTGCAAAAATTGTGCTTCTAAGAAAACAGCAGTGTGAAATATTACGACACTGACCGAACTATTCTCTGTAGAATGGCCGTAAGTTAAAATACTAAGATAGCTGTAGTCCTATATACTTTAATGCAAAAAAGTTTCGAATGAAAAAACTCCTGTGAAATTATACGATATTGACCAAAATGTACTCCTCTGAATGGCCATGAGTTATAGACAGTCTTAAGATGGCAGCAGTTCTATATCTTCAGTAAGAGAAGTGTTTAGTTCTTTTCTTAAATGGCCTGAAGCCAGAATTATTTATTTGCCTTCTTGGGTGGTTGGTGTGTGGGATTTGTCTCCATTTTATTCTCCATGAAGCTCTTTAAACTTACGCTGTCTTTGGGATTTAGAATTGCAGGAAGCACAAATATGCGGAGACACAATTGATGGATCAAGATCTAACTTATCAAGGTTTGCTTTTTGAGTCAGCAAGTGGTGATGCCCCTAGGGTTTGAGATTAGCAGTGGTTTTATTCAGCATGCTCAAATAAGGAGTTGATCATACATATCAATAGGACTGTTGCTGGACTAAGTTAAATAATAAATTGTGATGTTTTCTGAAGCAATTGAATGAGATACTTAAGGAGCTCTGTACAAAACTTGTTCAACACCTTTAGCTACAACAGTAGACTTCCCCATTTTCTAACAACATTATGGGACCATGGGTGTTTTCGGAGGTCAGAAGGTATGGAATGCTTGTTCCTAATAAGTCATGAAGTTAAATTTTATTTTGTATCAGCCTTATATGTCTCCAATTGAAAGGATACTTGAGAAGCTGTGGGAGGTGGTCAATCTACAACCGATAAAAACTTCCACCAGATGCTTCTATGGAGGTTCATTCAGAATGCCTGCAGAATTGGCTGATACCTAGCAATTTAATTACAACAGTCATCAATTCAGAGAGAGATTGGCACCAACTCTCCAGGAGTGCCCATTAGCATTATCTATGGTAGAATCTATTTGCATATTCCACTGTGTTGAAGCTTTATATTATTTTATTTGGAATCCAAGTTTTGGGCTCGATGTTTTTAATTATTACCTGAATTTCCAGTTTCATAACCACATAAATGACAGTTGCAGCAACTAATTTCACGTGTACGGCATCACTTCAATTTTTTAGCATTTTCAGCGCTTACATTATATAATATTGACAATTTACTATTTCCTTTGTACAGGCTCCTGCATTTAATATTTCATGAAGGATTTGGATTTTCCCTTTTCAGGGTAGAAGATGAAATTGCAGGAGGAGAAATACATTTGAAGCAGTTTGAGAACCACTAGAAATTTTAATAACTGGAATTGATATTTTAAAAGCTTATGGGTAGATTCCAAAAGTCCATGCACATCATTCCTCGCACCCAAAAATAGGCTTATACGGTTGCAATCAAGAAGTAATCATAGAGTTTGAAGTAGAAGGAAGGAAATTGATAGAGTTTGAAATAATCTTTTTTTCTATATCACTTTTCAGCTGTGTATCACTATATATTTGGATTTTATAGGTAAATGAAATCCAGCGATATCTCACTCGTCAATTTATCCTCTTTAAAAACCAATTCGTAACAATGATCACTGGAAAAGTCCAATTTAGTGGATTTTTCACACAACACAGTGATATCTGACATCACAGAATTGTGGATATGATAATTATCATAAGTAATTGGCAAGCAAAAAGGGAGTGAACAACAACCGGATACATAGCCCTGTCGATAGAGTGGGAGTATAGTGTTGGACATCCACAATATTGAGAATCAGTTGGGAAATCATTGTAATAGGAATGTCAAAATTATATATATATATATTCTTACAAAAATGACTTTATTAATTATTAATTGTCTAACTAACAGATCACTATCGGGCCTACAACAAAGTATTAATAACCATACTATTATTACTACAATTGAACATGTCAGTTGTAATTAGAGATTACAACGATAGCTACATTGAAATAATGAGACATTCACACACTAAATTATAACCTATCTTGGTAGGTAATCATTGTAAATATTAAAGATGCAAAGAAAGCGAAATTAAACATAACAAAGAAGATAAACAAGATTGACACAATATTTATCGTGGTTCGGCAATATGCCTATGTCCACATTTGAAGTAGGGAATCGATTATATTAATCAGTCTACAGTACAATCCAGTACAATGTTTTCCATTACAGACCTCATCACAACATATGGCTACACCACAATGATGTATAGATAGAGCTCTCCAGATAGGAAGAGGTGGGAGAAACTGAACAGTCATGTGACCGTTGGGCTTCATATCCCAACAATCTCCCCCATGAAGTCCAACTGGCACAGCCATGTACTGTGGCATCCCCTGTTGCCTGTCCTAAATCTCAGCGAACAATGAGTCCTTGAGAAGATCTCAAGGTTGCCAAACTCTGCTCCAGCACACTCTGAATGAGCCTTCTCCAAATAAGATTGGAGTAAAAAATATCTTCTCCTCGGACTTTACCAGACACTAATTTGCCCATCAGTCCATGACGAAAACTGCTACTTGTTGCAGATTCAAAACACATTTCTCCATCCACAACATTGCAATTTTGTATACCATTAGGAATGTATACTTCTCCATACTTCTCTAGCAATATTCCCCAAAGCCCAGACAACCTGTTGTCGAACATTTTCATTCATGGAAGTAAGAAGTTGGACAAATACAACCAATGCTCCATGATCAATCATAGTTTTAGTGTGATCGGATGTTCCAAAGATTATATTTGTTAAAGACCAAGCTGGTTCAAATAAGAAATCCCCAAATTTGTTATTCAAGTACGAGATGTCTGGTACTCCTACCAAATGAATGTCTTGCTGCTCATAGAAATCCTCAATGCTCAAAATGTCATCTAGTGTAGTCTTCTCATTTAAAGAAACTACAACCTTCAAGGCAATTATATCGTTGCCTACAATGTTGTCCCCTTTCCGATCCAATTCTGAACCAAGCAAATTCCTTAGACATTCAACCGTCAAAGAATGTGAAGAGTCTGCAGTAGGGAGTGGACAAATCGCGGTCAGAGGAGACTGCTCTCTATCATTGACCTCTTGCAGAGAATAGGCCAATATCAGTTAGGTGATGACCAACAGAAGGGACCCACGAGCTTTCAATGTGTCTACCTTCACTGTTTGACCAAGCTATCATAGGTTGTGGAAAAAGTCATGTGGGAAACAGGGAATTCCTCTGTGAAATGTTACCTGCATTAGACTGTGATGCATCCCGAATCTGACTTTTCGTTGTTGGAGAGCGATATGGAGGAGTTAATTTGGATCTGCAATAGTCATCAATAGCATTTGCAGTAGAGAATGGGGAACCCGTGGACAGAAATAGTTGTTGACTGTCATGACAGTGTGGCAGGGAATTGTCCATCAAGAACATTTTGTGTTTGTCCTCTACCAACGCATCGTGAACTCCATTCATGTCAACATTGAAGCACACATTAATCTTAAGCACTTCACTAGGCAGCTTCAAGCCATAATCTATATTGGGGGTACTTTCATCAGGAGATCCAAGGGGTGATATAACATGCTCTAGCACAAGAAGTGAGTGCCCCCGCAACAAGTCAAGCACATGACCTTTTCCACAGCATGCCACATTCCTTTTTAGAAAATAATCCTTTCCGTTTTTGTTCCAAATTGAACCATCTTGTGCGGTAGAGAGACACCAAACCTCTTGGGCCTCTTCGTCTGCAGGATGAGCAACAGCTTGGGCCTCTTAACCTTCTTCTTGGTCAATATACAGGCCTCTCTTTTCGGCCTCCACCTCGTGTTGTGTCACTGCCTCCTTGAGCACCTTGCTGCCAAAGGAAAGAAGCACCTTTTTGTCATACTCCAGTCAATTCACAACGCTCTCAAACCTCCTCTTCTTATTCCTCAACGAACTATCCCACTTTTCATTGAACAAATTTAATTTCCTCTTTAACCCAATAGTTAAAGAAATCATTTCAGCTGCCACAGATGTTAGGGAAGCAAGCGGAATTCAAAACTCCGCACATGGACAATTAATGTCAAGCCCAATCGAGGCATCATAGTGCTCGACCTTCACCACTGGGATGACATCAATTTCCATTTCTTCAATCTGTTCAACATCAGCCTTATTCGCTTGACTGAATAATTTAGGACTGTTCATTTTAATATGGCCTTGCTCTCTACATTTGTGACATTTATTTTTCAAATTCTCAGATTTGCAGTCTCTAGTCCAATGACCAGACTCTCCGCAATTAAAACACCTCCCAAGACGAGGGGACGGAGATGAAACCATTTTCTTCTTTTCAGACTTGCCTCTTTCAGGCATATCTGATTTCGTGTCAACACCAGTAGCCAAGTTATCCTCATCTTCCATGCCATGCAACCAATGTACAACATCTTCTTCCATCTCTTCTCAGCCTAACCAAGCTTTGATACCAATTGTAAATATTAAAGATGTAGAGAAAACAGAATTAAACATAACAAAGAAGATAAACAAGATTGACACAATATTTATCATGGTTCAACAATATGCCTACGTCCACACTTGAAGTAGGGAATTGATTATATTAATCAATCTATAATACAATCCAGTACAATGTTTCCCATTACAGACCTCATCACAACATATGGCTACACCACAATGATTTATAGATAGAACTCTCTAGATAGGAAGAGGTGGGAGAAACTGAACGGTCATGTGACCATTGGGCTTCGTATCCCAACAATCACATCTTCCTCTCTGTTTTAAAATATGTAAGAGTCCAAATATACCTCTAATGTTGTTTTGAACCAATTTGACAACAAAAGTGACAAGAGAAAATTAACTATTTAGAGTCTACTAACTTAGCAAAGATCACAACTGGAAGGACCATGGAAATCATTAACATGTACAAGAATTTTTGTGCAAAACATGTGTTTCAGTAAATGCGACATAGGTAGCAATAGGACATCCAAACTGTAATAAGGAGCTTATTAAAAAGGCCCAGTAACAAACAGAGATGGTAGTCTAGTGGAGAGCATTCTAGCATGTACATGAAGGTCTTAGATTATATAGGGTTTACAAAAATAATCTTGGACCTTTGCTTTCTACAGTTAGGTCATAGATTTGAGTCATATCTGACCCATGAACAGGAAGACTGAAGTATAAGAGAAATTGAGAATGATTAAGTACATTGTAAGAAAGTTGCAGTTGTGGCTAATGTTACCTTATCTAACATCACCACAGAATGGGAGATTAATCTTTGGACATGAAAGCTTAGAAAACTTATAAATTTTAGTATATGAAAGATTAACTTTATTAAATGGTTGTTCAAGAAGTTACCTCAACAGATGGGCCATGGCATAGAATTTTCATTTCTACCTTGATACTAGCAATTGCTCATTTTGTATAGCGTGCAACGGTTCGTGGATATGCAAATATGGGTTGGGAGGTATTGGGAGGGAAAGGAAATTCAAAATGGATAACATGTTTTTTTTAATATGGAGGGATAGGTTATAGATAGGATTTGAAATTAATGTAGAAGATAAATATTTATTTAGTAGTATAATTTATAAAATAATATTTACATAGAAGATTTGTATTTTGATATAGTTTGAAATTTTAAGAGATATTGAAAACTATTGTTTAGCATATATATGTTTAATTGTTGTGGCAATGAATATTGTCTTTAATTTTGGTGTTTGAAATTCAAGTCTTACATAGAAAGTTGGAAGTCATCTTCTTAATGGATTTATTTTTTTAAGCAAATGCTAAAGCATGGTAATAGGTGGAATCAAAGTATTTGCAATGTGAAATTGCTTGAATATTGTCAAAAGTAATTTAGTATTGTTAATAGTAGTTTTTGTTGTCAACTATCTTAAATTATTTTAAAATGTATTAGAAGCAAGTACTCAAATTGGGTGTTGTAAAGATTAGATGGCTTAAAGTAGTGTAATAGGAATCCAATCAACATATCTATCCTTTCAACTTGGAGATTTGACGCAGGGAAGGGATGGAGGATCCAATAATGGATAGCCCAAACCTACACTAGCAACTATAACAACAACAAACACAGCGGAATACAACAAGATAATGTTTAAAAATAGAATTTCATTCAACATGCCCGGCTGTGAGGCCTTCTGGGTTTTGGCCTTATACAATGAAATTACAAAGTATCTCAGCAATCTCCTAGCTAGTCCAGCTCTGAAACATATCAGCAATTGATGTAAACACTAAGGTAGATCTAAACTTGAGCTCACAAGCCTCTAAACAATCTCCTTGTCTCCAAGCATACAAACCACTAGCTCTGCTATTACAATATCAGATAAGCCACCTGATTTTCAAGATCTCACAGGATCCAATTATGATTCTCCTCCACTTTAATGATACTCTTCTTCTCATCATCCCCTACATCAATCAAGGCTCTCAATATATAGCCAACTAAGCCACAAGTCGGCTAGTCAGGCATTTAATTACATTATAGGTCCAACTTGGAAGAGTAAACCAAAACTAAGTAAAGAATGAACAAAACTCGATGCGAAGCCACTTTTAGGTCCACACATGATCCAAGAAAATGTCCCTAACTTAGCAAGATCCCATCTCATCATACGGAACCGCGCAAGATGAAAAACTCCATGTTTCACGTGAAATTGGCTGAAAATTGATACCCAAGGGAAACGCTCATAACTCCCAACTCATAATGAATTAGGATTTGCGGTCTTAAGTGAAGATAGTACTTTAGGTCCTCTTAAAGACCCCAAGAGTGCAAAGGCTGATTCATTAAGAATCAACGGCTACATGATGCACAATCAACACACAAAAAATAGGAAAATACGGCTCTAACAGCAAGGAAAACAACTCTAACTTTGAAATAGTCCATCCAATCCTTATGTGCTCATAGGAGAAGGTTCCAAAATAGGTCCCTGACATCATCTAAGCTTTGCACAACATGAAACCAATAAATGCAACAATTATAATGCAAACAACATAAAATAAGAAATATTTTTGGTTGATGCAAGATTGCTCAAGGCCCGAGATGCTCCTCCATCAGACACCCTAGGTAAATAAAAGAATGTTCTCATGAACATCTTAAGGGAATCATAACAAGTATGCCATATCTGTTCTTAATCCATATCTCCTCTTGTCCTTCATTCCATGTTGTCTTTACTTTATCCACTGTCACACTCAGCAAATCAGCTTGTCCTACACTTTTCTCATCCTTCCTTTCTGCTACTGGCAAAAATTGATTTTGACCATCTTTTCCACTGTTGATTACACCAACACTTCAGTGAATCAAATCTTCTCCAGACTTACTAATCAGCTCAGTATCATCTGCATTCCTCTGTGTCACTAGTGTCATCATTTGGTGCACTATCTTTGTCAGAAAGTCCATCTGCCTCTTAATCTCTATAAATTCCTCAACTATGTCATGCTCCTTTCCTTTCAAATTCAGCTTCCTTTCATCCATAGGAATAGGTTCATCAACTCTCTGCTCCTGATGTTTGTCACTGTCACAAGGACAACACCTGACGCTTGGATCCACCATGCATTACCACATATGTATTTGCATGACCATCAAACATAACATGCCTATCAAATTGCCAAGGTCTCCCAAGCAACATATGACAAGCATCCATAGGCAATACATCACATAATATTTCATTGTGATAAGATCCAATCTGAAAATTAACCAAGCATTGCTCTTGAATCCTAACCTTAGAGACATCTTGTATCCAACTAATTTGATAAGGATTAGGATGTTTCCTTCTTTCCAATTTCAACTTACTAACTATCTCTTCTGAAACAAAGTTCTCATAATTACAACCATCAACTATAACATTACATACCTTATTCTTGCACTTACATCTGGTTCTGAACAAATTCCTTCTTTGCACTAGTTCCTGGACACATGTAGACAACCTCCTAGTGATAAGAAGTTCACCTTTTTCTGCAACATTCCCAATGTCTTCTTCAGTAGTTAGTGCAACTCTTTTTCCAGGACATTAAAAACTTCTATGACACTTTTCACCACACTGAAAACAAGTACCAATAAACTCATTTTTCCATCTCCCTCTCTGTCCATTATTGTAGCTCTTAGTGACTTGACCACTACCAGATCCTTCACCAGTCTTCTTAGGATTACCTCCAACAACTGTTTCATTAGTCTTTCCACTTTTGTTCCTATTATTTTGTCTTCCTTCAAACCTCTTGTTCGGCTTTCCCTCAATCTTTAATGCCATCTGATAAGCATCTCCTATAGTTGTCATCCGAACAGTAAGTAACTCTTCTTGAATACTAGGTCTCAATCCATAAACATACCTAGCAACCTTCTCTTTATCAGCTTTAGAATGACTAGTCCTAATCAGGATTTTGTAAACTCCTCAGTATACTCCTGTATTGATTTTTTGTTCTTCTTCAAGGCCTGCATCTTCTTAAACATTTCTAACTCATAATCCACTAGAATAAATTGCTTTTTCAACTTGTCAACCATTTGGTTCCATCTAGTGATCTTTTTTTTCCTCTTCTACTTCTTTCCAATTGAACTTCTCTCCACCAAATATTTGCACGACCCTTCAACTTAGTCTTTGCAAATCAAACTCTATAAGGATCTTCTATTTCTTCATACTCAAAGTACTCATCTATCTCATTAATCCAATCAATCAACTCTTCTGGCCTAAGGCTTCCAACAAATGTAGAAACTTCAATCTTAGGTCTTTTCCCAATTTTAGACATAGCCTCCAGGATTCTATTCTCTTTTGGATCCCTGGCTTCTTCTATAGCTTCTTCAAAGTGATCTTCCTCAAACTCATCATCACTATCTTCTTTCAATGTAGTCTTCTTTCTCAGTTCCTCTTGTAGATATTGCACTTGTTTCTACAAAGCCCTAAAATAATCAAGACTGAATTCTCCAGTAGGTACTTCCTCTGAGATCTCAAGAGCTCTCCTCGGAGGCATCTTCAATCCAAGGTCCTGGTGCAAACTGCCTCACCTCGACGCTCTATCCACACACTCAGGATCTTCAAGCTCTGATACCACTTGACGCATGGCAGGGATGGAGGATCCAGTAATGGATAGCCCAAACCTACACCAACAACTATAACAACAAAAAACACAGTGGAATACAACAAGATAATGTTTCAAAACATAATTTCATTCAACATGCCCGACTGTGAGGCCTTCCAGGTTTTGGCCTTATACAATAAAATTACAAAGTATCTCAGAAATCTCCTAGCTAGTCCAACTTTGAAACACATCAGAAATTGATGGAAACACTAAGGAAAATATAAACTTGAGCTCGCAAGCCTCTAAGCAATCTCCTTGTCTCCAAGCATACAAACTACTAGCTTTGCTATTACAATATCAGATAAACCACTTGATTTTCAAGATCTCGTAGGATCCAATTATGATTCTCCTCTACTTTAATGATACTCTTCTTCTCAACGTCCCCTACATCAATCAAGGCTCTCAATATATAGCCAGCTAGGCCACAAGTTAGCTAGTCAAGCATTTAATTACATTATAGGTCTAATCTGGAAGAGTAAACCAAAACTAAATAAAAAATGAGCAAAACTCGATGCGAAGCCACTTTTAGGTCCACGCATGATCCAAGAACATGTCCCTAACTTAGCAAGATCCCATCTCATCGTACAGAACCGCGCAAGATGAAAAACTCCACGTTTCATGTGAAACTGGCTGAAAATTGATACCCAAGGAAAATGGTCATAACTCCCAACTCATAATGAATTAGGATTTGTGGTCTTAGGTGAAGATATTAATTTAGGTCCTCTTAAATACCCCAAGAGCGCAAAGGTTGATTCATTAAGAATCAGCAACTACATGACGCGCAATCAACACACAGAAAGTAGGAAAATACAACTCCGATAGCAAGGAAAACAACTCTAACTTTGAAATGGTCCATCCAATCCTTATGTGCTCATAGGAGAAGGTTCCAATATAGGTACCCAACATCATGTAAGCTTCACACAATATGAAACCAATAAATGCAATAATTATAATACAAACAATAGAAAACAAGAAATGTTTTTGGTTGATGCAAGATTGCTCAAGGCCCGAGATGCTCCTGCATCAAGATTAGAGTCGATCTTGCAATGTGAAATTGGTTGGATATTGTCAAAAAAAAAAAAATTGTTCAAAAGAAGAAAGCACTTAGTTTCAAATATTTATTTTTAATATAAATAACAACATGTTATGGATTGATTATATTACTATTTAAGCATATGTGTTTCACTATTTGTGTTGGTTCCACTAATAATAGCATCAGACATATATCTTAAAGTATGGCAATATAAAGAGTGGAATCAATGGTTTTATCTTTTTAACTGATGGATTACAAATGGTCTTGCAATGTGAAATTGATTGGAAATTGTGATGAAAACACTTCGTTTCAATTGATTTTTTTGAAGTATATATGACAATATGTAATCGATTGTATTATTATTTAAGCCTATTTATTTCCCTATTTGTGTTGCATCCGGTAAATAATAGTATAACACATATAGTTATTTAAAATAGTTGTATAAAAGATTATGCAATCAATTAGAAAAATTGTGGGCAATGTATTATAACAAATTAAAGTGTTATTATGTTATAGAAGGGTAAAGAGAATCAATTATAATTTATTGTTAATACTAAATTATGGTAATTGATGTTGTGAGTCAACTTATTAAATCACTTAAAAATGTATTAGATCCAAGTACTCTCTTTAAATTAGTTATTGTATAAATATTATTTTAGATCAAAATGACATTGTTATGAAATCTAAAAAATAAGTGATTATAAAAGTTGAAAAAGAAAATACTAAATATATATATAAACATACTTTTAACAAAGGAGTTGTTGTTTAAATTAGTATTTGTATAAATATTATCATAGATCAAAATATCACATTGTTATAAAATTTGAGAAAAAAGTGATTATAAAAGATTGAAAAAGAAAATGCTAAATATATATGTATACACCTAAAAATGGCTTCATTAATTAATTAAATATTTATTATTTAATTACTATTGACTTGATAAATTAATTAAATATTTATTATTTAATTAATATTTGTTTCCTCTATTTATTAAGTAAATTATTCAATTTATTTAATAAATTCACTATAGTCTAATTCTATATCCTAAGTCTTCTAAAAAGTCTATTAAAGTGATTTAATTAAATACACAATCACCTAAATATGACTAAATCCCCTAGTCCACTTCATCCACCTAGTCACCTGACACATCACCTTGGCTAAGATAAATAATTATTATTAATTATTTATTCATATTTATCCTCACCCACACATGTCCTATTCTTAAGGCCTATGTGGCCTCATAGGACTTGGTCTCATGACCACTTATCCTCTCAACAACCAAGTCAAGAGACATTCCCTATTCCTAAGGGGCTTCTCAAGCCACCTCTAAGGGTCAAGGGTGACTCATAGGACACTTGTGCAAAGAGTTCTCATGAGGAAAAGGTCTCTCCCTCTTTCTCTCTTTGGTCTTTGTGAGACACTTGACATGTGTCTTTCCCTTCCACCTTCTTCTCCTCCATGTCAATGTGAGAGGAACATCATCCCTATTCTTTCTCTCACATTGCAACTACATCCCCCTTTCTCTCAACTCCTTCAACCAAGTCAATTCTAGCCCTAGGATCTTCCACCATTCATTCTCAACCGTAGGATTCTGCCACCTAGGCCTAAATCCTCCAAAACTCTATAAAAGGAGCCTCATTTTCCATTTGAAAGCTAATAGGTATTTTTGAGAACAAGCATTCAAGCATCCAAGCAATCAAACATCCAAGCAATCAAGCAACCAAGCATCCATATTATCATCCCATCATTTGCATTTCATCCACCATATTTGCATAATCAAGTTTTAGTTGTGCACTCATTTCATTCAATCTCCACACTTTGGAATCATCTTGGGAAAGAGCTTCATTTGGAAATCTGAGAGCTCAACATCTTCAAGAAATCAAAGCTAGGAGGACAATGGAGACAAGCTGCATTTCTAGGTGAAGGTAAATTATTAATTTGGTTTCATTTGTTATTGCATTCTTCATTGTAGTTTTCTTATTAGATAGATTTATTAATCTTTTATTAGTTAATTCATCATTTAGAATAGTATCCAACTAATTTGCATACATTTTTGGTACTAGAAGGAGGGCCCAACTGGGCTTTTCACTTTCAGTTTTTAGTTTTCCGTGTGCAGGTTTTTCTACAGGTTATTTTTGCGCATTCGTCCACGATTCCTGCACATCTGTTCATTTTTGCTACGCATCCATTCTCTAGCATAAAATTTTCATTTGTTTTCCTCTCTATTATAATTGCTGTGCATTTGTCCGCTATTCCTGTGCATTTATTCATTTTCATTGTGCATCCACAGTAACTGCACATACATTCCACCAGGCTACGCATTCATTAAACTATTTTGCGCATATCCAATTACTGTGCATACATTCATACTTCCTGCGCATATATTACACTGTTTTGCGCATTTATCAGTTTCTATAGAAAAATTCAATTTTCTGTTAGATTTGTTTTTAACTAACATTTTGACAAGTGTCTGTTCGTTCTGGTAGTATTTTTTTAGGCTGTTTTGCAGGACGTAAATCTTTTGAAGACCCCATTGCTAAAAACATTTTTCTAACAATTTTATTTGCAGATTGCCAAGGGGTTTGCAAAATAAACTAAAATCTCATTTGGGCTTAAAATATGACATGTTTTTGCTTTGTGTATTTTCCTTAGCATAGATTCACGTGTCTGTTGTGTTTTGCTTAATAACATAATTGTAATCCCAAAATTATAACAACGTATCCTCTCCCCTCTCCATTCGTGGACCTTGGGTGTAAGAGAAATTGTTATAATTTTTAGAGGGCGGTCTTTGGTGGGAAAAGAGGTACTCACCCCAAGGAACGACCCAACTGGTAACAGGCTAAAGCCAAGCCCTTCCAAACCGGTATATAAAAAATGCTAGTGTGATTAGTCTCACATTAGACAGGTGTGAATTCATTGTGGCAACCAAAATCTCCTCCAGTACCCCAGTGGTGCGTTAAAGTCCTACTTAGTAGAGGTGAAAGCCTTGTTTTGAAAGGATTGGGAGAGCCCCCTTAATTGGGAAAATGACTTGATCACAACCACCTGAACGGATGTCCTTATTAACAACTTTTGTTTAGTGGCCAAAAACCTTCTATCTGCTGGCTCAAGGAGTCACCCAAGCTCGTGAAGACACCCCACATTACTCACGGTTCATAGTAGAGATAACAGTTCTTTGGGAAGTAATGACCCGTTGAATTCGGAACTTGGTGTGCCTGAGAAGTGAGTGCATTGTAAGGAGGAGCCCGTGTCTCCAAGTTCCTAGGCTGTCCGCTGTGGATTTGTGTGGCTAGATTTTATTATCCTAGTGGGGATTCAGCAGATATCGTCCTTGCCAACCTTAGGATTGTAAGCATGTTTGTGCATTCATATTAGATTAAATTAGATTAAAATCATCTTTGTCTTGTGTGTGTGTGTTTATGCATTTTTACTTTGCCAAAAACCAGAAAACATCAGAAAAACAAAAAAAAATAAAAATTTCCCATCATCAAAACAACAAAATCATCAAAAATTTGACAACCTGCGCATACATTCAAAATTTTTGCGCATACGATTCAAGTTACTGCGCATTTACATTTTTCAGTGCGCATCTGTCAAAATTTGCTGCGCATTTGTTTCATTTTACTACGCATATATTTCACTGTCTTGCGCATTTGTTGCTACGCATTTACAACAGAGAGCAATCTCACAGGCTTTTGGAATTTCAAAATCACTTTTTCAAATACCCATTTTCGTCTTCAGTAAGATTCTGGAAAAACAATTAAGTTACATAGACCTCTGATTTTTGATTTGACCACTTTCATCACTTTTCATCATCATTCCTTCCTCAAGAGTCAACAAATCACTTTCTTCCAATCTTAAGATTTTCAGTGTGGTGTTGAAGATTTACCTTATCTATCAGACTTTGATATTGGTGAACTTATCATATCAGGATATATCATCCTTAACCATCAAGCTTACTTAGATTATTGTTTCTTGACCCCAATTTTCAATACTTATCATATCTTTTCTACCAATCATTCTCCATATCTTTTTATCAAGAATCTTTCTTTTTCGCAATCAATTCCATCCATTTTATGGTTCAAACTCGATCTCAGAAACTCAAACAACCTATTAATCTAGAATCCCTAGATAAAATGGAAGGCAATAACAGCAATGATGAGAATCCTTGGCCCAAACAACCTCCTAAGAAAACTAATCCTCTCACATTTGATGACGAACCTACTGATGAGGAACTTAGGGATGCTGCACAAGATCCTAAATTTTTACAAGTCATGGAACGACTTATAGGCTTGGATAAAGAGATGTATTTCCTCATGCTTGCTCAACAAGGCGCTAAGTTACCAAGTGATTTTGATGTTACCAATCTTAGAGAACCAACTCCTACACAAAATCAAGATATCCTTAAAGGTTCTCAAGATCCTCATGGAGCAAAGGAAATCAATCAACAATCCAATGCTTCTCAAATCAATCAACAATCCAATGCGTCCCATAGTGATCAACAACAAAATGTTTTTCAAAATAATCAGCAATCCAATGATCCTCAACATACTCAATAGTGTAATGTTTCCCAAAACTCACAAGGAAACACATTATCTTTGGATCCCGTCCTACAACAAATCCAGATGCTTCAACAACAAATTCGTGATATTCAAACTGGATCATCAGCTAAGAAGTATTCTTTGGATGATATATGTCCTTATCCTTTTGATAAGAATTTAGGAATGATTCCATTCCCTCCTCATTTTGAGGTACCAAAATTTGACAAATACAAAGGGAATTCGGATCCACAAGACCATATTCGTGAGTTTTGTGCTGCTTGTATTGAAGTCACTCACAATGACACTTATCTTATGCGACTATTTCCATGAAGTTTAGGAAGACAAGCCATGGAATGGTTCTCCAAACTTCCCCCGGCATCAAATCTTTCAATGAGCTTCTTGACAAATTTGTGACTCATTATTCATATAACATCAAACATGAGGTCACTATGCTTGATCTTTGCAATGCACATCAAAAGAATGGAGAACCTTTCCTTACTTTTTTGCAAAGATGGCGTCAATTGTTTTCTAAATATCCACGAACGATTCCTGAACAAGAAAAGATGGATATTTTTGTGCATAACCTTACACCAGAAATGAGTTATAGGTTACAATTGCAATGTCCACCAAATTTCAATAAGCTCATAGAAAATGGTATCAAGATTGAGGAAGCCATGGTTCGAAAAGGTGAGATAAAACTTTATTCCAAAGACAATGCTGGATCCTCAAATTCCAATTCCAACACTTATAACTCCAATTCCAACAATGACAAATTGAAATATTGGAATAAAAACAAAAACATTGTCAATGACGGAATTGTTGATAATCGTAATGTCCAACCAACAAAACCTCTTCTAAATCTCACAAGTACAACCAATGCTACTCAAGCTACATACAACAATCAGTCGGCGAGTCAAAATACCACCAAGGATTATTATAATTGGCTTGGTTGTCACCCTTATTGTTGGAAGAACCTCCCTTTTCATGCTCAGGAAGTGGATCTTTGAAGGCTGTATGTGATTCATTCGAGACATGTCCGTCAACACTAATTTCACCACTTTCAATTAAGTCTTGGATCACATTTTTAAGTCTTTGACATTCATTAGTTATATGTCCTTTTCCTCTGTGGAATTCACAATAATCATTTCCATTCCACCAAGAAGGCTTCACTCTAGGTTCATAATCTTTCGGTTCAAGAAGCGTGATGAGTTTCTTGGTGATTAACTTCCATAATGTTGATTCAAGAGATTCCCCTAAAGGAGTAAAGTTTCTTCGAGGTGAGATAAAAGGCAATCTTGGTTTAGGTGAATCCTTGGTGGTATTTTGACTTGCCGACTGATTTTTGTATGTAGCTTGAGTAGCATTGGTCGTACTTATGAGATTTAGAAGAGGTTTTGTCGGTTGGACATTACGATTATCAACAATTCTGTCATTGACAATGTTTTTGTTTTTATTCCAATATTTCGATTTGTCATTGTTGGAATTGGAGTTATAAGTGTTGGAATTGGAATTTGAGGATCCAGCATTGGCTTTGGAATAAAGTTTTATCTCACCTTTTCGGACCATGGCTTCCTCAATCTTGATACCATTTTCTATGAGCTTATTGAAATTTGGTGGACATTACAATTGTAACCTATAACTCATTTCTGGTGTAAGGTTATGGACAAAAATATCCATCTTTTCTTGTTCAGGAATCATTCATGGATATTTAGAAAACAATTGACACCATCTTTGCAAAAAAGTAAGGAAAGGTTCTCCATTCTTTTGATGTGCATTGCAAAGATCAAGCATAGTGACCTCATGTTTGATGTTATATGAATAATGAGTCACAAATTTGTCAAGAAGCTCATTGAAAGATTTGATGCCGGGGGGAAGTTTGGAACCATTTCATGGCTTGTCCTCCTAAACTTCACGGAAATAGTCACATAAGATAAGTGTCATTGTGAGCGACTTCAATACAAGTAGCACAAAACTCACGAATATGGTCTTGTGGATCCAAATTCCCTTTGTATTTGTCAAATTTTGGTACCTCAAAATGAGGAGGGAATGGAATCATTGCTAAATTCTTATCAAAAGGATAAGGACATATATCATCCAAAGAATACTTCTTAGTTGATGATCCAGTTTGAATATCACGAATTTGTTGTTGAAGCATCTAGATTTGTTGTAGGACAGGATCCAAAGATAATGTGTTTCCTTGTGAGTTTTGGGAAACATTACACTGTTGAGTATGTTGAGGATCATTGGATTGCTGATTATTTTGAAAAACATTTTGTTGTTGATCACTATGGGACGCATTGGATTGTTGATTGATTTGAGAAGTATTGGATTGTTGATTGATTTCCTTTGCTCCATGGGGATCTTGAGAACCTTTAAGGATATCTTGATTTTGTGTAGGAGTTGGTTCTCTAAGATTGGTAACATCAAAATCACTTGGTAACTTAGCTCCTTGTTGAGCAAGCATGAGGAAATACATCTCTTTATCCAAGCCTATAAGTCGTTCCATGACTTGTAAAAATTTAGGATCTTGTGCAGCATCCCTAAGTTCCTCATCAGTAGGTTCGTCATCAAATGTGAGAGGATTAGTTTTCTTAGGAGGTTGTTTGGGCCAAGGATTCTCATCATTGCTACTATTGCCTTCCATTTTGTCTAGGGATTCTGGATTAATAGGTTGTTTGAGTTTCTGAGATCGAGTTTGAACCATAAAACGGATGAAATTGATTGCGAAAAAGAAAGATTCTTGATAAAAAGATATGGAGAATGATTGGTAGAAAAGATATGATTAACTCTCTTGTGATGGGAAGCCAGAGGATGCAATATACATCCTCTAGTGTCACTGTCATCTCCCCTGTCGGAAGATGGAACGTACTCGTCTCTGAGTGCCATCTCTCGGCTAATGCGATCATCATGCTCAGATTCGCCCGAATCTTGGGCATGTAAATCACATGGTAAAGTCCCGATGCTCCTATCACCAATCTCTCTGTCTCCGATAATACTGGTCTCAGGTTCTGTGTGACGGGATATCTCTCCCATGACATCAGAACATCTTTGATATCCTCCTATTCACGTCAACAACAATCAACCTATCAGATTTTGATAAACTGATCTATCAATCTATCTATCCTATCATATCAATTTCAAACATGTTTATCACGTGTTTCAACAGATGATTCTATCAATTGTCTATTTCAAACTGGCTAACTAGCGAACATGCTACAATGTTGCCAATCTTGATCAAATCGATCACAATCAACCACTGACAGATCAAATCGGCTTATCGACATCAAGTTTGACCTAATTGACTATCTATTATGACCACCTTCTACCACCTAAACATATGCACAGCATTGAAACATGCATGCGCAACTTTCTTTCACCTTTGCATAGGTTTTTACCGATGCGCAGTCTTCTTCCACATTTGCGCAACATTTATCGACATTTGTGCAGTTTTATACATATGCACACTTTTACTGACCATTTGCGCAGCTTTTCCTAACACATGCGCAATAAGTACCTATGCACACTTTTAATTCATGCTTGCGCAGCAGTCCTAATATCCTACTATGAATGCGCAATATTCGTAATGAATGCGCAGTAAAATTAAGTTTCTGCGCATATGCCACAAGTTACTGCGCATTGATGCGCCGAAACTGCACATTCATCTTCCGCTACGAAAAATTAAAATTTCTAATTTCATCTATCATTTGATCTACCCTAAACATACTCCAAATCTAATCTAACATGCATCAAATCATGGAAATACAAAGCAGGATCAAGTCACCTACCGGTTCACCCGAATCGGGTGGTCACTGTAAGCGTCTGACTCTCTCGAAGCGGTGATCTGACAAGGGGAATGGCATCCTGGCGGCTCTGCTCTTCTCTCTCTCGCGCTCTAATCTCCAAGTGACAAGTGTGCACAATGAGCCTATTATGGACCCCTTGGCCGTATTTATAGCTTGTGGACCCGGTGTGCTTGGTGTGTGGACCCTACCTGACATTTTTCTTCCATTCTACCCCATTTTCATCCATCTTTCCTACCATTCGTTCATGAGATTGATTGAACAACCCCATAAAAAAAATTAAAAAAAAAAAATCAAAATCAAAAAAATATTTTTACAAAATTCACATAATCTTTTTTGTCAATCAATCTCTTGAGGGGGCATCCATAGGTTGTCTGAGACATTGTCTGGGGCAGGGGCAAAAATGCTTGATTTTTCTTTGAAACAATGTGACCAGCACATTATTTCAAAGAGGGGCAAAATGTATACACCTAAAAATGGCTTCATTAATTAATTAAATATTTATTATTTAATTAATATTTATTTCCTTTATTTATTAAGTAAATTATTCAATTTATTTAATAAATTCACTATAGTCTAATTCTATATCCCAAGTCTTCTAAAAAGTCTATTAAAGTGATTTAATTAAATACAAAATCACCTAAATATGACTAAATCCCCTAGTCCACTTCATCCACCTAGTCACCTGACACATCACCTTGGCTAAGATAAATAATTATTATTAATTATTTATTCATATTTATCCTCACCCACACATGTCCTATTCTTAAGGGCTATGTGGCCTCATAGGACTTGGTCTCATGACCACTTGTCCTCTTAACAACCAAGTCAAGAGACATTCCCTATTCCTAAGGGGCTTCTCAAGCCACCTCTAAGGGTCAAGGGTGACTCATAGGACACTTGTGCAAAGATTCCTCATGAGGAAAAGGTCTCTCCCTCTTTCTCTCTTTGGTCTTTGTGAGACACTTGACATGTATCTTTCCCTTCCACCTTCTTCTCCTCCATGTCAATGTGAGAGGAACATCATCCCTATTCTTTCTCTCACATTCCAACTACATCCCTCTTTCTCTCAACTCCTTCAACCAAGTCAATTCTAGCCCTAGGATCTTCCACCATTCATTCTCAACTGTAGGATTCTACCACCTAGGCCTAGATCCTCCAAAACTTTGTAAAAGGAGCCTCATTTTCCATTTGAAAGCTAATAGGTATTTTTGAGAACAAGCATTCAAGCATCCAAGCAATCAAGCAACCAAGCATCCATATTATCATCCCATCATTTTCATTTCATCCACCATATTTGCATAATCAAGTTTTAGTTGTGCACTCATTTCATTCAATCTCCACACTTTGGAATCATCTTGGGAAAGAGCTTCATTTGGAAATCTGAGAGCTCAACATCTTCAAGAAATCAAAGCTAGGAGGACAATGGAGACAAGCTGCATTTCTAGGTGAAGGTAAATTGTTAATTTGGTTTCATTTGTTATTGCATTCTTCATTGTAGTTTTCTTATTAGATAGATTTATTAATCTTTTATTAGTTAATTCATCATTTAGAATAGTATCCAACTAATTTGCATACAATATATAAACATACTTTTAACATAAGAAGAGGATGGTGTCACTGCCAAAGGAGTTGGTGAGTCTTAAAGAGTCAATTCAAAAGATCCAGGCCTTGCAGAGGCTTCCGAGGAGTTCTTGAATATTTTGGATTAATTATTGATGCTGGTTATTTTTTGTTCTATCTATTGGTAGTTGTGCTCGAAGGTGTCTTTTTTTGCTGGCTGGTGCTTTTTAAATGTAATATCTTTATTTAGGTCTTTCTTTGGTTCTGCTTGTCTTTTGTGGCAGAAGTTGTTTCTATGTTGTTGTGCTTTACTCTTTTCTTTTCTTAGCATGTAAAGGGTTTCATGATCCCTTCAAAACATGTTTTTACCTTAATCAAAAATATATTTTTAACATAGGAGTTATTCAAAATGTGTAGTGCCCACCCATAGTTTTCTTTTTCATTTTTTATGTCGTCAAACTCTTTTAGGCCACTTTCATGTGTACATTGATTATTTTAGCTTTATTATTTGGTTTCTAGGTGTATGACATTACATGGTGATTTGATATTGGATAGTTATGAGATATCATATGTTTACAGTTAGATGATGTTAGTTACTTTGATGATGATTATTTATATGTTTAAGTGTTATTTATATTCACGATTTTACTTACCCCATACTTGCATGTGTATGACTATCATGTATGTTTTACTTTTATGTTTGATATGGTTGAGGGGCAAAGTCCTAGTTACCTTCTTGTGGGATCTACACGATGTCTCGATCTCAACCATTGCTTGTATGTATATATATATATATATATATATATATATATATATATATATATATATATATATATATATATATATATATATATATATATATATATATATATATATATATATATGGATGTGCATGCTTGTCTTTTATGTAGGTTTGTAGGTATCAGGATTCGACTTACCTAAATTGTCAGGATGAGTGTGCCCTATCACGTCTCAATGGTAAGAGAGGAGAGATAACATTTAGGTATGAATCTCAACCCAAGTCATTTTATTGTCTTGAAATAGTGAACAAGTTTATGATATATTACCTTTCCAAATTTGTCCAGGTGACATGAATTTATAAGCCCTTCTCTTGAGCATGATTATCATTTTATTAGGTTCATTTGCTTTTCTTGATCTTTGGCAAGTTGGTGTGATTGTTGTGAAATGGTTAAATGATTTAGTAAGATTAATTATGTGGTTTAAATAATTAAATCTTATTAGATATAGAAAATTAAATGTGAGGGTATTTAATTAATAAAAAATAATTAAATACATTTATTAATTTAAAAGACTTAATTAAAAGTCTAACTATAAAATTTAAGGATTTAATTAATTATTAAATTCAAGATTTTAATTAAAGATAAAATATATTAATTAATAATGAATTATCAATTGGATAAATAATAATATGATTATAACAAATACTCTTTTAGTTATAATTAATATGCAATTAGTTGCATAATCAATTAAAATAAATTAAAAGATAAACTAATTTTTAATAGTTAAGTGAATTGATATAAACAAGAAATACTAAAAGTGCATTAAATTATTAATTAGAAAATTAAAAATCACACAAAAGAGAGATTTATGTTAACAAAGTTTGTGGAGTTGAGTTGAGTTCTGGGTTTCCATAGTTGAGTTTGAGTTCTAGGCTCTTTTCTTTATTAGGAGAATTTGGCTATTATTCTACACAGATATTTGCAGGTTTTGGCTCGAAGAATTGAATTGAAAGATTTTTGTGAAAGCTTTAGAATTTTTAGGTTTTGATCTTCTTCTAAGTTTCTATCAATTGGTGGTTTGAGATACCCTTGTAGATTAAATCTCTTTCAAAGAAAGTTTATTTTCTTTGCGCCTATTAGATTCTATTGATATATGTTTTTGAATGCTTCTCTTGTTTAGATGTATAGTTTGGTAGAAGAAATTTGGTTTTTAGGAATATTATAAAAAAAATTTATTTTGGATCAATTAGGGCTTTTAAAAAAAAATGTTGTTCAAACCCTAGATAATCAAATAAAATTTAAACTTCATAATTTTTACGTATAACCATATTCAGTTTGAGATCTAAGAAGAATATATTTCCTGTTAGAAATTAGTTGTTAAACCCTATTTTATCATATATATATATATATATATATATATATATATATATATATATATATATATATATATATATATATATATATATATATATATATATATATATATATATATATATATATATATATATATATATATGAGTTTTTTTTTAAATAATGAGGTTACTAAACTATCTCAGAGAATTTTCTCTGACATAAAATAAATAAATAATAATACATAAATAAAATTATATTTAAATTTTAGGGATGGGGGGAGGGGGTTCTCGCCACCCCTTCCCCCGCTTGCAGGTGTAATCACCTAAAATTGGGTTAATAGAACCTAAGGCCCTATTTTCCCTTAATTTGGCATATAACCTTGATTATGTTAATTTGATTCCCGATCATTAGCATAAATTCCAAAAATTCAATAAACTCCATCAAATCCTAAATCAAGCATTTACCACTAAGGTTTCAAGCAAAATCAAGCCAATTAACTCTAGGCCTATTTAATTAATTCAATCCCACCAAATGCATGGCTAGAGTTCACAGATGCATCTCAACCATTGAATTCCTTCAATCTTCTATAAAATAGAATTTTCAAAGGCTTCTAGCTCTCTAGCTCATTTTGATATTTAGACTTCTTCTACATGCTTGAATTGTGAGGCTTCACAATCCTTGATTATTGAACTCTCATGCTTGGAGAATTTGCTCACTAATGTCTTAATTTGATAGATGTTTCCATGTTTTTCATGCTTAGATTCATGCTTAGTTAAAGAACACTTCAATTTGGTTAAAATGGAAAGAACTTTGGTTTCATGCATTTACTCTTGAATCTCTCATTTTAGTGTAGATTGTCACTGTTTAAGGGTCAAATCTGAAAGCAAACTCACCCCTTATTTCATACTCACACTAACTAGAGAGCAATAGGATGCTTTTGTTTGTTAGTTTCTTCAATTAAATGCTTATTTTCTCTAACAAGTGATGTTATTATCCTATTGAAGTGTTGTGTTGCAAGCCACAAACTCACACACACATTTCTGGGACCCACCGTGGGGCTGAGCCCCAGATTTTCTAATTTTCTTGCATTTTTAACTAACTATCGTTGTGCAATTTTCTGTCAAAGGATTGCATCTGGGAAGAACATCCGCATACAACATTTCTTGGATCTCATACCGGATTCGCGGATCGCATCTAGAAACAAGGTTGCATCTGTTCAAATCTAGGGTCGCATCTTGTGATCCGGGTCGCATTGGGGAAATAGAGTCACATTTGGGAAATAGCATCAATTCTAGAAATTAGGGGGAAAATCTAGGATCGCATATGGGGATTTTTATTGCATTATTGGGTTTTCTGACTCCTAACAAATTTCATTGTTGATTTCTCTGGTTTTTGGCAGCCTGACTGTGGTTTGCAGGTTGAAATACAGAGACCCAAATGCTAACCCTTGTCTTGATTTGCTTTAAATGGATAAAATGAACTTGATGTATTTGTTTTTGAGCACTTAAATACAATCTAATTTCACCTTGTAAATCAATTAGAGGATTATGCTCTTTTCCCCTTGAGTGAAAATCAGAAACTCAAAATGTTGGTTTACACCTTGGAGTTAAATTGAGGAATGAATGCTAACAAATTGCATATTTAATTTTCCTTCAAGCATTATCTTTTGATTTTGGGATTTCTAACAAGCTAACAAGCTAATGGGTGAACTTGATGTTGTTGATTGATTTTGAAAGCCTAACATTTTTTTGTAGGATGCTTACCCAAGACCATAAACAAAAGATTACTAATGCTTGTCATGCAGGTTGCCTCTGAAGAAAACTCGATACAAAAACTTCATGCTTGATTTTTCTAGGAATTTTAAAACAATTTGAGATCAACTTGCAAATCAGCTAGAGGTTTATGCTCTTTCCCCGTTGAGGGAAAACTAGAAACTCAAATGTTGGCTTGTTATTTGGCATCAAATTGGAGTAATTGAATCTTAAATATGCATGATGTGTTTTGGATTTGTGGTATAAGTTAGGAGATTATGCTCTTCTCCTTCATGGAGAACCAAAAATCTAGAGCTTTCTATCATTTATCCATTTTCTTTATTGTATACCTTTAGAGGGCCTGTCGGTTGAGGAAAAAATCTCCCAGGAATGACCCAAGTGGGGACAAGTCTTACACCGACTCTTCCACCCCACTATAAAATTTGACGCTTCCTTGAGGCGAAAGCCTTGGAAGACATGATCTATCTTGCCTTAGGAGATTGATTATCAATCCCAATGACAGACTTGGATTTTGTGTAGAGCGGAGCCACTTTAATCTTGCTTGTGAACTACACACTTTCAAATTCCTATAGGGTTAGCAACCTCAATCCTACTTGTGGGACTATGGGAGATGGTTGTGAACGGATGCCTTCATTAAAAGCTCTATGTTAGATGCCACCTGGATCACCCCCGAAAGGTTGTTATCACTTGTGCGAGGCAAATAGTAATTGCCCCAAGAAATTCACCATATCGAGCCCCCATCGACGTTAACACTTGGAAAATATGACCTCCAATATCCATTGCGTGTTATTGGACTGCGATATTCTGAGGAGTCTTTGGGTGTGTTCCTAAGTTAGTGAACAAGTGGTTTCAATCTCTACCTAGTATAAGGTAGGATAGGTGTGTCTGATTAAAACATTGGATTGATGTGTTCTAAATATAAATTCAGTTAATTCCCCCTAAATGAAAAAGTACACAACATTTACAAGCATTTACAAACACCTGACAATCACTGGAATCTGACAGACATGACATATTTTCTGAGAAACATTGAAATTGCAAATTTCATGTCATCATAAGATCGCATTCGGTATTCCTGAGTCGTATCCCGCATCCTAGATTGCATATGTTCAAATCTAGGTCGCATCTGGTAGTCACACCATTTCCCAAGTCACATCCGGTGCACATTCCATTTCCTAAGTTGCATACAATATTTCTTGCGTCACATTTGGGGTTCCAATTTGTTTACCAGTCACTGTTTGAGATCGCATCCGAGATAGAGAGTACTTCTATACCTTCTAGAAGAAAATTTTTCACATTTTCAAATACCCATTTGGATCATTAGTAAGTTCCTATTGTCAAAACACAGTCATCTGATATCCAGAAAGAGTCATCTTTGAGAACGTCTTGTCACCTTGCATGGTTCAAATCAGCATTGTCCAATTGTGAAGTTAGTTTATCCAATAAACTACAACCAAGTTCTCAGCTCATAAAACAAGGCACTTTTGACACCCTTTGACGCTGAAACTTTCACACTATCAGACCCATTTGCACATTGGTTCCCAACTCATAAGCAGGGAATTCTAACCCCATTTGACATTGGATCCATAAAATAACATTTCAAACCCACTCTTGCATCCTTGGATTCACAATCAAACATTACAAACAATCAGACCCATTTTTAAACACAAGACACTCATTGGTTCCTCAATCAGGATTTTATGGTTGTTACAAGGCACAAAACTTACAATTTGGAAACAAACCCATTCTCGGAAGAAGTACCCATATTCACATTGGAAACAAGAGAGAGTTCAAAAATCAATCCCCTATTCGATACTACACCTAGCACTACTCATACAGCAACACCCAGACAAACAAACATGAATAACCAAGATGAATACTGATGGGATGAGATATTCCATGAACAAAATGAACACACAGAACGTAATAGACAAAAAGAAGAGATACAATACCATGAAACATATCATAACAATGATGACGATGATGATGCAGATCCCACTGAGAAAGAATACCACAAAGCTATAAGCAGCAAACGATTCAACAAAATCCTTGAAAGAGCTTTGGATGAAAACAAAGAAAAATAGTTCCTAGAACTTGCTTCTAGAGGTGTGAAGTTACCAAAGGACTATGATGTGAGTCAACTTAAGCAAAAAGAAGACCTTAGTCCTATGTCAATTCTAACTAGACAACTACTTGTCATGAAAATAGAAATTCAAGAGCTCAAGGAAGCAAAGGACAAACCAAAACAACAATACTCTTTGGAGCACATATGTCTTTCCATTTTGACAAGGGACTCAAAATGATTCCATTTCCCAAGAATATTACAATACCAAAGTATGACAAATACATGGGAGATTCAGATCCTCAAGATCATGTAAGAGAATTTTGCACAACTAGTATGGAGTTCATGCATGAACAAACATATCTCATGAGGCTATTTCCATGAAGCCTAGGTGGACAAGCTGTGGATTGGTTTTTCAAATTACCCATAGGAATCAAAACATTTGATGAGCTAGTGCAAAAATTCATACAACAATACTCCTACAACATCCAACACACAGTCACTATGTTGGATCTATGAAATACCAAATAGAAAATGGGAGAATCATTCTTGAACTTCCTACAAAGATGCAGGAAAATATTTGCACGATATGCTAGACAGATACTTGAAACTAAAAAAATGGATATCTTCATTAACAACTTGGTTCCAGAAATGAATTTCCCAATTTAATTACAAGGACCACCAAGCTTTGACAAAATGATAGATAGTGCTATCAAAATTGAGGAAGTCCTAATCAAGAAAGGTGACATTACCATCAACAAGGAAAATAAAGACAAGTACAAATATGCAAACAAGAACAAACATGTGGTTAATGATGGACTGGTTGATACTCCTAATCCAAAACCTAAACCAGATGTTTTCAATCTAACAACAAGTCTTCAAATGAACAAGAGTCTGAATCCTATTGTGACTCCAACAAGAAACAATACTTTTAACAAACCTCGAAGAGAACCTTGGGCACCAAGGCTAAAGAGAGCATTTACACCATTGGAGACACCTTGGAAGTGGTTTTAAAATCACTTGTGGAGAACAAAATCATTACAATTCCTAATCCCGGCAAGCCTTGGGATCTAGAAGACAAACCCAAGTGGTAGAATGATAATGACTATTGCGATTACGATCATAATAAAGGAAACACAACCAATAATTGCTTGAAATTGAGACATGTTATTCAGGATCTTATTGAACAAGGCAAAGTCAAGGTAGATGGACATCACATGAACAATGATCACAAGGCATTTCAAACTCCACTACCTAACTATGAAAAAGGAGAAACTTCTAAAAGCAATAAGATTAACTACACGTACACTGATAATGACAATTTAATCAACGTGATGGAACCATGTGAACATTCCATCAACATGATCACTCTCAAAGGAGTGAAAAATGAACTTGAATCCAAAAATGCTGTAACACAAAGCCAGGAAAAGCTTACTCTTAAAGGAGTCTCAACATCTACCACACCAACTACAACAGCAACAATGTCTAAACAAGGGGTACCATCTCCAAAGTTAAATCTTGTGGAACAATTACAAAAGACACCAGCTCAGATATCTATCCTAGAGTTGTTGAAAATCTCCCCTAGTCATAGGGAGGTTCTTAATCAAGCCCTACTGAGCACCAATGTACCAAAAGACTTAGATGTGGATAGATTCCAGGCCATGGTTGGTCACATGGGTTCCTCACATTACCTATCTTTTTCTGAAGAGGATGACAAATCAATGAACCAACCACATAATCAACCCCTTCATTTAGAAGTTCTTATTCATAAACACTGGGTCAAACATGTCTTGATAGATAGAGGTGCTAGTTTGAACATTTGTACTTACAACTTCATAAAACAATCGGGTTTCTCATAGCATGCAATTGATCCTAGGAGAAAGATAACAATGAAGGCCTATGATGAGGAAGAAAGATCCTCTAAAGGATTGGTTTTCTTACCCATCCGAGTGGGACCAGTGGAACATGATGTCCTTTGTCAAGTTCTTGATCTACCCCTTGCTTACAACATTCTTCTTGGAAGACCATGGATACATTCAATGCAAGCAATGCCTTCCATGTATCATCAATGTCTAAAGTTCCCTCATAATGGAGTGGAGGTGACTATTCCAGTGGATACCACATACACCTATAATAACCTCAAACAAATGGAAAGCATGGTTCCCCATAACAAAGAAGGGTCCACCAAGGTAGAGACATCCAAAGAAATGGTCTTAAGGAGCTTTGCTAAGAAGATCAATATCTAAGAAACAAGCATGGGTGAATACAAGATGGATCCTGCAATGTCTTTAACGAATCTTCCCATATCTCCTAGGACACAAGGGAGACCTTCATCTACATTTACACCTTCCAATGGTAGCACTTTGACTATACATGAAGGAATCAGAATGGTGAAAGCAAAAGTATCCCTAGAAGAAGAGAATGAAGAAAAGGCTTTTTTGCAATGGCTTTACAAAGAACCCGAAGAAGATGAGAATGTTAAACATGTTGAAATATCTCCAAGAAAATATGGGAAAGGATATGAACTTATGAAACAAATGGGGTACAAAGGAAAATGACCGGGACAAAACAACAAAGGACTAGTAGAACCCTTACACATGGATTTCAGAAATCCTAAGGATAAGACTAGACTAGGCTTCAGAGAAGCTAGATTTCATCCCACAGTAGAAAGAGGTCCTATATTTGATAGATCAAGAGATTCTGATGATGAAGAAGAAGTGGAAGGATAACCAATTTCTTATGAAAGGTTGCTACTCTTACAAGGGGACCCAGATGTCACATTTCTTGGTACAAATCTTGAACAAGAACCAGAAAGAGAACAAATAG
Source organism: Chamaecyparis obtusa (assembly GCA_027943335.1). Taxonomy (NCBI): domain Eukaryota; kingdom Viridiplantae; phylum Streptophyta; class Pinopsida; order Cupressales; family Cupressaceae; genus Chamaecyparis; species Chamaecyparis obtusa. The sequence goes on from BSBK01005945.1 coordinate 158,786, forward strand.
AGGAACCTGATGAAGAACAAGAACAAGAACCTCCCATCTTTGATGCACCACACTTTGATGAAGAACTAGAAGAAATGAATCCACAAGAACCATTGCAAGAAGAAGAGAACCATACTAATGAAGAAAATGAGGTACCCATGACTATTGCCCACTTTTTGGGAGTTTCAGATTATAGTCAGGTGGACTCACATGAGTATGAATGGGATGTCCTTTCTGATGCCACCATAGACATAGAAATAGATGTGATACACAAGTTTTCTCCTAGAATCTTGATTGAAGAGGGAGAAAGTTCTAATGTTAGATCACTAGAGTTTGATCCACATAACATTAACATGAACTCTAATAATAATGAACCTGACTCTAATAATCCTAACACCTATCTAGAAGCAAACTTAATAGACGATGTCTTGCAAGTTACAAATGATGATAACAATGCGGTACTGTCTCTTGAACCTATTGAATATTTGTCCTTGAAATACCCTGACTTGATAGAATGGGATGAACCTACAAACACAAGCTTGCTATCCTTTGACAATGACTATTCCATAGCCTGTTATCTTAATGCTTTTGAACCCTTCCATTCTTCCAAGATCATGACTGAAGAGGATATCAAGTTTCTCAGTCTTAAAAAGAAAAACAAAAAGAACAAGAGGTCTGATGGTGAAAACCACTTAGTGGCAGTATCAGATCCTAAAAGAGAAAAAGAAAAAGACGTATCCAATGGTGAAAACCTCCTTGAGGCACCAAAGGATAGGATGCTTGATATCCTCCCAGATCACTTCCAAGAAAGATCCTCAGTTCTGATTGAACCTACACAACCCATTAATTTGGGAACATCAGAAGCTCCTCAGTTAGTCCACATAGCTCAATCATTGATAGAAGATGAGAAAATCCAATTCACTAATTTCTTCAAAGCAAAGAAGATCAACTTTGCTTGGTCTTACTCAGATATGCTCAGATTGGATACAGATTTGATTATGCACCATTTATCTATTTCACCAGATGTAAAACCTATTAAAAAAAAAACTTAGGAAAATGAATCCACATGTGGCATTACTAGTGAAAGCAGAACTAGAAAAACTAATGAAAGAAGGATTCATTAGAGCAATTGATTATGCGGAGTGGATCTCCAACATAGTTCCTATTTCTAAGGCAGAAATATCTATAAGAGTGTGCACAGACTTTAGGGATCTCAACAAGGCTTTTCCCAAAGATGATTTTCCACTTCCAAACATAGACATGATTGTGGACTTAACAATAGGTTATGAGATGTATTCCCTAATGGACAGATTTTTAGGATATAATCAGATCAAAATTGCTCCTGAAGACCAAGAGAAAATAGCATTCACCTGTGCATGGGGAACATATTGTTGGAATGTGATGCCATTTGGTCTCAAAAATGCAGGTGCCACCTATCAAAGGGTAATGACCACAATATTCCATGACATGATGCACAAGAACATGGAAGACTATGTTGATGACACTTTGGAAAAATCAAGAATGAGGACTACACATATAGAGGATCTGAGGAGAATCTTTGACAGGATGGAGCAATTCCAATTAAGACTTAATCCTAAGAAGTGCACATTTGGCGTGTCATCTGAAAAACTCTTAGGATTCATAGTTTCAACTAAGGGAATTGAAGTGGAACCGAAAAAAGTAAAAGCTATTCTAGAAATGAAACCACCAAAGAACATCAATCAAATGAGAACCTTACAAGGCAAGCTACAATCCATAAGGAGGTTCATATCTCAGTTGGCGGACAAAGCACAATCCTTCACAAAGTTGATGAGGAAAGTAACAGCATTCAGTTGGGATGAGATATGCCAAGAAAATTTTACCCAAGTCAAGAATTATCTGATGAATCCTCTAATTCTAATGGCACCAATCTATGGAAAACCTTTGTTTCTCTACATATCAGCGACAGATACATCACTAGGGGTACTACTTGCACAAGAAGATGAGACCAAGAAAGAAAGAGCCATATACTATATTAGTAGAACTTTGGTCACATATGAGCTAAACTATTCAATGATTGAGAAGGCATGCCTCGCAGTGGTTTTTGCATCCCAAAAGATTAGACACTATATGTTGGCACACAAGGTGAAAATAATGGCTAAAATTGATCCACTTAAGTACTTATTGAACAAAGCAATGTTGATAGGAAGACTTGCTAAGTGGGTTCTGATCCTAAGTGAATTCGATATTGAATATGTGGACAGAAAGGCCATTAAAGGACAGGTGATTGCTGATCAACTTGCAGAGACACCACTGACTGATGACAAGCCATTACTTGTGGAGTTCTAGATGAATCTATCATGCACTTAACAGGACATCCCTGGAAAATGTTCTTTGATGGATCCTTCACACAACAAGGATTAGGGGCTGGTTTCTTATTCATCACACCATAAGGATATAAGATTCCCAAGGCATACAAAATGATTTTTCCATGCACCAACAATATAGCAAAATACGAAGCTCTTGTGAATGGGCTCAAGCTTGCAATAGAGTGGAAAATCATTGAAGTACACATTTGTGGGGATTCATAGCTCTTTATCAATCAGGTGAATGGTGATTATCAAACTTAGGATGAAAAGATAATGCCCTACAAAACAATGGTGGATGACTTGAAAAAGTACTTTGTCTTCATCATGTTTCAGCAAATGCCCAGATCAAAAAATAGAGCAGCTGATGCGATGGCTACTTTAGCATCCATGCTACAATTGGAAGAACACCAATTTCGCTATGACTTCTTGGTGGAAGAACTCCCTTTCCCATCTTATGATTCTCCTGAATGCCAAATTGTTTGTGTCCTTGAAACTCAAGTGTTATCCAAATATGCCCATATCTACTCCTATCTTAAAGACCAAACAATTCCCGAGGCTATTCTAGAAATGAAAAGAGATCCCTCCTAAGAGCAGCATCGCATTACGTAATCATTGCTAATGACTTGTTTAGATGTAGTCTAGATGGCATGCTTCTTAGGTGTTTAGAACATGAAGAGTCTAATCATGTATTAAAAGAAGTTCATGAAGGTGTGTGTGGATCACACTCAAATTGTTTTTCATTAGCCAAGAAAATCCTAAGGGTTGGATACTATTGGCCCACTATGGAGAAAGATGTTATCCACTTTGCAAAAACTTGTAAGAAATGTCAGATCCATGACAACCTCATACATGCACCAGTTAGAGAGTTGATTCCTTTCATAACACATTGGCCATTTCAGCAATGGGCCTTTGATTTGGTTGGATAGATTTACCCCAATTCATCAAGAGGACATAAATATATCATCACCTCAACTGAGTATTTTACTAAATGGGTAGAGGCTGTCCCACTATCTAATGCAACTGGAAAACAAGTTTCAATGTTTATCTTGAATTATATCATTTTATGTTATGGCATACCCTCGTCGATTGTGACTGACAATGGGGGCCAATTCAAGAACAAATACATAGATGATCTACGTCTTCAATTTAAAATCACTCAGCACTATTCATCAATCTATTACCCTCAAGGTAATGGACAGGTTGAGGCATCAAACAAAAACATTCTAAAAATATTGCATAGGACAGTAAACGAATTAGGAAGGGATTGGCATTTGCAAATCAATCCAGCATTGTGGGCTTACAGAACAAGCATTAGAACACCAACTGGTGCAACTCCTTTTGCACTAGTCTATGGATCAAAAGCAATCTTACCAGTTGAAGTAGAGATTCCATCACTGAGGGTATCACTGAAAAATCTAGTCACTGATGAGGACTATAGAATCTCTAGACTGCAAGAACCTGAATTGCTAGATGAGCGTAGACAACAAGCATTTGATCATCTCAAAGATTACTAGAAGAGAATGTCAAGAGGATACAACAAAAAGGTAAAACCCAGAAGTTTTCAGGTAGGGGATCTAGTTCTCAGAGAAAATCCTAAAAATCAACAGCATCGAGAACAAAACAAAAAATTTGAACCCAACTGGCTGGGTCCCTTTGTCATTACAACACCATTTGGATCAGAAGCCTATCAATTGGCTACGCCTAAAGGATATGTTTTACTAGATCCAATCAATACTCTACATCTGAAAAGGTTTTATGCCTGACATTCTTGAGGAAGCTCCTGTACAGTGAAAAGAGTCCTGAAAAAAGTTCAAAAACAACAAATATGGATCCTGAAAAAAATTAAAAACAATAGAAAAATTCCTAAAAAATGACTATCTTGGTGAAAACCTAGCAAATAGGCACCTTGATGAGTCCAAAAAAAATAGAAAATCAAAAAGAACAAAAAAAAAATTGGAAAAGAGAAAAAGTGTCTTGGTGAAAACCTGGTAAATAGGCACCATCATAGCAAAAATAGAATAAAACTATAGCCAAATGGTGAAAACTTAGTAAACATGCGCTACTTGTAATCAATGCTCTATCTATCAAGAAAATGCTTGTGCCTTTGGCCTATGTAAATATCAGTTTGTATATATTCTCCAGTCACTTTCATGACACGCCAAATCCTAAGAGAACTATCAGAGAATTATGCCTTCCTAAGACTGGAATCTGTCCACATTAGGGTCCTAGGTAAATTGTTTTTCCCTAGGGGGCATTTGATCAAATCACATTCATTGACAAGATGTTGCGTCTGCAATTGACAATAAACTATGAACAAAGGTATTTTTCAATACCACCCTCATCCGCAATTGACAATAAACTACGAACAAAAAGTGTTTCAAAACACCAACCAGCTGGATCTAAAAATGTGTTTCTCAACACAACGTCATGATGAAAATAGTGTTTCTAAACACTAAAATAGGTGAGACACTTATGGATGAAGGAATGAATCTTTGATTGATAATAATTCTTATGCATGTGTTTGCAAGATTAATCAAGAGTGTTTTTAAACACTATAATCACAAATGTATGTTTCTATTATGCAAATGCAATGATCATGTTAAAGGACAATAAACTTATCTTATTATCAATTTTTTATTGTTATGTTTCCTTGATTAACTCGATGATGTCTACGGACTAAGAGGAACAAGGACTGGGGGCATAACATTTTATTTGTTTTCTGTTTGTGGTAATAAATCCAATGATCTTAGGTGATCATGGGGAATGGGTGTCTACTATAAGTGCCTCCATCATGTATTGGAACACCATGTATACCTTGACCTGTTTCCTATGAAAACCTTAGTGAGGTTGGATCTATTTCCTTGCATGTTTAAAAACTAACAAAGATAAACTATTTCCTAGTAAGGTGCATAGTAAATTGGATTATACCCTAGGATATAAATACAAAATGAAAGGTCATTGCGGGTATACATTTACACATCATGCACTAGAAAAGAAATGGTTTATATCAAATAGGAAGTAACTGACAAAAGATTCTGGCTAGGTGCTTTGATGTTTAGGTTGTCTTCCAACATGACGAATGAAAATGATGTATTCATATTTTTAGGATTGCTGAATCTATCTATGAAAATTGTACTATCCTAAAGAGGTCCCACTAACAAAGGCTCTATGATGAAAAACAACCCACTTTGAATAAACAGTGACTATCCTAGGTGTCTTAGGTGCATTTCTTTGGTTAATTGCATTAAGGTTCATTTTAGTTGCATATCATATTAATTCGCATTAGGTTCATTTAGATGTATTTCATTGTCTTTAGTTGCATTGAAATCCATTTTAAATTGCATTCATTTTAATATAGTTGCATTCATTTTAGTCTTGCATAAGCATGAAAGTGTGGATTCAACTATCTGAGACATTGATATAAACTGAGAATCTATCTAAAGCATCTTGATATAAGCTGAAAATTCTAAAGCATTAAACATTAACCATTTGACATGTGTGACCAATTACATCATGGAATCATAAAACAACTGAACCTAAAATGATTGATTATAAATCACTGATATCCACTTGCATTCATAAACCATTTCATATCATAAAGCCATTTGCATTTTGCATCCACATTCATTCATACATAAATAAAAATGAGATGTCCACACATCGCATCACAATACATCTCATACATTCATGAAAACTTTGAAAATAACAAAAACATGAGCATATATCAATTAAATATATTATGACATCATTTTATCATCACTTAATCTAATCTTGACCAAGTATGACAATCACATCAATATCAAAATCATAAAACAAACATCAAATATCACATGTGTAGAAATTAAAACCATCAGAGATAGCAAATAAGATGAATCAGATAAAAGCATCCATGGTGGAATCAGCATGAGCATCAAATATCATCAGCAATGTCCATAAACAAGAATATCAAGAATGTCCATCAACATATCAAATCATCAACAGTGTTAGAGTATCAGTATATCAAAGCATGGATGAAACAATGAGATAGTGTATCAACAAAAGTATAGAGTCCGGAGGACATGAAAGTACATCGATAAAAAATGGTACAAATACAAGATATCCAATGAGATACAATAAGTCTAGGGATACAACATATGAACATCAAGGAGGTCTACACCTCACTGGCCCCCTTGTCCTTAGCTAGAGGATTAGGAAAGGTTGCATCTTCTCAGCCAAGTGGTGGTGGTGGTGGAATGGCACCCTCGGACTGCTGAGAAATAAAAAAATATAACGGAGCTCTCTAAGAAGCAAGAACGCAACACAATACAAAGTGAAATAATAAGTGGCCCTCTGTCCCTGGTGGGTGGCCGTATGAACATATCTATCACGCCCTGATCTCAGCTGGGCTAACTGTGTATCCCCGTGTGCCATCAGCTGAGTTATCTGTGTCTCACTAGCTATCCTCAGATGTGCTATCTGAGCATCCCTATCTACTCTCAGCTGTGCCATCTGCGTGTCCCTCTCTACTCTCAAAAGTACTAGTTGTTCATCATGCTTTGATAATTATGCTATGAGGGTAGCTACCTATAATCTCAATGCAGCCCTCTCCTGCTCACACTGTGATAATCTGTCTCCGTCACCACCTACAAAAGGATCCTGACATGCCTGTTGCTACTGATCCTAACCATCTCCTCCTGCATGTCTCTAGGAATGCTCATCCCTATATAATAGTGGCCCTATATCCTTTGAGGAGGAGTGACCCATACTCTTTATTGCCTATGGCTAGTATCTCCCCCAGAGGCCCGCTGTCTACTACTACCCACTATGCCACCACCACCACCCCTATCATCTCCACCGTCACCTCCATCTCCTTTGCCTTTGTGGGCCCCATCTCCATCTCTCCCTCCGCCTCCGCAATCTCCATCTCATCCTCTCCTCCTATCGGCACCTCCTGTAGCTCGAGCCTGGCCACCAACATCATCATTAGGATTGTAATCAAGTGCATCCTCAATATGCAGAATGGCATCCTCGAGAGCAGTGAACCTGGGGTATGGATATCTGAGGTAATGTGCATGATAATCATCAGTTCCACCTGCATCACAAACAGCTGCCTGGTAGTCCCAGTCAACGCGCTCCATATGTGAGATCTCATATACTGCGATCTCAAATATCAATCGGGCTCCCCACTGAGCCTCCTCATTCCTGATCCATGCATAAAGACATGTCTCTTGGGACATGCCCTGTACTCTCCCATACTGTTGGCAAACTCGGGTAATAAAAAATCCCTCAATGATATAGTGGGTCCTCCCAACAAGATACCTAGTTTGGAAAAAGTATGGCATTTGCCTGGCATCTGAGGGCCAAGCCTCACAGTCTAGATATGGTCGCCAAACTACATCAGTCACATCATCAAGGAGACAACGCCAATACTCTAACTTTCCCAGGTGGGACTGCTTGTTAGAATTTGTAATCTTTCCTTGGTGTATTTATAAACCAAGGTTAGACTATTAATCTTTGTTGTAATATATTAGGATATAAGCCAAGGTATCCTAATATACTTCTTTTTTGTCTTCTTTCCACTACATTCTATTTCGTCCTCTAGTGGAATATGTGAGGACAAATATTTATTGTAATTTGTAAATTAGTTTATCCCTCCTTAAGAGGAATCTCACACTTGGCCCTCACACACTTATGAATGGTGGCATTCATAGACTTGGGAGTTACATTCTAACTCCTCTCTCTCATCTCTATTGAAGAGATGGCCCTCCTCTCTCATTTCTCATGAGGTTTCTTCCTCTTCTCAATTATTGTATTAGCAATTCTCTCTCTCTCTCTCTCTCTCTCTCTCTCTCTCTCTCTCTCTCTCTCTCTTATTCTTAGGCTTTTCATGCCTCATTCATAATGTCACAAGGGGTTTTCTTTGCTTTCCCTTTTCAAATATCTTGCCTTCTTGTGTTGGATCTTGGAGCTTTCTCTCTCCTTGATTATGGTAATATTTTTTCATGCATTCAGTCACTTAGATTCTTTCCTGGTATTGCTTTTTTTTTACATATTTCCTTTCCATTTCTAACACTGCTGAATGAAACCAGAATACATATATATGTACGAAATTTCGGCATCACGATGCTTATCTACTATGGGACGGGTCACAGGGATATGCTCCGATGCCCAGATCTGCAGTACCACACTCCCCAAAGTCATAGATCTGGAGTGCTGATATACAATCTTGTGAAGCTCACGGTACATGTGAGCTAATATACAAATACCCCAGGCATATCTCCTAGGGGACTGAATCATCTGACCGATGACTCTGGACCAGCCACACATGAAACCGTGTTGACCCTAATCAGGCATCATTAGGCCACCTATCAGACCAGATAAATATACAGGCAAAGGGGCATAGTTGGCGACCATGTGGTCCCAACTCAAATAACGACCTATGATTGTGTCATCCTGAAATACTCTCCTTGCGTCAACAATCACCAAGGGCCCAGATGCCTCATACTCTATTTGAGTACCGATCACATATACATGCAGAATCCTCCACATATCCTTCAATGTGACAGTCATCTCACCAGTCAGTAGATGGAAGGTGTTGTGCTCTGAATGCCACCGCTCCGCCAGCGCTGTAAGAAGGCCACCATTTACCTGAATGTGGGGTAAATGCAGTAGACTCCAAAGACTGCATCATCAAACTACCTGTTGGTCCTCCTAACTCAGCTAGTCATGAAGAGCTAAAACCTGAGCTAGTCTTGGAGACCTAAAAGACACGACATCAAAATCAGTCTGCACAATAGAAAATAGGGGCACTATGTCAGCATTAGACAAAAAGAAATTGGTTGAAACATTGCTCAAAGTTTAGAAAAACAAGTATACTTGGCTAAGAAATCAAGAAAAACCAAATGCGACTTGGAATCCCATATGCAGATCAAGAAATATGGGATGTAATCCTAAAACTAGATGTGATTCTAGAAATCTTGGATGTGGATCGAGAAATTTGAGAAGCGATCCGGTATCCCAGATGTGACCCTGTTATTCAAATTGACTAAAAAAGCTTCTAGAAATTCAAACTTAACTAGATGCGACCCGCTGGGGTGCGATCCATGAAATACCGGAATGCGGGAAGCAACATAGGTTTAACCAGATGCGATCCTGCATATGGGATGTGATCCAAAATCTAATTGCCTATAAAATGCTCAAAAATGCATGAAATTCAAATTTTTCAAATTGACAAGGTTCGATGTCGAATACTCACTGGTGTTGCGTAATGCCTCGGTCGGTCATGTCGCCTAGCCATCTTGAATCTATGCTTCTCCACTGGGAACACCATGGTTGCTCAGAGCTCAGTAAATTTTCAAGGGGTAAAAGTGAAAATGAATAGTAAAAAGTGACTTTTTGACCTATTTAAGCCTCCCGAGGGCTCCGGAACCCTAAGGGACATTCATCCATAAGACATCATAGAGGCTTAATATCAGGACCAAAATTGAAACAGGTGATTTCTATCACCTAGATGCAGTAAAAATAGAGTTACAAAGCAAAGTCAATATTCAGAATGCAGAAGTCAAACATGGTCAAATTACAATCAAACAAGGGCAAAGTTGAGCAAAAAGTGATTTTCTCAATATAGCATCAATTTTTTATGCCGAGATGTTGCTTAAACACAAGTCAAACTTGGTCAACTCTCTCAAATTCTTGGTCAAACTTGGTCAAACAGTGCTTCTAGGGCACTAAAATTGATCTAAATGGCTTGAAAACACTTTCCAATCGATCTATGTTTGATCCAAAATCATTTCAATCACTGTAAATATTTCTAAATACTTGAAACTAATGAGTTTATTTGAATTTGTTCCAATTTCGGTCCCGAGGGGGCATAATCATACCAAGATCCAATGCTTTGAATTAAATTCTTTAACACTAGGGGCATGCTAGTTTTCTTCAATCAAGCTTAGACTGTTAATTTTTAACTAAAAACTATTTTCAAAATCTCATATCGACCTTCGTTCAATCAAGCTCAGAGTCGGTATTGTCAATTCTTGTTCAATGAAGTTCATAATTGATAGTTTTTAAATCAAGCAGAATTTCGTTCAATCAAGCTCAGAATTCTTTTATCGGTCTTCATTCAATCAAGCTCGGAATTCTTTTATCAGTCTTTGTTCAATCAAGCTCAGAATCGGTAATGTCAATTAGTGTTCAATCAAGTTCAGAATTGACAACTTTTTAAATCAAGTAGGATTTCATTCGATCAAGCTCAAAATTCTCAAATTCAAAGTAGTTCTCCTTACTGCTCTATAAATCTCCTGGATCATGCTTTGAATCAGATTTTCTTTGAATCCCTATGCTGTTCGCAAAGCAATTCAAAGAGGGGCAAATGTAATCACCTAAAATTGGGTTAATAGAACCTAAGGCCCTATTTGCCCTTAATTCGACATATAACCTTGATTATGTTAATTTGATTCCCAATCATTAGCATAAATTCCAAAAATTCAACAAACTCCATCAAATCCTAAATCAAGCATTTACCACTAAGGTTTCAAGCAAAATCAAGACAATTAACTCTAGGCCTATTTAATTAATTCAATCCCACCAAATGCATGGCTAGAGTTATTAATTAAAAGAAAAGCATAAATACCTCCTAAATCAAACAAACAAAACAAACACACTCTAATGATTAAGAGGCTTTCACATGGAAGAAGGATCAAGCCAAGATGCATCTCAACCATTGAATTCCTTCAATCTTCTATAAAATAGAATTTTCAAAGGCTTCTATCTCTCTAGCTCATTTTGATATTTAGACTTCTTCTACATGCTTGAATTGTGAGGCTTCATAATCCTTGATTATTGAACTCTCATGCTTGGAGAATTTGCTCACTAATGTCTTAATTTGATAGATGTTTCCATGTTTTTCATGCTTAGATTCATGCTTAGTTAAAGAACACTTCAATTTGGTTAAAATGGAAAGAACTTTGGTTTCATGCATTTACTCTTGAATCTCTCATTTTAGTGTAGATTGTCACTGTTTAAGGGTCAAATCTAAGAGCAAACTAACCCCTTATTTCATACTCACACTAACTAGAGAGCAATAGGATGCTTTTGCTTGTTAGTTTCTTCAACTAAATGCTTATTTTCTATAGCAAGCGATGTTATTATCCTATTGAAGTGTTGTGTTGCGGGAAACTCACACACACAACAGGTAGGTCGCATGATAGCCTAAGCTATCGTGGCAACTCAACTGCATGGCAACCTAAGTTTTCATTGCAACCCAACAACATGACAACGTAAGTTGTCGGTGTTGTGGGTTGCCAGCAACCTAAGCTACACATGTCGTGGGCTGCCAACAACATAAGCTATCAGAGCAACCGTCGGGTGGGACCAACTGTCCCCCTACACAGTGTTGCCTTTTCATAAGTTGTTTGAATAAACATTATTTTATAAAATTATATTTTTTAAATTAAATTGTATTTTATCAAAAAATTAAAAACAAAAAAAAACTAATTTTACTTTAATACATTTATTGATAATAAATGTTAATATTAATATTTATTAGTTAATATTATTAACCTTTAGTATAAGTTGTTTAAAATTCATTGTCAATATTTTTGTAATTATATGAGTTTAGTAATTATGGATTTGAAATCAATTTATTTAAATCTTTATATAAATTAATTTTGCATGTACAAGGAAGAATTTAATTTAGGAATACGATTATAGTTGTGTTAGTAATTATTTTAATAAATTAATTTATGTAATGGAGTTTTACAATTTAGTTTATGATTATTAAATTCTTATGATTATTTTTCCTTCCGTGATTGTGGGTTAAGAGGGAATCTTTAATGTTATCCTTTTTACGGTTGTTACTAGAGGCAGGGTTATGGATGTGTGTGCTTGAATGTGACCTCTAAATCAACCACATACGCAACATAGTCATTACTCCTATGGTCAAATTACGAAGAGAATATGAATTATTCAATCCGAAATTTGTGAGGAAGCGACCTGTTGCCTCCTATGCAGGCGGGGGTGTATAATCGCTCTCAGATTGGAGAACCAACAACCATCAGACCGCTACTACAACGGAGGATTTTCCAAGAAAGCCATAAAGATGATATGCAAAGCTAGAATCAAACTAAAATGAATGCAATTAATCTAAGAATACTTGAAAGAAGATATGAAATGCAAGTTTTTTTAGTTGATTTTGGAATAAAAATGATCTTAATCTAAGAACAATTAAGCAAATTTAATCTAAATGAGAAGTGCAATTATACTAAAATGAGAAATTAAACTAGTTGCAAATGAAAGCTTGGATTTCAATCAAAAATTCACTATAGTGCCTTTACTCTCAAAAATTGTCCTCCCTAATGAAGAAAAAGAGCCCAAATAAATAGAAGAGCCAAGAGGAGGAAGAGTTTCTTGATTCGAAACTCCTGACCCTTCATATCCCTTTTGGGACAAATAAGCATGAATTACTTAAAAAAAGAATGGAAAATGCCACACAGGTGGCCTTTCGAATATCTCAAATTATTAATTCAAGAAAAAGGTGTCCATTCAAATAACAAGCAATTATTAATTCCTTTTTATGGGTAATTAGCTAAAGAGGGTGGTTTGATTTAATTTAATTTAAAGCGCATAGGACTTTACAATTAAATTAATGTATCATAGGGGTAATTTAGCCAATTAAGTCAAAGACTTTAGGAATTAATTTAGCATTTGATTATTGCAATTTATGGTCTTTGCAATTGACATCAAGTCAAATTAAGTCAGATAGGAGAGAGAAAATTGCCTAGGGAACTAGGACTTTGGTGACGTAAAATCGAGATAATGCACCAAAATTGATGAAATTAAATAAGTGCCAATTTTGGGGTATTACATTTGCCCCTCTTTGAATTGATGTGCGAACAGCGCATTGATTCAAAGAATAGTCTGAAGTGACAGATGAAAGCAGATCAAAGCATGAATTTTTCAAAGTCTAAGTTAGATTGCGAAGACAACGATCTTAGAAGAGAACCAGAATCAGGGTTAGATTGCCCCAATACGAAGCTTAGTCCTCCGAGACCCAGGTTAGATTGCCCAGATAACGGTCTAAAAGAGATTTTGAGAGTCATCTCCAGAACGAAGCTTGACTCCCAGGAATTAGGGTTAGATTGCCCCAATACCCAAAAGATTTCAAGAACCATCTCCAGAACGAAGAATGATCCTCGAGGATCTGAGTTAGATTGCTCAGATACCTAAGAGATAGATTTCCAGATAACAAGATGCGAGGCGTGAAGATGCCCCTAGCAATGAGGACTGATGATTCAAATTAGAATAATTCAAGAATAGATTCGACAAGATTCAAATGATGTAATCATCCTGCCCCCTCGGGAGCGAAATGGAAAGATGACATGTCAGAAGGATGATAAACAACAAGAGATTGCAGAGCAAAAGCAATTAGACTAGATTCGCGAAGCTACAGAAGTGAAACGGAGCAAAATAGAGGTCCTGTTGACCAATTTTGAGCAATAGTTGACCATGGTTGACTAAATTTGACTTGAGTTGACTTGATGAAAAGAAGCAAAGATTTGAGAACATGATGCAAAGATGAGGATCTAGCAGGAAGATGACACCAGGAGACTGACTGCACAAGCATCCGATCCAGAAGGAGTCCAATATTTAAAACGTGATTTTGAACCACTTAGAGATGTCAGATTTCGATTTCGATCCCGAAAATGGATTCAGAACAGTCGATTTAGCAAAGGGTGCAATTTTCAAGGAAAACGGAGCACTTTCAAAAATTAGGTCAAAGGCTATATAAGGGTCAGAGGAGTCATTTTCAAATCATTATTCAGCATTGTCTTTTAGTGATTCTGAGCTCTAAGATAGAGAAATGGAGGGTCTGCCACTACATACACACTGATTTGAGCGCTCTCGACGACATGCCCGGCCACCGGAGTATGACACACCTGTAAGTAGTCGATGAACTGCTTTGTATTTCAATTTGTATAGCGTGATAGGTTAGATTTTTTGAAAAAGATATTAGAATAATGCAAAAGTGTGAAATATCGCGCGAGAAAGTAGTTCTCTCGCGCGAAGGCAGGTTTCGTTTCGCGCGATAAAGTAGTTTTCTCGCGCGAACTAAAATGCTCCAAGGATAGAACTTCGCGCGAGCTAGAGGGATATTGTATGCGAGAATTCTGTTTTCTCGCGCGAAATGGTAGTTTTCTCGCGCGAAGTGGTAGTTGTCTCGTGCGAAGGAACACTTTTCTCGCGCGAAAGACTGGCCAATTTTATCAGATTTGCATGAAATCAACCAAATAAAGTCTTGTAGAGCCTTGTCATAGGATAGATACTCTGCTGTAGTTATTGTTGTAGTAGTGATAACCAACATGATTGAGTTACTGACCCAGTGTCGTCATTTGCTGTGCAGGTTGACTTTCCAGATATCGCATTTCGAGCACATCACCCGGTTATTACTACATTAGTTCAGAGACTGACAGATGCTGAGAGTGCTCATATTGATGCTTTGGGCTTGGGATACTTGCGTGAGTTACCCGACATTCGGGTGAATCACGGTCTCCTTACTGCATTGGTAGAGCGTTTCCATTCGGAGACGAACACATTTCATTTGTCGATGGGAGAGATGACAGTGACCACCGAGGACATATATAGGATCCTGCGGATACCCATTCATGGTACTCGTGTTGAGTACAATACACAGCCGCGGCAGGGTACAGTGGCCTTGAGGACTATCTTCAGGGATGATCTTGTGATGGGTCGGGCCATCTCCTGGGAGGATCTAGTGCACAGATATGGTGGAGCGCATCCATTCGAGGTCGTGTTGGCTATATTTCTGAGTTGTTACCTCGTACCTGATCGAGGCCAGCATGGACTAGAGTGTGGTTGGGGTACTATGCTGCAGAGGATGTTGGACAGACCAGCTGTGAGATTTGGATGGGGGGAGTGTATGCTGACACACATGTATCACGAGATGCATGAGATTGTGTACAGAGGTGCGAGATCGATGGCGGCAGGAGTCTTCGTCTTACAGGTCTGGGCCTGGGAGCACCTCCCCATTTGTAGACCCCTATTCCATGATACGCGACAGGCGCTGGAGCCTTATATTTACAGATATTCAAGTGTGATGACCCAGCCCCTGCTGGGTAAGACAGAGCAGTGGAGAGCACAGTTGGATGACATAGTCGCTGTAGTTTGGAGACCTTGGATAGCTACTGAGCCTTGGGATGATGCTCGGAGAGAGTTTGCTACCATGTTTGTATCACGTCCACTGATTGGACGAACCATTCAGACGATTGAGAGATTCGTGGTTACACGTGTCCTGCGTCAGTTTGGCAGACAGCAGGATATTTCACAGGAGTATTGCCCCTACGCTCGCTTCTCCGACGAGGAGAAGAAGGGGTGGCGTGCACGATTGGATCCAGGGTGATGTGCGATAGAGTCACGCATCCCACCAGCATGATGGGATTATATGGTGGATGTCACCAATGCAGGGGTGACACCTGCATACAGGGACCAGTTGATTGCACGGCCTCATCCGAGGTTCACAGATCCAGTTGGCATAGGAGCACAGCAGCAGGCACCACAGCAGCAGCAGGCACCACAGGATCAGCAGGCGCAGGCAGAGCAGCCTATACAGCAGCAGGCTGTGCAGCAGCAGCAGGCAGCACAGGATCAGCAGGCACAGGGAGAGCAGCCTATACAGCAGCAGGCACCATAGCAGAGACCTGGGCAGAGAGTTTTGAGGCCCCGATCAGGACAGGTGAGCATCCCTGCTAGGACCATGGGCTCAGATCCCGGAGCAGGGAGTAGCGGTACACAGCAGAGATCCACGAGACCACATACAGCTGATATATCCCAGCAGGTACCACAGGGGGAGGATACTGACATGCCAGACGTGGCAGCTGGAGCAGGTGTAGGACAGGTGCAGGAGGCTCTTAGGAAGAGCCGAGAGAGAGTACGGCAGGTGCAGCGTGAGCGTGATGATTTTCACACGCGTCTTATCCGAGAGGAGACTCGAGTAGCAGATAGGGATGCAGAGATTAGACAGCTACGGGCGGAGTTAGCGCATTCGAGATTAGAGACGAGATATGAGGCCGCCCAGGCGGCTTATTACTATGCAGCATACTGTGGGGCTGTTCCAGATATATCAGAGCAGGTGTCACCATTTTTCGAGTATGCTGGGGCTCCCCAGGCTCCTCCCCTAGTGCCTCCACAGGCTCCTCCGCAGGCTCCTCCACAGGCTCCTCCACAGAGACCGATGCCACCACCGCAGACATTAGGACAGCAGGCTCCTCCACTGCCACCCCCTCCCAGTGGGAGTGGATCTTGATTGTATCATAGCTCATTTTTGTTGTTTTGGTACTGTGCTCGAGTAGCACCTCTTTGTATATGACATTTAGATCGAGAGATATATATATATGAGATCGATGATTCCGTTGATATCATTGTACTTGTTACAAATTGCCTGAATGTATAATGTTTAGGAGATGTGCTCTTATATGCTTTAGATGGATGAATAGAAATGTATGCAATGTAGTGATAGATATGGTTTATGCTTATAGCGGATACACATGTTGATGCAGATGCAACGAGTTTATGGATGGAAATAAAATGCAATGGATATGGTACTAATCATCTCATGCAAGATTTTAGCAATATTTAACAGGTACTAATCAAAGGATAGATATGTTCGAGGATCGACAATGAAGACCGGATACTTGTGCAACCAAGAAGAACCCGAGGTAATAGATGAGAGCCTTTGATGAAGACTATTAAGAGAGTAAATAAGGCATCGTCTTAAGTTCAAAGCCTAAGCTAAAGATGCAAGCTTAAAATGAAAATGCAAATCCTAGGACTTGGTTGTTGGACTCACCGTATTTATCATCATAGAGCCTTTCAAGTTCGGACAATCGCAAGATGTCATACAATCCTTACTAATATAGCTATCATGAGAATATGAATATGACATGAGTCTTAAATTTGTCGGAATAAGGTGTAAGCATCAAGGCACAAGAAGCCAGAATGACCTGAACACCTATTCCTTTTAATCTTAGCAAGTTAACATAAGCATTAGAGCATAAATGCTAGAATGACCTGAATGTCTCTTGCGAACAAACACACCAAGCACGCAGGAGTTCTTTCTTTTGCCAAAGATTGCTCGCAGTGACCCTTACGTTCACTTAACAGGACGAGCGTGCAATTTCATCAGTAGCAGAAAGAAGTTACTCAAAAGACAAGGAGAAGAACCAACCTCACCAAAGCATCCATATAAAAGGAGTCGAGGTACGCATGGCCATCCAATACGAGATAGAGGCTCTTACAGACGGACACCCCTCTTAAATGAATTCTTTGGATCATTGGAACTAAACCAACAAGCAGAAAGCAAAGAAAGCAAACAAACAAACACTCAAAGAAAACAAAGCTCAACATGCCTCAAAGAAACACACATTTAGTTTTAGTTTCAGTTTAAGTTCGTGTGCAAGCGGATTGAAGTCAATTCAGAAAGATAACGTTCGAAGTCTCAATGAGATAATGTAATAAGAATCACTGGTGATTGATAAAAGGGAGAAATCTCGAAGAAGAGAGATCGAACAAAAGCTAGGTATCCGAAGGCAGGCACAGTGAGAACCACTGGCGACCAATGCTCAAAAGAGTTTCTGAAAGCGATAGGACAATGCCCCCTAGACCAGGTAGGTGCCCCCAAGTGTGAACCAGTTCCAATCCATGAAGAGTCGAGTAAAATCTCGAAGACACTGAAAGCAAGGCATGAGCTAGCAAACCAAAGCAGGAAACAAACTAAAGCAGGAAAGCAGGAAAACAAACTAAAGCAGGAAAGGAAGGAAACTAAAGCAGGAAACTAAGAGCCAAGCGATGCTGAGATGAGATGCAGCTTCAGGAAAACAAGAGGCGCCTGTTTACCAGGTTTTCACCATCTTGGCAGAGATTCTATTTTTGCTACCATGATGCCTGTTTACCTGGTTTTCATCAATGGCACATTTTTCTCTTTTTCATTTTTTTTTGTACTTTTCTCTTTTTTTCTCTTTTTTTGTATTTTTTGAATATCTCATTTTTTTTGTATTTTTTATCTTTTCAAATTTTTTTTTGTATTTTTCACATTTTCTATTTTTTTTGGTATTATCAAGGCGCCTGTTTACCAGGTTTTCACCAAGATAATAGATACATCAAAGCGCCTGTTTGCCAGGTTTTCACTAAGATGATCATTTTTTCAGGACATTTTGCAATTTTTAGAATTTTTGCAATATACCATTTTTAGGATTTTTTCAGGACCAATAAGTATGTACATGAGCATACAAGCAATGTCTCAGCTGTAGAACTTCTTCAGATGAAGAGCGTTGATAGGCTCTTTGAGTTGCTCTCCTTCAGTGGTGGAGAGGCGGTAAGCACCAGATCCAAATGCTGCAGTAATAATGTATGGACCAAGCCAGTTTGGTTCAAATTTTCCTTTCTGGGTTCTCTGCTGCTGATTCTTGGGGTTCTCCCTCAAGACGAGGTCACCCACTTGGAATTCCCTTTGTCTGACTTTCTTGTTATATGTTTTTGACATTCTCTTTTGATATGCTCAAAGATGATCGAACGCCACCCTCCGACGTTCATCTAATAATTCAAGCTCTTGCAACCTAGATATTCTGGTATCTTCATCAGTGATGAGGCCCTTCAGAGAGATTCGCAATGTCGGAATCTCGACCTCAATTGGCAATACTGCTTCTGCCCCATAGACTAAGGCAAAAGGAGTGGCTCCCGTTGGTGTTCGGATACTTGTTCTGTAAGCCCACAAAGCCGGATTAATCTGGAGATGCCAATCTCTACCAGATTTATGAACTGTTCTGTGCAAAATTTTTAGGATTGTCTTATTAGAAGCTTCTGCTTGTCCATTACCCTGAGGATAATAAATAGATGACCAATGCTGAATGATCCTGAATTTAGTGCATAAGTCTGTCAAATCTTTGTTCTTAAACTGTCCTCCATTGTCAGTGATAATAGATGAAGGTACGCCATATCTGCAAATAATATAGTTCAAAATGAACTTAGCAATAGTCCTTCCATCAGCTATAGTCAGAGGAACTGCCTCGACCCATTTGGTAAAGTAATCTGTAGCAGTGATTATGAATTTATGTCCTCTTGAAGAAGAAGGATGTATCTGACCAACCAAGTCAAAAGCCCATTGTTGAAATGGCCAAAAACTAATGAGAGGACTGAGCTCCCTAGCAGGAGCGTGGATCAGATTCCCATGATATTGACACTGCTTGCAAGTCTTGACATATTGGACAGCTTCTTTTTCCATATCCGGCCAGTAGTATCCAGCTCTAATAAGTTTACGAGCTAACGTCAGACCACTCGAATGAGAGCCGCAAATACCTTCGTGTACCTCAGCTAACGCACGTTTGGACTCATCGGGTTCTAGACACCTAAGTAGAGTACCGTCTAGGCCTCGTCTATACAAGTCATTTGCTATAAGAACATACCGTGAAGCAATACGAATGAGGTGACGTTTCTCATTCCGGGTATAGGTATCGAGGATAATTTGGTCCCGAAGATAAGAGTAAATATGGAGATAGCGGGATGAGTCATGTCCAATGACTGAACAGATCATCTTGGATTCAGGATTGTCATAGGCAGGGTAGCATAATGTTTCCACCAGGAATTCATGCCTGAAGTCATTTTCTGGCATTTGTTATTGAGGCCAAAGTAGCCATAGCATCAGCCGCCTTATTATCTGTTCTTGGAATCTGCTGGAAGGAAATATGTGCAAAGTATAACTTAAGATCATCCACCATTCTTTTGTAGGGTATTAGCTTGTCATCCTTTGTTTGATATACATTATTAACTTGATTAATGATCAACTGAGAATCGCCAAAGACTTGGAGCTCATCTATACGCCATTCAAGGGCTAATTTCATACCATTGATAAGAGCCTCATATTCAGCTATGTTGTTGGTGCAAGGAAACATCATTTTGTAAGCCTTAGGCAAAGAATAGCGTTGAGGTGTTATAAACAGAATACCCGCACCTGATCCTTGTTGAGTAAATGAGCCATCAAAAAACATACTCCAAGACTGATGTGTGAGATGCAGAATGGAGTCATCTGGAAACCCAATGTTCAAAGGTTGGTGATCATGTAGAGGAGCCTCTGCCAACTGATCAGCAATTGCTTGTCCCTTAATAGCTTTCCTTTCCACATATTCAATATCAAATTCACTGAGGATCATGACCCATTTAGCCAACCTACCCGTGAGAGCAGCCTTGCTTAATAAGTATTTTAGCAGGTCAATTTTTGCAATAAGTTTTGTAGTGTGAGCCAACATATAATGTCGCAGTTTCTGTGAGGCAAACACTACAGCTAGACAAGCTTTTTCAATAACAGAGTAGTTCATTTCATAGGACACCAATGTTCTGCTGATGTAATAAATAGCTCGTTCTTTATTGTTCTGATCTTCTTGAGCTAAGAGAGCACCCAAAGATGTACTTGTGGCTGAAATATACAGTATAAGTGGCTTCCCATGGATAGGAGGCATCAAAATAGGTGGATTGGCAAGATATTGTTTTATTTGATTGAGTCCCTTGTCACATTCCTCGTTCCATTCATAGGTGACACCTTTATGCAGAGTTTTAGTGAACGGCTGTGACTTATCAGCTAGCTGTGAGATGAACCGCCGAATGGATTGCAACCTTCCTTGTAGACCTCTCATCTGACTTATGTTCTTAGGGGGGGGCATGTCCATAATAGCTTGAACTTTTTCTGGATCGACTTCTATGCCTTTGGCTGAGATAATGTAACCCAAGAGTTTTCCAGAAGTGACTCCAAATGCACATTTCTTGGGATTAAGTCTAAGGCTAAACTGCTCCATGCGGTCAAGGATGGGACCCAAATCTTCAAGGTGATTTCTTCGCTGCATACTCTTGGCTAAAGTATCATCTACATAGTCCTCCATAGTTTTGTGCATCATATCATGGAAGATAGTAGTAACAGCTCTCTGATATGTTGCTCCGGCGTTCTTAAGCCCAAAAGGCATAACATTCCAGCAGAAAGTGCCCCAAGCACATGTGAAGGCGGTTTTTTCTTGGTCTTCTGGCGCAATTTTAATTTGGTTATAGCCAGAGAAGCCATCCATCAAGGAGTACATCTCATATCCTGCTGTCATGTCCACTAGTATATCAATATTAGGCAGTGGGAAATCATCTTTTGGACATGCCTTATTGAGATCTCTGAAATCTGTACACACACGAATGGACTTATCATGTTTAGTAACTGGAACAATGTTTGAAATCCATTTGGCATAATCAATTGCTCTTATGAAACCAGCTTTAAGGAGCTTTTCTAGTTCAGTTTTAACCAATAGTGCCACATGAGGGTGCATCTTTCGAAGCTTCTGCTTAACAGGTTTGACATCTGGTGCAATGGACAAATGATGCATGATTAGATTGGGATCCAATCCAGGCATATCAGAATAACCCCATGCAAAGTTTATTTTCTTGCGTTGGAAGAATCTAGTGAACTCTTCTTTTTCTTCAGCAGATAATGACTGTGCTAAATGTATAATCTGTGGAGTAGCCTCAGTGCCCAAGTTCACCGGCTGTGTCGGTTCAATCAGAACTGATGATCTTTCCTGAAAATGGCTTGGTAGAGTATCAAGTATCTCATCCTTGGGCGCCTCAGAGAGGTTTTCACCCTCAGATACGTCTTTTATTTTTACTATTTTTGGCTCTGATACTGCCACAAAGTGGTTTTCACCATCAGAGCTCTTATTTTTTCTATTTTTTAGTTTTTGACTAAGATACTTGATATCCCCTTCTGTCATGCTGATGCTGTATTCGCTGGTGGAAGACATTACAGGTTCGAGAGCATGGAGGTAACAGGCTAGTTCATAATCATTCTGGAACGTAAGGACTTCATTGGATGCGAGAGGGGAGTTCCAGTTTATTAGATCAGGACGGCGGAGTGAAAGGGAAGTAGTGGCTGGTTCAACTGCGTTCACGGTATAACCCTCAAAAGCGTTAACAAGCAAGTCAAGAGCTAGAGCAGTCTCGTCCAGAGGAGTGTTCGAATCCCTATGAGATCCTATGTCGAAAGCGGAAGACAAGTCGACATCTACAACATCAAATTCTTGTGTCCTAGCGCCAGACCCTTCACCTACTTCGAGGAGTCTTTCATACTCATGAATAGTATCTATGTCTACATCATAAGTGGCATCGGATGTAGAGTCGAACTCATATTCATGTGAGTCCGTACTTGATGTAGGAATTTCATTAGCAGCATCATTAGTCCCATTATTATTCCTTCTGTCATTGACAGCTTGCTGAAGTTGTTCTTGTTCATAGTATTTTTGAAAATATGGTGGCCTATATTGCTCACCTGTAAAATTGGGATCATCATTTAATGCTGCTTTCCATTCCTCATATGTAACTTGATGTACTGAAGAAGTTTTCTCAGTATCAGTCTCTACCAGATGAACAGGTATGATAGGCTCATCAGGTTCAGCAAGGAGTTTCGCAATATCCAAAGGGATAGGATATGGAAATGTATCTTCATCAGAGCTATTTTCTGGATTCATCTTTGGAGTGGTATCTTCAATTTCTTGTTCATGCTCCGGTTCAAGCTTGGAATCAGACATAGGAGCCGACATAAATGTCTTGGTCCCCAAATGAAAGGGAGTCTTTTTAAAGCCTAAGCCAGTAGTGTCCTTTGGGCTACGACCTACAGCTTCAATAGGCTTCAACAATCCATTATCATTTACCCCTATAGGACCACTTCCCTTGTATCCAAAGCGCTTCATGATTTTGAAACCTTCACTATAAGGTTCTTGTTCTAACTCTGGAGGAGTAGTTGTTTCAGATATCTCCTTTCCTTTATAGATCCAAGCTTTGATAGCTCTTTCCTCATCTTCATCTTCTAAAGGTATGGAGGCTCGCACAAAAGCACCATCATAGATTGTTTGAGGAAGAT
Source organism: Chamaecyparis obtusa (assembly GCA_027943335.1). Taxonomy (NCBI): domain Eukaryota; kingdom Viridiplantae; phylum Streptophyta; class Pinopsida; order Cupressales; family Cupressaceae; genus Chamaecyparis; species Chamaecyparis obtusa. The sequence continues at coordinate 182,042 of BSBK01005945.1, forward strand.
TATCAGAAAGTCCATGAGTTTCTGAAGGTTTCCCATAGAGGCGTGGAGAGGGAGGTAAAGCTGCTAGAGATAGCACAGGCTCTATTTGATATTCTCCCATGCCCGTATCTTTAATTTTCAAAGTTTGCTCCATTTCTCTAAGCTTAGTGTCATAGAACTCAGTGGAGTCCCTATTGGCAGGAACAAAGCTATCTGTAGTTTGCATGAGAGTATTACAAGAGAGATTGGTGTTTGCGGGTACAGTGACTTCCGCCCCGTGAAATGGGAACTTGATGCATTGATGATATGTGGATGGAACAGCCTGCATCTCATGAATCCAAGGCCTACCCAACAAAATGTTGTATGCTAAAGGAATGTCGAGCACTTGGAAAGTAACATCTCTCTCAACAGGACCTACGCGGATAGGTAGCACAACTAAACCCTGGGACTTGCGTTCTTCTTCATCATAAGCTTTTATGGTAATCGTCTTACGGGAGTCTATGCAGTCCTCATCATAACCTAGCTGGGTGAGCAATGAAGCAGAACAAATGTTAAGACCAGCGCCATTATCAATAAGCACACGACGGACACGTTTGGGACCTATCATAACCTCTATGTGTAAGGGAGCATTATGCGGGTGGTTCAAAGAATGATCATCTTCCTCTGAGAAGGACAAATAATGCGGTGAGGTTAAGTGACCCACCATAGATTGGAACCGGTTTAGATCAAGATCCTTGGGGACATTTGCTTCAGCGAGGGCTTTATCCAAAATTTGCCTATGAGCAGGCGAGATTTTTAACAACTCAAAAATAGTAATCTGAGCATTGGTTCGCTGGAGTTGATCTAAGATACTATAACTAGTAACACTAGATGTGGGAGTCGATTTAGAAGCTTTGTTGGTAGGGCCAGTGGTAATCTTATCCATTGTTTGTTTCGGAGAAACCTTGTCTGTGCTTTGTCTCGAAGTATCCTTGTCTACAGTTTGCTTCGGAGGATCAGGACCTTTCAAAACAACTCTTCCACGTGATAGAGTGACAACAGTTGCACAATCTTGAGTTTGTCTAGATTCAGATGAACAAGGTGTGGAATTTCGTAAGATGAAAGGAACTCTAGGCTTGGGAGCATCACCACTCCCCTTAAAAGTGATCACATCACAATATTCAACTCCCATAGGTTCAATCATGTTAATAACATTATCGGTAGAAGGGTAAGTGTAATTCACCTTAGCATTGTTGTTCTTAGTTGTAGAAGACTCTCCTTTCTCATGAGGAGGGAAAGGATCTTTAAATGCCTGATGATCAGAATTCTTATTATGACCATCCACAACAATATCACCGTTGTCAATCAAATCTTGAACTTTATGTCTCAACTGAAGACAAGTGGATGTCTTATGACCAATATTTTGATGATAATCGCAATAATCATTGTCATTCCACCAGTGAGGTCTTGGTTGTGGGTCATAAGTTCGCTTGTCCAAAGGAGTGAGAATCTGATTTTGTATGAGAGTTTTAAAGACTACATCAAGAGGCTCTCCCAAAGAAGTGAAATTGCGCTTAGGTCGAGGAGCCCACGGTTTATTTCTAGAAAATTTTGAACTGTGCTGATTATCTGTTGTATTCTTTTCGACAGCCTTAGCCGCTTGTATGCTAGAAGTAAGATTAAAGATAGGCTTTGAAGGCTTTGCGGTGACATTATCGACCACTCCATCATTTACCACCTCTCTATTCTTGTTTACAGACTTCCCTTTATCCTTGTTCGTTGAGAATCCTTGTTTATTGTCTTTATTCAGAATTAATTCTCCCTTTTTGACCATAAAGGCTTCTATCCTCACAGCTTGTTTGATCATGCTGTCAAATGTCAAAGGACCTTGTAATTGTACTTGATATCCAAAGTCTGGAAGAAGGTTGTCTAAAAAGATATCAAGTTTCTCAGATTCAGCCAATTTACGAGGATACTTTGTACAAAGTTGTCTCCACCTCTGGAGAAAAGACAAGAAAGATTCTCCCTGTCGTTGTTTCAAATTACACAAGTCACGAATATTGACAGGGTGTTGAATATTGTGAGAATAATGCTGAAGAAAAAGATTGGCAATCTCGTCAAAAGTTTGAATACCAGGATGTAATCGGCAAAACCATTCCATAGCTGGCCCACCCAAGCTGCGGGGGAAGAGTCTCATAAGATACGTTTGATCGTGCATGAATTCCATGGATAGCGCGCCAAACTCTCTTAGATGATCTTGAGGATCAGTTGTACCCATGTACTTGTCATATTTGGGTAACTCTACTCCTCTTGGAAAAGGAGGCATGTAAACATTCTTATCAAAAGGAAAAGGACATATATTCTCCAATGTAAATTTTTGTGTGGGCTTATCCTTTTCTTTTGTCAGTTGAGTAATTTGATCTTGCATACTTTGAATTATCTTTTGTAGCTTAGCGGTTTCAGTTTCTTCCTCTTTAGCTACAATAGTTTCCACTTGGAAATTCGAAGGTAGTTTGGCTCCTTGCTTAGCCAACTCAAGAAAATACTTTTCCTTATCTTCCAAAAGAATAATTTCCATCATTTTAATGAGATTCTTGTTAGCTTTCGCAGCATTTATATCATTCTGAGTAATTACATCATCCTCGTTACCAAGAGTCTCATATATGCTTTGTGTGTGATCTTGTTGATCATCTTGATTTTGATCATAAGGAGGAGGGCGATAGTTATATGCTGCTTGTTGATCAGCTTGAGTTTTGTTTCGAGATTGATCGTCATTATGAGACTGATTGTGATGAGTCTGATTTTGGTCATGAGAAGATTGACCATGGTATTGATTATAAGTTTGACCGTATTGGCTTGATTGAAAGTCAAATGGGTTCTTGGTTCCCATCTTGTCAAGACGAATTTGTGCTGCAATTGAAGCTTCAGTAAAGTGATGAGAACGATGTCGAAAAGGTGCAGCCAATGTAACTTTTGGTATGTGAATAGCTTCAGATGAATCACTATCTTCAGTGGGATCAATAGTTTCAATAATGGGTTCCGTCCGAGGAAATGATCTCCCAAAGCCACAAAACAATGAATTGTTTTGAAAATAAGAGTTGTCTTGTTCTTGGCGTGACGAACTAGATTGCGAAAATAAAGGATTAAAGCACTCTTAGAAAACCGGAGGAGATGTCTGAGACAAATTATCTTGTGGAGTGCTTAATGACGAATTTGAAGAACTCTTACAAAGTTCAGACTTCTCAACAAATTGGAAATGACCTATGTTTTGATTATGAGATTTACTTTGACCTTGATCAGCGTTCTGTATAGGATAAGTCTTACCACTTCGAGTCGTGACAGTCATAGACGAAGATGTAATGAGCAAAGATTCAGGATAAAGCTAGGTTCTGTCTCTAAGATAACGAAAAAGAGATAAATGGCTAGGACAGCCAAGATGCAAGATGGACCTGGTACGAATTGTCAAAAAGAGATGGCTAGAACAGCCGAGATAAGACAACCGCAAAGCGAGGTACAAAAGGCATAAAGAGATAAGATGAATAGATAAGAGACTACACGAACCAAAGCAAAGGTCGATCGATTCCTAACTCAACACAACCAGTTTCTGACGGTAAACAACAGGGAAGCAAAAAAAACAGACCCCAAACAAAAAGCAGACCAGATAAAAAGTCAAACAGTGAACTGCAAATAGGTCTCTGTTTTGGAAAACTGCGCTACAGGTTCGCGCGAGAAAATGCCTGACTGCGTGAGGAAATGACAGCTTGCGCGAGAGAACACAGAACTTCGCGCGAGAAAATACAATCTCGCGCGAGAAAGTGCTCTGAAGCTAAAAGCTCGCGTGGGAAACAGACAAAATCTGACAGTTTTGATGCAATTTTCAAAGTTTGAGTTGAATTTTGAGGTACAGTCTAAACTGATGTCTGACAGAAAATCCAATTTCCTGACAGGTTGACAGAATTGTTTAATCAACACACTCGTTTTAGGATTCTAAGCATTCGTTTAAAGACACAATGGTTTTAGATCAAGCACTTGTGAAGCAAAAAGTAGTCATTAACAGACCTATCAAGGACAAAGCAACTTGATAGCATCAGGGAAGTCTTTGTTTGATAATGTATGGACAATGTTTAAGACTCAATAACAAGCACATAGCCTAGTCCTACAAAAAAAAATGGTGAGAAGCCAAAACCTTTGCCCCATTGCTTGAATGCATACGTGCACCTCACACAGCCGTGTCACCCCCTAGAGGGCGCCCGTGTTTTCGGTGTTTCCAAGGACTCAACAGTGTACGTTCAAAGGTTACCCTTGTAGCAGGGGCCAGTGTCGCAACCGCCTCCAAACGTCCAGGTGTATGCCTATGATGGGAATCTGTGTATGATAAACATACGGAGAGATTCTTCCCCCTCCTTGCGCAAAGATAATGACTCCTTTCGGAGATGAACGGGGTAGGCCACTAGCTAAGAAGGTTTTTTACTAGGCTTCCGTTCACAATAACCTTCGGTGCCCCTGATACAGGGTTGAGGCCTCGCAGCCACACCAACACCTGAAAATCACACACCCCCGCAAGCAGGGCTTGGAGCGGCGCCGCTCAATGTAATAGACAGGGCCTTTCCATGATGATCGTCAAAGTCATGAAAAGGAAGTTACCATGGTTTCGGAGTCTTTAGACTCAACAAAACTTTCTTTATTATAGTGAGGTGGAATCACCGGCAATAGGTGTGTACTCACTTGGGTCGTTCCCGGAGGTTCAATACCGGCAGGCCCTCTAAAGGTGACACTAGACTTGGTTTAGATTCGGGAGTCTGATTTTCTGATTCTCCCAAAGGGAGAAGAGCATACTTCTCTATCCCGTTTCCTCACCCAAACACAACAAGAAATTTCATCACCGAGTTAGTTTCACCTCACCAAATCTATACGCTTTTGGGTTTCTGATTCTCTCTCAAGGAGAGAAGAGCATAATTCCCTGACGAATAGAAATGTTAAAGATTCACTAACTTTCTCTGCTTCCCCAAGAATTCGTCATATTAGTAAGATCATTAGAATTCCGGATTCATTCATGGTCATCACCTCCATGTAATGAAGAGCCAAAATTCCTACTCACTATCGAAATTCTCAAGAAATTTTAACGGAGCCCTATTTATACTATGTGAGTAAAAGCAGGAAAAAAACACAACGTTTTAGCGATCTTCAATTATTCGTCCTGCAATCAAACCATTAGTATGTTTTCAAATTCTTTGACAAGCGTCCTGTAGAAACTGTTAATGCTGTAAAATATCAGAGAGATAAAAATCAACAGTTATCAGAAGTTATCAGAAATTAAGAGCAGAAAAAACAAGAAAACTGGAAACTGGAAAAAAACTGTAATATAACTTCGCGCGAGAAAGTACAAATCTGCGCGAGAAAGTGCGGTATACGACGCGAGATAACTAAAATCTCGCGCGAGGAAGTGTTCCAGTGCGCGCGAGAAAATGCAAAATCTGGGGCGAGTTAGTGAAATTTCGCGCGAAAGAGTGCTACAGGAGCAAAACTTCGCGCGGGACGCTCTGGATTCTCGCGCGAAGATCCGTACACAGACAGTACGGACGCACAGCAGAGCAAAATTTCCTGTCAGAAAAAAAATGATAATGAGGCCAGAAATTGATCTTTCTGCCCCACGGTGGGCGCCAAAATGTGTGTGCTTGAATGTGACCTCTAAATCAACCACATACGCAACATAGTCATTACTCCTATGGTCAAATTACGAAGAGAATATGAATTATTCAATCCGAAATTTGTGAGGAAGCGACCTGTTGCCTCCTATGCAGGCGGGGGTGTATAATCGCTCTCAGATTGGAGAACCAACAACCATCAGACCGCTACTACAACGGAGGATTTTCCAAGAAAGCCATAAAGATGATATGCAAAGCTAGAATCAAACTAAAATGAATGCAATTAATCTAAGAATACTTGAAAGAAGATATGAAATGCAAGTTTTTTTAGTTGATTTTGGAATAAAAATGATCTTAATCTAAGAACAATTAAGCAAATTTAATCTAAATGAGAAGTGCAATTATACTAGAATGAGAAATTAAACTAGTTGCAAATGAAAGCTTGGATTTCAATCAAAAATTCACTATAGTGCCTTTACCTCAAAAATTGTCCTCCCTAATGAAGAAAAAGAGCCCAAATAAATAGAAGAGCCAAGAGGAGGAGGAAGAGTTTCTTGATTCGAAACTCCTGACCCTTCATATCCCTTTTGGGACAAATAAGCATGAATTACTTAAAAAAAGAATGGAAAATGCCACACAGGTGGCCTTTCGAATATCTCAAATTATTAATTCAAGAAAAAGGTGTCCATTCAAATAACAAGCAATTATTAATTCCTTTTTATGGGTAATTAGCTAAAGAGGGTGGTTTGATTTAATTTAATTTAAAGCGCATAGGACTTTACAATTAAATTAATGTATCATAGGGGTAATTTAGCCAATTAAGTCAAAGACTTTAGGAATTAATTTAGCATTTGATTATTGCAATTTATGGTCTTTGCAATTGACATCAAGTCAAATTAAGTCAGATAGGAGAGAGAAAATTGCCTAGGGAACTAGGACTTTGGTGACGTAAAAGCGAGATAATGCACCAAAATTGATGAAATTAAATAGGTGCCAATTTTGGGGTATTACAAGGGAATTGTATTATGGTTGTTTGTCTTGCATACTTGTATGGAAATTGATTTTGTTATAACCCAACCTTGTGGAAGCTCTTGAATATGTTATTATGTATATATTATAGTTGGTTATGTGTGTTCCTATAACATTATGGAGCCAGATCTTGACTTTTATGATTCACGATTATCTATGAGACGCTTTTGAGACTTATGAGCTTAGGGTAGTTTATCTAGGTGTTAGAGGGGAAGTGGATTTCTTTGGAGGTGCCGAAGCCCAGAAGTGGCTACCTAGGTATCCTTAGTAAGTTACTTAATAAGTGATAATATAATACATTAACTGGAGTTTTAAAATAAATTAATAAGATAATAGATTCCCCGCCTATGCCTTGAGTGCTAGTATAGGCTAAGGATGAGAGTGGGAGAAGATGCTTTCCATTCTAGTAGTGATGGTAAATTTTGGCATGATTGACTATCCTTGTCTACATGAGAGGATTTCAGGTTCCACATATGATCATACTTGGAAGTTAGAGTATAGTGAGATCGTTCCAAGGGGTTGACATATGTGATGACACTTCCCTAATTTCATCTTAGGTTTCTTATGTATGTTGGTTGTCTCTGGATTAGTATGTGTACCTTTGCATTTTGAGTTGTACCTTTGAAATAGGAAACTTATAGGATTCCTTGCTTGGTAATATGTGATGATTGATTTTAGTATTGTTATTTGAGTGGGGTATGATATTATCTTCTCAGCACGGTGGGAGTGGAGCCACAGGTTTCCACGAGGTCAAGAGGTAGTGATTCTCTTACCATTTGAGACTCCGACAATTTTTGTACCAGTGTTGGATGATCCTTGTTGTGGTTACTTCTTATTCTTTCATTCTTGGATATTTTTTCTTATTCTTTCTTTTATTTGTACTTTGTACTCAATTGTATTTACATACCCTATGACTTGAGCAGTGGATGTGGGTTATTATGCATACCTTATGGTTCAGATGTATTTGCTTATTCTTTTATGAGATGATGTACTTTAGTTTCATTATGTAGAAGATTTATATGATTATTATACTTAATATATTAAGTTGTATTTATGTAATTCTACTTCAAAGAACCCTTGAAATATTTAATCTGTAATTGAGACAGTGTTTATGAGTATGTATCGAATTTATGTTATTACTTCCACTTTATTATTCAATATTGCATGTAAACTCTTAAGAGAAAAACTATTTTGTAAACTTAGTAACAGTTTTAGGTTAATCTCTCCTAGGTTCCATGGTGGGGCATTACACTTGGTATCAAAGCCCATGCTTCTACACTGAGAATTTTGTACGCCTATTAGATGTTTAGTAGTTAAAACTTGAAATAGAAACTTAGATATATAACACTCTTGTATTTCAGACTATTGCTTTACGATTGCTTCACATTTTTTTTTACTTAAGATATATTTCTTCTTGTTTGAATGTTGTAGGAAACATGTTCATTGACACTAGTTTTGTTGCTAGAGTTTGTAGTGGAGGCCATAGTAGAGGACGTGGAAGGAGAAGGCTTCCCAACCCTCCTATGAGTCATAAGAGTTGAGGAGAGAAGGGAAGAGAATAGTAGTGAGCATCATGGAGATTCAAGAGAGTTTAATGCAATGCAAATACTCCAGACTATTTTAGAATGTCTACCTATGCAAGACAAGGCTAAGAAGGAAGCATCACACCATTCTGATAATGAGGAGGGACAGAGATCTACGAGTCCTAGAAGAAGGGATACTACCTTTGGTCAGGGGTCCATAAAGGCCAATTAGATGGGAGACCTTATGAGATCACGACCTCCTTTTAATAATCTTGTTACTGGTTTTGAGGCAGAGACTTGGATCATTTCATTGGATCAATGTTTTTCCATGAATCAATTTGATACCAATGTTAGGGAAAGGTGTGTCATTATGCACCTCAAAGATTTTGTAGCTTCTTGGTGGAAGAATGAGGAGAAAAAAATTAAGCTTACTACTTCTTATCTGAGTAGTGGAAGCAACAACACGTAGATGAGTTTGACAATTTGTGGCAATTATCTATGACTGTCCCTAACTATGAGCATTTTTTCTTCAAGCTCAAGCCTTATGCAAGATTTAGTGATAAGTCACCATTTATGTTGTAACACTTCATTAGGGGACTTAATGGTCACATTACTGGAGGAGTTAAGATATTTGAACCTAAGACCCTCAAGGAATTGGTTATTAATGCTACCTTAATCCTTTCCTGGCGTATATTTCCAACTTGGTCACCATTGTATTCATACTCTCAGCAGAGGACTTGATAACCTTATGACTAAGAGTCATAATATTTTGGAGAGAATCCTTAATACTCTTTAGCGTATCCTCTAATTCAAAAAAATTTCTTTCATCGTCTTTCTTCATCTTTCCCATGGCATCAAATGTTTTAGTTAGGAAATCAACAACAAAGTTCTTCTCCTCCTCTGTCCAAAGCTCCTTAGCCTTGGTACCCTAGACATCAGGATTCTCCACACAACCAAAAACAAGCACCTCCATCTTTCTATTTAGAGCCCTTTATTTTAAGTTTAAAACCATAGTTTCATGAAAGGCTCACTTAATGAGCCTAAAAAATCCACTGTCCCATGCCTATAGTTTCCAAAATGCAAATTGTAAGCTCTTGATCTAGTTTTAAATCATTAGCATTCATAACAATATGAGAATGGGCCCTATTATCTCTTTCCATATAGGGGTGAGAAGAAAGATCATCACTTGAGGTCTGGGGAGAAAGAGGAACATCTTCCTCATGCACACTGGGAGACTTTGCAAACACCACATCGTTATACTTTCTCTGAGAACAGGCTTTCAAATCCATTCTAGCAATGTTCTTACTAGAGTTAAGGGGATGGGAAGCCAACTTCACCGAACCCTTTAACTTACCCTTCCCAGAAGGTGAAGGTTTAACAAGACTCTAATAAATCCTTTTGGTCGACTTAGGATGAACAAAATCCTCTTCCTTTGTATCTTTTCTCTAGTCCTCATCATCAGAATTGAAATTCCCCATCCCATCATCACCCGACATAGAAATAGGGAGAGACTTGGACCTAGATGTCATAGCTTCAAAATGCTCATAGATTAAAAGCAACAAACCCTTATATAAAATAGGGCTTTTACAAGGGTTCTCCCTATTTTCGACAATACTGGTATTGAAGGAAGACGAGATAGAAAGGAGACAAGAATCTCGCGTTATGCCTGAAGTGATTTAACAAGACAAAATGATGCACAAATGCCCTCATGAAGTGGCCATTGAGAGTTCTATACTCAATTATCACCTTCATCAATTCTTTCCACACTAGCTTAATAGTCTTCATATCATAACAATCCTTGTCACCCTTAACCAAATCTTCCTTGTCCTTGTCAAATTTCAAAAATTTATTGATCACTACTTCAGAATACTTTCTGTCTCTATAAAATTTCATGCCTTCACTAGATAAATCCATCACCTCAACAACGAGATTCTCATCAACCACAACCGGCTTCCCCCAAAAATTCAGCTTTCCCTCCTTCACTCCTTGGTGAAGATTTTGGTGACCTAATGGTCCCAACCATGTAATTTCTCAATATACAAGGTGATTTCCCTCTTTACCACAAGTCTCCAAATAGTAGTATTAGCCCTCAAGCTATCACATTGGACAAGTTTGACACAATGCTTGTCACCTCCCATATCAATGTCTATAGAGCCCTCGACCATAGAATTGCTTGATAAATTGAGAAGTATGGTTAAAGAAACAGACCAAGAAAACCCACAAAATGCCCAGAAAGTGTGTGAACAATAATAATGAATAGCACTCTCCCAAAAATTGCCAAAATGGATAACATAAAAGGTAATAATGGCATGTATCATCATTGAAATCATTGAAGTTAGGGGATGCAAGCACATTTACCCCGCAATCTATCATATGTAAGTAGGGATCTGACATCATCCTCAAGGATTTCCTCCCTAAGCCAAGTCATCATCCTTTTAGTAGTAACCACATTATGAACAAAAAATTCCACCCTATTAGTTACCTTAAAAGAATGGGAAATAAAACAATTTTTGAAGGACTAGGTAGTATCAATTGACAAATTCATCCACCCTTTTATAGTTCATAAGGATTTATTTATTCCTTTAAGACACTAAATAATATTATTGTGGTCACCTTTCATCCATACATTTTTGCAATTGTGCTGGTGGGATAAGCCTCAATTGCTTCAGCGAGGTGGTTGGTCTAGTTTCCTATGGGGAGTTCCACCACCGCAATAAAGTTTCTATTTTCATCCCTTATCACTCCTTTGCACCCAGTTGGCCCTAGATTTCCCTTAGTCACCCCATTAAAGTTAATTTTCACCCAACCCTCAGGAGGAAAAGTCTAAAACACACCATCTCTGGGTTTCATAACTAGCTGTATAGCCTTAGAGATGTCAGTTTTGACCTGCTAATCCTTATACACCATAAAGTCATAGTCTAGGCATAGTTTCTTATCCCCATTCCTTAGTTCCACATCAAGAATGTCAATATTCTTTCCTATAGCTCTAAACATTTTTCCAAAGACCACTGTTGTCGAGAGAGTAGTTTCCCAGAAAATTCTATTATTTCTTTCTTTTCATATTCCCCATGGTGCACGAGGAAAAACATATGATCATGGTAACTTAACCATGTAGTTGGAAGAAGGAGCTTTCCATTGGCAATATAAATCCATAATTGTTTTAGAAAATGCCCATTATGAGGTTCCATCACAGCAGAACTTGAACCCAAATATCACGAGTGAAGGAATAGTGAAGGAAAAGATGAGAAATAGACTCATTCATAGCCAAACAAAGATGCGATCTATTGGGTAAAAGAAAACCCCATTTTGCATAAATTATCAGTTGTTAGCAACTTATCCTTAAGAAGGATCCAAAGAAATATATTAATTTTAGGAATTAGATTCTTCATCCAAGCCTTCACCCACAGAGGTGGAGAAGAATACTAAGACAACATATAGACAATAGAATAAACCAAAAATACCTCAAAAGGGGACTCCCTCCAAACCAAATTATCCTCTACAGTTGGTAGGATGATAGAAGAGTATAAGGAAAGTTGAAGGGACAAAAGATCCACATGAACTTGGTCAAGGTTAACCCATCGATCCTCTTGTCAGTAATCACCAATTGACTTCACAAATACAATCTTGCATTCCTCCATAAAAGCGATAAAAGTAGAATTTCTAGATAGAGCTAGCTCCTAGAAAAGCCCGACATCCTCCCAAAATAGAACCCTCTTTCCATCACCAATTCTCCATCTATCACCCTTTGCAACCACCTCCCTAGCTTTCATGACTTTGATGTATAAGGTGGAACCAAAAGGGAGATTTAGAGAATGGATAAAATCATTAAAAGTATTAAGACTATGCAAGTATTCACTATGCCATATTGAATTCCATTCTCTTTTCATAAAAATCTCTCCACACCTTCTTAGCTTGGAAGGATTTATTGAAGGTTTTGACACTCCTAACACCAGGGCCACCCATTTACTTCGGTATGCACACCACCTCCCAAGCTATAAGAGGAATCATTTTCCTCTCTTCAACCCCAAACCATAAGAAACATTTATGAATCTTCTCAATGGTATCTATAAACTTCAAAGGTATTTTAAAAGACTAAGAGCATAAAGAGGCAAATTTTGGAGAGAAGATTTAAGCAGTTGAATCTTCCCTGCTTGACTCATCAAAGCACCTTTCCACTTGGCCAACTTCCTACTAAATCTATTAATAAGATGATTCCAAAATGAATATGGGGGTTTAAAACAAATAGAATGGCCAAGATAAATGGAGGAAAGAATGCAATCGAACATCCTAGGATGGGCATAATTTTCTTCTCTCTCGCTCTTCTAGATTATTGAAAAAGAAGAGTGAAATCTTACTCCAATTCACAAGTTTCCTCGATGCTTCTTCAAACAGATTCAATATCTTCTTGAAAACCCTCGCTTCCCCAATATTAAAACTCCCCAACATAAGTGTATCATCAACAAATTATTGATGAGAACACAACATAGCCGTTGAGGAAGGCTTGAGACCTTTCAAATTTCCTTAACTAACCATTTTATGAATACACCATGACTTCCAACCATAATCATAAAGAGGATTGGTGATATGGGGTCACTCTGTCTAAGGCCCCTAGTTACCTTAAAGAAATGGGAAGGGGGACCGTTGACAATAATAGCAGTACTTGACGTGGTGATAAGCTACCAAATGAGCTTTAGAGATCTAACCTTAATTCCAAACACCCCTAAAAATTTTAATAAAGATCTCCAATCCACTTTGTTGTAGGATTTTTAAATATTTAATTTCATTAGGAACCTATTTTTTGAGACCTCTAGGTAATGGATATATTCTCATGCACTGTTATTATGGAGTCCATGATCTATCTGCCCGAAACGAAACCATTTTTAGGGGGAGAAATTACAAAGACTGATGGGTAGAATGGCATCAAAGGTATTAGCCCCGAGGAATTTAGGGATGAGCAATAAATGTGGAGTCTAACTCCTTCAAAATATTTCTAGACCTAAATAATTCCTTAACCGCATTCACTACATCCTCAGCAATAATATCTTAGAAGACTTGAAAAATGAAAATGGAGAAGCCATTCGGGCCTGGATCTTTATTGCCTTCAAAAGAAAACACTGCATCCTTAACTTCTACTAAAGGTGGTATCTTCATCAATGAATTATTTTTCTCCTTATCTAGTATTTTGGGGATGGAATCAACAAGGCTTTGTTGGGAAAAATCATCCAAGATGATATATGTAGAGAGAAAACTACTAAAAATGGACTGCATCACTTTCTTATTTTCTCTTCCTTGTCAGTTTTGACTCCATCTTTAAAAAATTGTGATATCATGTTCATCACCTTGTGTTTAAGATCCATCATATGGAAGAACCTAATGTTCTTATCCCCGGAAAACAACCATAAGGATCTAGATCTTTGTTTCCAAAATTCTTCATCCTTAGAAATAACATCATGATTGAGTTTTGTCCTAAATTTTGTTTAGCTCAAGTTGGATAGCAGATTTCATAGATAAAATATCTCCACTTATTCCATTTCTTAATTTTATCTTTTACTTCCCTAAGTTCTTTAGCCACCTAAACATAGTCATCCCAACAACCTTGATGTTCCACCAATATCCAATGCAATCTCTTAGGATGAGAAAAACACATCCTTTCAAATCTGAAAGGGAAATTCCTTTTTCTAGAAACGGAATCAGAAAAAAAAACTAATAGGATAATGGTCTAACCCTATTCTCGATAATGTAGTAAGGAGAAAAAATATTTGACCAACCATTCATTAGATATAAGAGTCCAATCTAGCCGCACCAAAATCAAATCATTTTATACCCTCCTATCTATCCAAGTGAAAGAGGCTCCCTTAATATCAACATCATGCATACCTTGGTCATTGATAAACTCCATCAAATCCAATCTATTGCCCATTCACACCTCATACCCTCCAAACTTCTTTGCTTCATGAAGATGCATATTGAAATCTCCCATAATGATTGAGATCTCATTAGGGAATTTCAAGAGAAATGAGGCTAAAATGTTCCAAAGTTTTATTCTAGTTGATTTAATGTTAGAAACATAGATATTGGATAGAATCCAGCAAAAATGATCCCTAATATGAGTAAACTTGATGGTGACATGCTTAGCATCATCCCAAACAACACTACCTTGAATATAGTTGAGGTTCCAAAAAGTAACTATTCCTATAGAAGCACCATCAAAAGTATTGTCACTAGCTCCATAGTTCTTAAAAGGCTTAATCATTTCCACTTTATCCTTGGGCATCTTGATCTCCTATAATAACAAAAAATCAAGTTTATGATCCCTAACAAAATTTTGTAGAATATCTTGTTTATGAGAGTTATTAGGCCCCTACACATTCCAAGACATAATCTTCATCTTTAACCTAGAGAGAAGATTTTGGGGATGTCTCTTTGGACTCCATCTGCAATATACTAGAGGCACTCCTACTCCCTATGCCATGTAGTTTTTTCCTTCCTCTCAAACTCTTAGTACCGCCACAATCAGCCTTTTATATATTCCTAGTGGAGACCCCCAATGGACGGTTCATTTTCTTCCCCTTTTTCTTCTCCACTAAAGTAAAACAATTCTCATCTCCCATGTTAGTATCATCATGAATCTAAAAATATTTTCCAAGATCCACACCCCTATCCATATCGTGCTAGAACATCTTTTGTCCTGAACTAGGACAACCCTTATTTGAATTTAAAACTGCCAAAGCATTAGTGTCTCCAACTTGAAAAGCACCTACTTACTCCATATGAGTAGATTTAACTACATCAGGTGTCCTCTAATCAAAGGACAAAGGAGAATTAGACTCCACCTTTTCATAGTAAATCTGAGAATCTTGAAGGGACTCAAAAGGTTGAGAACCTACAGGGGGTATACGAGCTTCACGATCAGATTGGTAGTCAGCTATAGAGGCCTCCTCCATTTTTCTATTTCCATCAGTTGACCACTCAACATTGGATCCTCATGCTCTCTGGCACCTACCTTATGAACTTTGTTTGGGTTACCAACAACACCTTTTCCAGCATGGTCCTCTTTAACCAAAATCTCACCCTCTTCCAGATTCATATATTTTTTTATGTACCCAGTCCCTAGGTGATCATCTCATTTGTCTCTAACATCTTCAACATTTCAACCTTGAGATTCTCCCTTCTTCATTGGTCCATCATTTTCGTTATCAACAATCATCAAGATAGTCTTGTCTATATAATCATACATGTTTCCACCATGTTTTGTTCTTTGGGAATACATGTACCTTGACCTCCTTCCGAACTCTTAACTTTCCATATCTAAGTCTTTCCAGGCACATTCTAGACCCCTTGGTTTCTAACACATGATGGGCATTTCTTCACCCAATGCCTAGATTTCTTACAAAGAAAGTAGACGAAGGGAAAAAAATTCAAATTCTATGGGTTGAACCTGTTTCCCCAATTTGGAGACTATCTATAGAGGAAGGAAGATCGATTGATTGGACAACACTAACACAAATTCTAGCATAGATCAGTCTCTTCCTAGCAATCGTCATTGCATCTATAGACAAGAGCTCCCCAAAAGAATTGGCTAGACCCCTAAAGATATATGTGTTCCAATATTCCAAGGGCAAGTCTAGAGTCTAACCCAAACTAGGACAACTTCAAAAATTGAATCCAAGAGGTCCATATTTAGGGACCATTTCATAAGAGCCAAGGATGAATTACCAATAACCTAGGGTCTCCCACACAAAATAGTTGAAATGTCCTTGCAAGAAAAGGCAAAGGAGAATAAACCCTTTAGCATGGCAATAATATCCACAAGTCCTTTCAATCTCCACTTCTTTCTTGCAAAATCTCTAACAATCTCATGAGATATTGGGTCTTGGACCCATAAACCTTCCCACCAGAGATAAGGCCATAATAGATATATTGTGATCTATTAAAGGAGCTAGAACATGGATTGGAAACTATCCAACACTAGGATCAGAAATATTGCTAACCAAAGGGAGCGTAGATTTTCCAATAGGTTTAATCCCAAAAAGGGAGGAGTGTGGTTTCTTTTTCTCTCAAATCTCCCACAATCACATTGCGCTCCAATGTCGTTGTGGTGGACTCCAAAACTTGGGCCTCCATGTAAGAACCCTAGTTGGTTCTAACTCTAACAAACACCAAATTGCTTTACTTTTCAAATTTTTTGCATTTTGTCAAACACTTTTCATGCAATCTCTATCTCGTTGTCTTTTATTTTCATATTGTTTTTGCTTTCTTGGAATGATTTCAAATGAAATTTAAATGCTTGCAAATGATTTCTAAGATATCTAGGCAAAGAATTAAAATGTAAATGCAATCATTTTTGACCTTTTGAATGCATACATATGATTTCTACATGTAAAATGTGCACCTACAACCAATGGACATTTTCACAAACACTTGGCATGCATATTATTGAATTATCATAAACTAAAAATGAATAGCTACAATGAAGGCATTTCATCAAACAATTATTATGCAACCAAATAACTCATGTTTAACAAGTGCCAAGCCAAGTACAATGTGCCAAACTAAATGATGTTGATATACAATGAGAAATTTGGAAATCAAAATTCTTTGTAACTAATGGAATTCTCTTGTAGCAATCGCAACACACTGCAAATGAAGTTTCCTAGATATCAAGTTGAAACTAATAAAAAATGACACACTCACATCAAAACATGTTTTCCCTTCTGCAAACAACCCTCCTCAAATTATTATCACTGCCTGTAATTAATGAGTGTCCTCCCACTAATGAAGTTGTGACAACCTTAATCTCCAAATGTAGCCCCTTTATACTATTGCAATCTGTAATATAATTAACTTTTTTCCCTTGTAAAGATGTCTGAAATGAAATGGGGTTGCCAATTGTTGATCTATGCAAACAATGATATCAATCTTGGCCTCTGAGTGAAGCCAACGCCTAGCACAATTAGTTTGGTATTTCACCAATTCATTGTGCTATTAAACTTGGAAGAATTTACAATTCTTCAAGCCCGAGACTCAAACCTTTGTCTCCAACTCTCAACCAAATCAACAAAATATCAAATGCATCAAGAATGAATTTTGATTTCTCTCAAAGGCTCTTTTATAACATTTCCCCATGAATCTTCATTAGCAAGGCTCTTTAATGATTTTGATATTTATTTTTATAATAATGAGTTGACTTTATAATATATCATTAATAAAGCACATTTTTAATCAATGATTATTAATTACTCATTACCCTCAACATGGCCCTATCTTTATTATAAATTCAAATTATAACTTTATAATATAACTTAAATAATTAAACATCATTAAAAGCCATTAATATATGAATATCTCATTAAATACTCATTATTTTGACGAGCCGCTTGAACCAGGGAGTCAACCACTGCATCCTCTATCTGTATGAATGCCTTACTAAAAATAGAAAGGGCCCATCTCTATCAACCTCATACTTACTACGAAATTGAGCCCAAATGAAGTCCAATCTGAGCCAAACAAAGACCAAACTGGAACATATTGAATTTTGGAGAAGACAAGAACCTCCATTAACCAAGTCTCTACCTCAAAAGTAACTATCCACAATAATTAGCCTATGAGGGTAACAATAATAGGCTGACAACTCATCCTCTGACATTGGCTAAAAGGGGACATTACACTCCATTAGATGTCCCAAACCTTTGTTGAATGATCAACCATCTCTGCAAGTTTCAGAAGACATGACACCTGGGTCCACCTAAAACCTATTATTTTTTATAGACCTTGGGTCCCCATCCTCAGAATCAACACCCTTTTGACCCTTGTCCTTCTCACCAACATTGTAGTCCATACCCAAAACAACCAACTGTGAACCACCAACATTCGAACCAGCATCTTTCCACCTTTCTCCTACCTGTGCAGAGCTCTCACCTCTGCTCTCCATTTGAATTTTTTTAAATTCATATTGGATAAATGGTTAAATTATTAGAGTTGAAGTTAAGGGTTTTAGAAATACTTGATTTGTGAATACATTAAATTTCGTACTAAATATTCAAGTACCAATTTCAAGAGTTAACAATTCGATTCTTGTAAACTTGATGTATCTCATTGATGTTAAGGAACTTTACACAATTTAATATTAGCATATATGCATATACATGGATGTATCTCATTGAGTTAACAATTCGATTCTTGTAAACTTGATGTATCTCATTCATTCGCATGCCTGTGGCAACTTCAAATAAATCATATATCATTTCCCTCTCTCTTAAAATATAAAAGAAAGGAGTCTGCGCACCAATATCAGCCATGAAAGGTCCAAGCCATAACAAATGAGAAGCTATACAACTTAACTCTAGCATAATCATTCTAATATAGCTGGCCCTTTTAGGTATTTGAATATTTTCCAATTTTTCTAGTGCATTAACTGTTATTGCCTCTGTGAACATAGTAGCTAAATAATCCCATTGTGTTACATAGGGGAGATATTGAACAATTGTTTGGTTCTTAGCAATTTTCTCCATACCTCTATGTAAATAACCTAATATAGGTTCACAGTCAATAACATCTTCACCATCTAGAGTAACAATAAGTTGAAGAACACCATGCATTGATGGATGATGAGGACCCATACTTACCATCATGAGGTCTTTCTCCCTAGCAACCATAATCATAACTCTTCCCCAGTTAAAAAAATCAATGAGAACAAAAGAAAGAATGACTCATTAGGATCCGAAATTTAATAAAACATAATTTCTTCAAATTTCATTCAAAATTAACGCAGTCCACGAATATCTAATTGATCGATTAAACGTTTGTAACGAAGTCTATCTTTCTTGAACAGATAAATCAGAAGTCGTTTACGTTTACCCACAATTTTCCACAAACCTCTTCGGGACAAGTAGTCTCTTCCGTGCAAGTCCAAATGTTCAGTAAGTTTTTGAATTCGACTGGTTAAATAACATACTTGAGATTCAACAGATCCTCTTTGTTGTCTAGGAATCAAAGAGGGACGAACAGACAATTTTTTGATCATAAAAAATATATTTCCAAGTTCAATATTATTGATTTAATTTAGAGTAAGAAAAAAGAATGAGATCCATTTCTTTTTGTTCATGGTCTATATATTCCTACGTTTCGATCGAATTAGAATAAAGCTACCATACCAGCAAGATTGAATGTCAGAGTTTATCCGGTATTATTCAAAAGAATGATACACTCTCCTTTTCCATTGAGAAAGAAAAAAAGGGATGACGGAATGATTAATAAATTCTCGATCTTTGAGATCAAAAAGAAGGGTTGTAGTGGATTATAGAACCGTGTCCCTTGATCTTTCCAAGTACCTCCAAGAGACCCTAGAGATTCCCATTGCTCCTCTCTAGGGTCTTAGAGGGTGTACTATAGTTACACCACTTCCTCTAATTTATTCACTATTTTGGGGATCTTCTTCATCCGTTCCTCTGCTAAGGTAGGAAGAAAAACCCTTGGGTTTTTTTCCCATTAGTAGGTCTCTCAAGAGGTTCAGTAGGTCTCTCGATATGTTCGGGCTTGGTCCTATTATTTTCACCTCATCCTTCTCACCGAAAAAAAACTCTCTTAAAGAAGAATAACTCGTAACATAAGAAAGAGCTTTTCTTGCGTCCAAATTTGCTTTTTTCCTCCAAACCTTGTTACGATGCTGTTTTTTGGATTTAGAGGTGTGTTTTTTTGGTACAACCATAATATTTTTATAGTTCAATTTTATTTAGAAAAAAATATCAAATTTTTGAATATTCTATATTTTTTAATTTTGTAAACTTCTTATATTATATATCTTTAAATTCAATTCATTTTTATAGTTTAGTTCCATTTTATTTAGAAAAAAATGATAGAATATTCTATCATTTTTTTCTTGCATTTTGCAACCTTGTTGGTTAAAAACTTTACACAATCGAATCTAGAAATTGATATTAGCATATACATGGATTGTGGAAATCTAATAGATTTGAAGGAACTACTTGTTAAGATTCCAATTTAATATTCTTGCAACTTTAAAATATGCATTAGTTTTACTGTTTCTATATAGACATAAATTAAGTTTTGGAAAGTTTTTTCTTTTTTTACTAGAATTAAAACTATTTTTGTATCTAATTGTATAATAACATTTACTTTTTTCAAACATATTTAAAGTATGATAACTTTGCAATCAAAATTTTATCTGCAAATCATAATGCAAGATGACCATTTCATTGATCTCACATTTAAATAAAATTTATTTTTCAATCCTAATGCAAGATGACCATTTCATTAGTGTCACATTTAAATAAATTTAATCTTTTGATTAAATACTTTTTTACCAACCTTAGATAGGTAATGTTTAGCACAATGGTAACTTCAACAATTCTCTCATCTTTACCTAAATAATTGTCAGCATAGATAGATGAATGATGGTCTAATTGTGATAAGAGTCAATTTTTCTAAATTAGATTTATATATTCTTATTTTTTATATAAAAAATATTTTAGTATAGCAAAAACTTATTGTTCTTTTAAATAAGAGAAATAGTCTAATGATAGAATTTTGTATTTAAGTTGACGAACTTACTAAATATGTATATATTGAAAAGAATAAATTAGACTCCTAAAAAAGAAGAAACAATCAATTTAGAATATTTGTTTTAAAATTTATCATAAATATATATTTGCTTTAGAAGTTTTCTTAATATTTACTATTATTTATGAATATCAAATATTTTCAAATTTAATCTCTGCATATTTTAGGTAGATTTTTTTAAATATAAGTATGCTAGTTTATTTCGTATTCACGTAAATTATTAAAAAGTCAAATTAATCAATTCTATCAGAAATAATTCTTCTGACTGTCATTAAATTTAGAAGAATACGAATCAATTCCGTTTTTCCTACATTCTTCATAAAATAGCAAGGATGAACCTAATTTCTTTGATTTATTATATCCGTACTAGAACAAGGCTTTGTGGAAGCAACGCATACACCAGAGTAGGTCAAGTAAAAGAAAGTTGTACTCCCAAAAAAAAATGAGCTTCCCAAATTTTTCTATACAATAATATATAATTGCAGATATGTATCAATAAATTATCCTACCAGATATAAACTCGTTTTAAATAAATTTGAAAGTATGATCGACTCAGTGTCAAATAATTATATGTATCAACTGAAATAGTTTTAATTTAGTATTATCAGAAACATACATCAGGGACAGAGAAACAAACAAAAGAAAATCGAGTGCATGCACAACAAATATCAATGCTTCTTATTTACACATCAAAGCTGTAAAATATATATTATTGTTAGTGAACAAATGTTAACAAGGAAACTTTCTGAAAGCCGCCATTGGTCTAGATTTCCTGAGTGACTCAAATATAGATACCAAATAGAAATATAGCAACCATCATTGAGCACTCTAGAATCCTTTTTAAGTTGTTATACAATTCCTGCAATCCATTCTCATTTTTCTTCACATTCTACCAAGGCAGAAACGATTGAAAATATCTTTTGATATCTAGACAAACCCATACCCAAACTTTAAGCCATTTCCAAAAACTCAAGTCCTGCAATGTGACGATTTAGTGATGGAGTTGAACTGGGTCAGCGCAAAATGTCATTGATGCCACAGCTTATACAATTGCTCATTTGCACATTCAATCAACTTCTACATTAGTGCCTGTAAAGTCAAAGAAAATCCTATCAAACACACCAGCAACAACATGAAATAAATAAATCCCTTCGAAATTGAACCAAACTGTGAAGAAAAGTTGTTCCCGAAAAAAAAAACGGCTTATAAAGAATGATTACCACAAGTCACACTAAACAAATGAGCTGCAGTTTTTCATACAATGTAATTATTTTCATCAGAAAATCTTTCTTCATACAAATGAGAAATAGTTTATGACATTTGAAAAGACAGATCACATATATATGTTGTCGTTAGCCTACTTCTATGTGGTCCCAAGGGCTAACAAGGACATGGACGGGATCTTGTGGTGTTTTGGCCTAGTCGATTCTGTTTTGGGCCAAACTGAATTTGTTTGAGGCATTCCCAATGGGACTTACTATTTTTAGTAAGTCAGCCAGGCTAGTCAGATGATAATTTTGATGATGGGGTTGGATGTGTTTTTCTGAGCTCTTTCCAACGAGCTATCATTCGTGGCATTTCAAGATCATTTGCTATGGAATTTTAATGCCGGAAGTTATTTAATAAAGTAACTTTAATTAAATTAATATTATAAGGTTACTTTATTATATTTTGCATTTATATGTGTGCCTAGGAGTGGGACACCAAATGAACCCCTTGGGTCTTTAAAGTGATAAATGGAAACAATATATTAAAATGCAAATATGAGATTTAATCCCACATTGCTTGTGGAGTGGGGGTCGACCCTCTAAGAGGACTTTATGTACAGCCATGAGTGGGGTGTGAAAAGGGGAGGAGATTGATGAATTCAAGTTTGGTTTAGTTGGTTCGATTGCTGGCTTTTGGAGACGGAATCCTCCATTGGTGACAATCCTTTCGCTCTTGGAAGACAGAGTCAAGGGATTTATGATCTATCAGCTTCATACTGTGTGCATTCAGTTCCAATTTCCAGCTACAGGCAAGATTGAAATTGTTCCATTCTCAAAGGATTATCATTGCAGTCATTGAACAGCATTGAGGGCAGATTTGGAGGAGAGATTTGGAGCAGATTTGAAAGTGAACGCTGCTGCTACAGTGCCGTGAACAGTGCGCATGAACAGTGCCGTGAACAGTACGCATGAACAGTGTGCGTGAACAGTGCGTGAATAGTGCTCATTTGTGCTATTTGAAGATCACATTTCATACCCTAACCGAGCAGCTATTAAATGGGTATGTCTACATATACTGTTTTCAATAATTTGAGTTGATAGGGTTTACCATTGGCTGTTATTTCATATCAGTCCTGAACTATTTTGTATCAAACTCTTATTAGCATTAATTGAGTTCTTTGAGTTGGGTTGCCATTATTATTGTTGCCAAAAGTGGTACATGCTTATTATATGTTTGTTGCATAATCGCATCGAAGAAACTCTTGAAAAAACATGCTTCAAACACGTAAACATCAGCACACCAGTCCCACATAAAAAATACAGGAATCCCCACAATAAGCCTACAAGCAAACTGTTTGACAAAATTACAGTGAGTGGGAAAGAAAATAGAGGTTAGTAAGGAGGGGGGGGCATATTACAGTGGTATCAGAGCTTATCTTTCCTGCCATCCTGTTGGGTTCAGAATGAATTAAATATGACATGACAGACTGGAGTGTTCAACCATTGCCACATCACTACGACACAAGAAGAAACAGAGCATTATTGAATACTAACCGAGAGAATATCTTACCGGGAGGAAGTAGTGACTCAGACGAACCGAGTGTTACAGGTGAACAGGCTGTAGAGACTATGGGGGATAGGAATGTTAGGGATCCTGGTGAGGAGCAATTCCTGCAGTTATTGGATACATTGACTCAGGGACAGCGATTAGCAGAGCAGAGAGCACAGGAACAGAGTCAGAGGTTGGAGCTTATGATGCAGATGATGGCTCGTCAAATGGGGTTGAATGCTAACGTGGGTGGAGGAAATAATCAGAATGGGAATAATCAGGATGGGACCTATAATGGAGGTGAACAAGTTGGGAACAATTTCGGTCATGCACCCCAGCAAGCTAGGACAGTGAGTTCGAGGCCCATGATTCCCACATTTCCTAGAGCCCCAGAGCAGCCCGTACCAGAGCCCCAGATCACTGATATACAGGACCAGTTGAGGAGAGATTGGGAAGCCGGAGGTCCAGATTTTACTGCTGCAATTACCTTTAGGGAGTATATGGATGTGCGGATGAAACATATGCCACGTGGACATGACAGGAACCAGAGCTATGAGCTACGGAAGAAAGTAGGGAAACTTCAATTACCATATTATGATGGCTCGGGGAAGTCTACAGCAAGAGCTTGGGTTCAAAAGCTTGACACTTACTTTCAATTGAACCCTATGCCTGAGGAAGAAGCTATTAAGTACGCAGCAATTCATCTGGATGGGTTAGCACATGAGTGGTGGCATCATGGTATGGTCACTATGGGTCATGCACACATTACCTCATATGTGGAGTTTACGGAGAGACTGATTGAACGTTTTGATAGGAAGGATCCAGAACTCCATTTCAAGGAGTTAGCTCAGCTTAAACAGTGGGGATCATTGGAAACATACATTTCAGAGTTTCAGAAACTCGCAGTGTTAGTAACAGATGTATCTGAACGGAGGATACTAGTTCTATTTATGGATGGGTTAGCTGATCCATTGAGAGGGTGGATTAAAGCTCTCAACCCTCCCACTTTGCAGGAAGCCATTAAGAAGGCTCGTGACATGGATTCCTCTTCAGCTTCTAAGAATAAATTCCAAGCAAAGAGTTTCCCTTCGAGGAAAGATAAGGACAGGAAACCTTTTCATAGAGAGGCTCAGCTACCTAAGGAGGAAAGTAAGAGGTTGGACAATGAGACACTTAATGATCTCATGAAGAAGAAGCTTTGTTTTCATTGCAGGGAACCTTGGGATTTGTCACATAAGTGTCCATTGAAGGCAAAAGCTAAGCAAATGGAGTACTTTTCAGCCGAAGAGTCAGTGGATGGAGATTCAAAGCAGTCATCAGAATCAGATGGAGATGATGATAATTCTTCACATGAGGAAGCACGCAGTGATAGCACGATAGCTCAGTTGTCCAGTATACAGGAGGCCGTCACTTTCAGAGTTAGGGGGACTTTGGACGGACAGAGATTTGTGGCACTCATTGATACAGGGGCAACACATAACTTCATTGATGAGAAGTTTGTGTCACGCAGAGGGCTACATACAGAGGAGCATAGGGGATTTAAGGTGATGGTTGCCGATGGCTTCAAGATTGACTGTACCAAGAAAATCTCCAACTTGCAGCTTTGTTTGGGAGATTATGACATGACAGGAGATTTCTTTGTGGTCAACATTAGTGATCAGGATATGGTGCTTGGGATGAACTGGATGAAGTCTCTGGAGGAGTTTACATTTAACCTTCAGAAAATGGAGATGAGGTTTGAGGCAAATGGTAAGAAGATAGTGCTCAGAGGATTGTCAGATGGGAAGCTTAGAGTGGTGTCACTCAAGCGGATGCAGAGTTTATTTAGACATAATCAGGTACAGTGGGCAGCAGAGTTTAGAGAAATGTCTGAGACGACAGAGCAGCATAAACAGGAGTACCCACCTGATGTACAAAAAATAATAACCAAACATACTAAGGTGTTTGGTGAGATACCTCCAGGGAGACCCCCGGATAGGGGAATCGAGCATGTTATTGAGTTAGAAGAAGGGGCTAAGCCAGTTATCATCACACCTTACCGCCATCCAAAAAGATATCAGGATGAGATAGAAAAGGCAATCAAGGAGTTGATTGACATGGGGCACATACGGCCAAGCAAGAGTCCTTTCGCTTCTTCAGTAGTATTGGTGAAGAAGAAGGATGGTACAATGAGGATGTGCATAGATTATAGGGAGCTGAACAAGAAAACAATCAAGAACCGATACCCTATCCCGCGCATTGATGAGCTTATTGATGAATTGCACGGTGCATGCTACTTCTCGAAGATTGATTTGAGATCCGGCTACCATCAGATACGGGTTAGAGAGGAGGATGTGGAGAAGACAGCTTTCAGATGCCACTACGGTCATTTTGAGTTCTTAGTCATGCCCTTTGGGTTGACTAATGCCCCTACCACTTTCCAGTCTTGTATGAACAGAGTGTTCAAAGATCAGTTGAGGAAGTTTGTGTTGATATTTTTTGATGATATACTAATATACAGTAGTACTTGGGAGGAACATTTGAAGCATGTTGATACAGTGCTCAGTATTTTAGAGAGGGAGTCATTATATGCCAAGATGAGTAAATGCGAGTTCGGGATGACAGAGTTGCTCTATCTAGGGCATATTATTAGTGCAGGAGGTGTTCGGGTTGACCCAAACAAGATCAGGGCCATTATGGATTGGCCACCGCCAAGGAACACTTCACAGCTCAAGGGATTTCTCGGGCTTTGTGGGTTCTACCGCAGATTTGTGAAAGGATTTTCACAGACAGCAGCACCACTTACAGACTTGGCACGGAGAGACAGTTTTCAGTGGTCAGAGAGGGCTCAGGATTGTTTTGACAGGTTCAAGGAACTGATGAGTACATGTCCCGTTTTGGCCATTCCAAATTTCACCAGACCTTTTGAGCTGCAGTGTGATGCCTCGGGAGAAGGCATAGGAGCTGTCCTCATGCAGGAAAAACATCCCATTGCATATGAGAGCAGGAAATTACGAGGTGTTGAGAGAACCTACAGCATCTATGACAAAGAAATGCTAGCAATCATGCACGCGCTAGCTAAGTTCAGGCAGTACTTAGCGGGAAGTCGATTCACAGTTAAAACAGATCATAACAGCTTGAAACATTTCCTTGGACAAAAGGATCTTAATGACAGGCAACAAAAATGGGTAAGTTACAGGCCTATGATTTTGACATAGTCTATGTCAAAGGGAAGAAAAATATTGTCGCAGATGCTTTATCCAGGAGGCCTCATTTGCTTGCTGTTGGGATAGTCATGGATGATTGGAGAGAGATGATCTTGGCAGAATATGCTAAGGATAGTTGAGCATCTAGTGTTATTGAGGGGGTTACTCAGGATAGCCAATATACTGTTGTAAATGATCTGATCATTTACAAGGAAAGGATTTATTTGGTACCTGGGTCTACTATGAAGCAAAAGATTTTGAGAGCATTTCATGATTCACCATTGGCAGGACATCCAAGATTCTTTAAGACATATCGGCAGGTGAGAGAGCGCTTCACTTGGAAAGGGCTCAAATCAGAGGTGCTACAGTTTGTTAGGGAGTGCCCAGTGTGTAAGCGGAACAAACAGGAACATTCCTTTCCGGGTGGTTTACTACAGCCCCTACCCATACCAGAGAAGAAGTGGGATAGCATTTCCATGGATTTTATCACAGGGCTCCCAAAGGCACAGGGTCGAGATTGTATCTTTGTTGTGGTAGACAGATTGACGAAATTTGCACATTTCTTTGCAATTTCGTCTACTTATTCCGTAGCACAGACAGCAGAGCTATTCTTTCGAGAGGTATTTAGACTACATGGGATACCACGGAGCATAGTCAGTGATAGAGACAGCAGATTTATGAGCCACTTTTGGCAGGAGTTGTTCAAGTTGTGTGGAACAGAGCTCACTCCGAGTACCAGTTACCACCCCCAAACCGATGGGTAGACAAAGATAGTGAACAAATGGGTTGAGGGGTACCTTCGAAACTACATTGTAGGACAATAGAGGGCTTGGGTGAAGTGGCTACATCTAGGGGAGTATTGCTACAATACTTCTTTCCATATGTCTATTCAAATGTCCCCTTTCATGGCACTGTACGGGTATGATGCTCCTAATTTCTTGGATTTGTTATTTGGGGACAGTAGGGTACCTAAGGCCAAGGATCTTTTGCAAGAGTGTCAGGACATTATGCGATCCTTGAAGGAAAATTTGCAAAAGGCACAAAATTAGCAGAAGCAATATGCTGATCAACACAGGGTTGAGAGGTCTTTTGAGGTGGGAGACATGGTGTACCTCATGTTACAGCCGTATAGACAGTCCTCTCTCAAGAGGAGTGGAGCAAAGAAATTGAAACCACGCTACTATGGACCATTCAGAGTAATCAGGAGAGTGGGCGAGGTAGCTTATGAGTTGGAGCTGCCTGCAGACAGTAAAGTGCATAACGTGTTCCATGTGTCACGCCTTAAGAAGGCATTGGGGCACAATGTGGTGCCTTCAGTAGTATTGCCACCTCTCGATGATGAGGGGAAGCTTATCTTGGTTCCTGAAGCTATACTTGACACCAGGGAGAGGGTGCTTCGCAGGAGGACTATCAGGGAGTACCTAGTGAAGTGGAGGAACCTACCAGTTGAGGATGCAACATGGGAGGCAGAGCAGATTCTTCAGCATCCTGAGTTGAGATTGCTTGAGGACAAGCAATTTCAAGAGGGGCGGACTGTAATGTCCCCCATTTAGCCAGTTTGGATATATGTTGTCGTTAGCCTACTTCTATGTGGTCCCAAGGGCTAACAAGGACATGGACGGGATCTTGTGGTGTTTTGGCCTAGTCGATTCTGTTTTGGGCCAAACTGAGTTTGTTTGAGGCATTCCCAATGGGACTTACTATTTTTAGTAAGTCAGCCAGGCTAGTCAGATGATAATTTTGATGATGGGGTTGGATGCGTTTTTCTGAGCTCTTTCCAACGAGCTATCATTCGTGGCATTTCAAGATCATTTGCTATGGAATTTTAATGCCGGAAGTTATTTAATAAAGTAACTTTAATTAAATTAATATTATAAGGTTACTTTATTATATTTTGCATTTATGTGTGCCTAGGAGTGGGACACCAAATGAACCCCTTGGGTCTTTAAAGTGATAAATGGAAACAATATATTAAAATGCAAATATGAGATTTAATCCCACATTGCTTGTGGAGTGGGGGTCGACCCTCTAAGAGGACTTTATGTACAGCCATGAGTGGGGTGTGAAAAGGGGAGGAGATTGATGAATTCAAGTTTGGTTTAGTTGGTTCGATTGCTGGCTTTTGGAGACGGAATCCTCCATTGGTGACAATCCTTTCGCTCTTGGAAGACAGAGTCAAGGGATTTATGATCTATCAGCTTCATACTGTGTGCATTCAGTTCCAATTTCCAGCTACAGGCAAGATTGAAATTGTTCCATTCTCAAAGTATTATCATTGCAGTCATTGAACAGCATTGAGGGCAGATTTGGAGGAGAGATTTGGAGCAGATTTGAAAGTGAACGCTGCTGCTACAGTGCCGTGAACAGTGCATATGAACAGTGCCGTGAACAGTGCGCATGAACAGTGCGCGTGAACAGTGCGTGAATAGTGCTCATTTGTGCTATTTGAAGATCACATTTCATACCCTAACTGAGCAGCCATTAAATGGGTATGTCTACATATACTGTTTTCAATAATTTGAGTTGATAGGGTTTACCATTGGCTGTTATTTCATATCAGTCCTGAACTATTTTGTATCAAACTCTTATTAGCATTAATTGAGTTCTTTGAGTTGGGTTGCCATTATTATTGTTGCCAAAAGTGGTACATGCTTATTATATGTTTGTTGCATAATCGCATCGAAGAAACTCTTGAAAAAACATGCTTCAAACACGTAAACATCAGCACACCAGTCCCACATAAAAAATACAGGAATCCCCACAATAAGCCTACAAGCAAACTGTTTGACAAAATTACAGTGAGTGGGAAAGAAAATAGAGGTTAGTAAGGAGGGGGGGGCATATTACAGTTAGATTACTTGCATGTTTCATTCTTGTAGCTACATCAATAAGAAACCTAAACCCCTAAATGCCCTTCAAAAAGACAACCATAACCAAATAGACAAATGGTGTAAGCATCACCATATCAAAAAATGTTAAGGTGCAATGTGCCCAACAAGCACTGATTCAGAGACTTGGTTTCACATTTCATAAATAATAGCAAAGTGTCAATGCATATCTCCAAGCAACTATTGCAACAACATAAAACAAGGAATAGTATTTAACCTCGTGGAGGATCTAGCATATCTTTCCTAATAAAAAATATGGATGCCCAAAAAATGTTCACAATTTACTGATTGACTGTGTATTGACGTTTGCTTCCAACCATGTTCCTGCTCATGGATTTGCTGGGCCTAACACCCGGGCTCTGGAACTCCCTGCAGCAACCTAGGTGGTTCCCCTGGCTGTTCTCTGGCATCTTTAGGCTTGGATGCAAGAGTTTGAGTGAGATCTTATGTGGGGATGACCAGATCAGGGACCAATTTTGGTGCCCACTGTTCCTTGCATAAGAAGACTCACCCACTTCCTTGTTCTTAAGTTCCCCTGGTCTTGGTTTTTAGCAAGGTGGTTGAAAATTGAAGTTTTTACACTCACAATAGTTTGATTTGTAGATTTAATAGAAAGTGTTTCTTAAGTGGGTTTTGAAGTGTTGCGGGCCTATCACCAAGAACACTATTGAGCTTTTTCCTTTTGCTAGGAATTTCTGCATCACAAGCTTTCCTTCTCCAGAGGACATGGAGCTGGTGTTATATGGTAGATCATGGTCGTGGGATGAGCACCCCCTATCTCTCAAACCATGGTTTCCCTCTTTCAACCTGTGATGAAAGACAATAGGTGCAAGACGCAATCTCTAGGATGAAAGGACAAACTAGGAAGCTTGCACCTAAACTGCTCTCATACATTGGAAGGAATATGATCATGGTATGTGGGGATGACCAGATCAAGGGCCAACTTTGGTGATCACCATTCCTTGCATAAGAAGGCTCACCCACTTCCTTGTTCTTAAGTACCCCTGGTCTCGGTTTTCAGAAAGGTGGTTGAAGATTAAAGTTAAAGTTTTACACTCGTCATAGTCTGATTTGTAGATTTAACAGAATGTGTTGATTAAGTGGGTTTTAAGTGTTGGGGGCCTATCACCAAGAACACTACTGAGCTTTTTCCTTTGAATAGGAATTTCTTCACGAGCTTTCCTTCTCCAGAGGGCATGGAGCTGGTGTTATATGGTAGATTATGGTCGTGGGGTGAGCACCCCCTCTCAAAAACCATGGTTTCCCTCTTTCAACCTGTGATGAAAGACAATAAGTGCAAGAGACAATCACTAGGACAAAAGGACAAACTAGGAGGCTTGCACCTAAATTGCTCTCATACATTGGAAGGAATATGATACACTAGGCTTAAGGAAGCTCAAGTTCTGATTGGATGCAATGGGTTTCCTTCGCTACTGAGTTGAAAGTTGACTACGTAAAATGGAAAATAAATTACACATACAAGCAACTCGCGGACTGTAAACTCAATTCTGACACCAGATTTGGAAATCTGAAGTAGAGAGTAGCCTGTGATACAAATTTCAGTCTGAAATGTCAAGAACAGGGTGACCTGGCTCGCCTGAGGCACTAATAGGCGCCTGATGTTGGCATTGTAGACGATGTAAGGAGAAGTCAATGTGAACACTTAGTGCATATTTGATGTTGGTTGTCATTGATGGCAATCAACCAGTCAACCGGTTGAGCACTTGGTTGAGTACTTTGAGCAACAAATAGTTAATCAGATGAAGCAATCAGATATATAGTGAATCGCGGTCATTTGATGTCAAACTAGGAAACAGAGAGTAAGACAGGTAAACCAGAAAATTGACTAAGTACAAATCGGTGAATAGAATGAAGTCAGATATTGGAATCGGTAAAGGAAATTGACTTGTAGTACAGAGCGGTTAAAGCCATAAGTGTATTGGCAACAGGGAACACAATTTTGTGACTGCAAGTCAGTATGGCAGACAGGTAGCTAGTTTGGTTATGTTTCAACCGGTCAGCAATAAAGTTCACAGTTTATCAAGCTATCTTGGACAAATCGGTGAGCGGTAACGAGTTTTGTAGATGCAGTGAATCCAGACATTCAGGAAGTAAAGTATGGTCAATAAGGAATCATTCCATTACACTTATTGGGATTGCAATCTTGAATGTGTATGATTCCTGGGTGGATTTAGAGAAAATAAGAAATAAGTTTTTTTTCTTGGGAATGAAAACAAAGATGCAAGAATTAAATAAGGTGGTGAAGGTAAAACGTGTTATGGTTGAAGAAAAGTTTTTTGATGGTGATTAGGGTTGATTGGAACCCTAAACGTGTTATTGAGCAAAGGTATGAAGTCTATTTAATGTTTTGGTCAGATAGACAAGGTGAGTGTTGGAGAAACAGAACAGTACAATATCAGACAGATCTAATGGTGTGATCAAGTATTCAGTGGACCGATCATAAAAGGTCAATGCAGAGTAGTGTATGAGCTTAAAGGATCTGATTCAGCAAGTATGGGCTACTATTCAATTCATTAATCTTGTTGCTTCTTAGCTGCTACAGCAAGTTTGTAAATCCTCTAACAAGGTAGTTCTTAGTAGGACTTATTTGTAAATCCCTCAACCGGGTGCACTCTTGACAGAGTTGTAAAAATCCTTTAGCAAGGGAGACTTTAATAGGTCTTTCAATACTCCTAACAGGGTATTAATCACTTTAACAGGGTGAGTCTCCAGAAGAGACATTGTAGGCCTTTAACAGGGCAAACTTCATAACTGCAGTGAGAAGATTCGTGGGTGACGATTCCCACCGTGGTTTTTTCCCTCTAACCAAGGGTTTCCACAATAAAAATCTGGTGTTATGTGCAAATGTTGCTTGTGTGGTTGAGTTACATGTTTATATTTTGATTAGAGTTGCATGCATTGTTTATTTTACAAGTTTAGTTTTAGTGCTATTAAGGTTAATCAATAAAAAGGTGGTAAGTTTGTAAGTACTTATTCACGCCCCCTCTCAGTATCTATTAATTCCAACACCTAAGTCCTGGTAAATTCTAAAAAATGAGATAAATTACACATACAAGAAAATCGCGGACTGTAAACTCAATTCTGACACCAAATTTGGAAATCTGAAGTAGAGAGTAGCCTGTGATACAAATTTCAGTCCGAAATGTCGGGAACGGGGCGACTTGGCTCCCCTGAGGCACTAGGAGGCGCCTGAGTCCTGGTAAATTCTAACGAAAGTTTTGTCGCTTGTAACTTCTTGTCAAATCCGCCTGTAGCTTAGTTCGTAACTTCGCCACCTATCACCTACACAAAAAACAAGAAAATTGTTGGGGAAAATGAGTTTGCCTTGGTCAAACCCTTGTTTAGGAATTAACTTTGAAATTGAATTGAAAATGCATTAAAGGAAAAGTGTGTTGTTAGTAGTAGAGGCTTAATAAGAAATTATACCTTCACTAGTGTTGAATTGCTCATGAAGATGCTTGCAATGTTGTCTTGACCTTGGATCTAGGATAGAAAGATCATGGATGCCTTCCCAAATGCCTTGATCTAGCTTTACTCCTTGTCTTTCATGCTTAATGGTTGAATACCAATATGAATATATTGCCTTGATTTCTTAATTGAATTGCTTGATTGAATTCCTTTGCTCCAAGTGTGCTTGATTGAATTAGAGGATTGCTTGTGAATTCATAGGATGCCCAAAATGAAGGGGTAGCATTGATTTTATACCTCTCCAATTCATTTTAGAACTCAAAACTCGAAGACGAAAGATGGGGATTTGAATATCCCATTGAATACCCAAGACCTTTCTCCAATATAAAATTGGGCCACATTTAAGTGGAATGGGGCGCTTCCCAAAGTACGGGGCAATGTTTCGCCTTGTGCCTTACAAGGTGCCCAATTGTAGCCAATTTGTGCTTAAAATTGAATCGAGAGTCAATGGAGGTATGGGGATACCCAAAATGCACATGCAATCAACGTTTGAATTCAGAATAAATACATAAGACCACATAATTTGAAATAGGGCCTATGTATGCAAGAGGTGATAAGAGATTGAATTAATTAAAAGGACACACCCATAATTAAGGGGTCCTCATAGAGATTTGATGTCACTGAATTAATAAAAGGGCTTGTATTTTAAATTTTCAGATCTGGTGTCACAATTGAGTTAATGGTTTGCAATCTATCTGTATGTGTAATTTATCTTATTTTTGCCGTACATAATGCATTTTTTACTTTCCATTTTACATAGTCAACTTTCATCTCATTAACAAAAGAAAACCATTGCATCCACTTAGCGCTTGACCCTCCTTGAGTCTAGCGAATCATATTCCTTCCAATGTATAAGAGCAAATTAGGTGAAAGCATCTTCATGAACTATTCAACACTTGTGAATGCCAAATTTCTTATCAAGCATCTGCTAGTAACAACACACTTTTCCTTTTATGGAATTTCAATTCAATTTCAAGGTCAATTCCTACACAGAGATTTGACCAAGGCAAACCCCTTTTCCCCAACAATTTTCTCAGCTTTTTGTGTTCAGATGACAGGTGACGAAGCTACGGACTAAGTTACATGAAAATACCTACCTTGGAGACATACAATGGAAAAGGTGATACCTGAGTCATGTTAAGACATTTCAAACCTTGTGTAGTGACTTAGAATAACAGTGTCCCAATCAACTGAGAGGTGGGGATGAATCAGTTGATGCCAATATAGAATACTTAAACTTTAACTTCAAACTTGTTGCTTAAAACAAAACACTGAACTGAAAAAGTGAATGCAGCAATAACACATACACATGAACACCAATATTTGTTCTCGAGGAAAACCTTGTTAAGGAAAAAACCCCGATGGGGATGGTACCCACAAATATCTGCACTATAGGTATAATAACCCTATTAAGAGTTCTGACCCTGTTAGGAGCCGAGTATTACAATAGGCAGGTTCTGGTTAAAGGACAGACCCTGTTAGGAGTTTTTTACAATGTGATCCCAATTAAGGAATCAACCCTATTAGGAGTCCAGGCCTGTTAAAGGCAATTAACCTGTTAAGGGTGTACACTGTATCAACCTCATCAAGAGATTTGAGAGTTAGGGCCACCCTCAGGTTTTCCAAACCTTGCAACTTCAAGTCTGAGATAAATCTATTCTGAAACTGTTTCCAATCTTTTGACCACTGCCAAGCAAATCCACCTTGTGCCCAAGTGCACAACTACTATTCTTCAAATAGTATCCACTGCAGCCTAAAGCTCACATTCACCTCTGCATCTCGCATATGCAGTTTCACACTTATTTTCCAAGGAATTCAATCCTTAAATACAAGTTAAGTGTGTAACCATCAACCACCTTAACTCTAATACCCTCAAATCCTTCAGTTTATAAGCCTCTCCTGGATACCAACTGTGAGTCTATAAAATTAAAAATAACACCTGTATCCAACAAGGCAATAACACGTTGCCCCACTAAGAGTTCACGTAACCTGAAAGATCTCTCTTTCTGCATGCTGGAGAGGTAGACAACCTTAAGGTTGGGAGCATCATCAACCTTTTTCTCTTTAGCCATTTCTTCATAGTTCCCTTCATCATTATCAGCTTGCTGCCCTACATAATCAGAACTATGCTCATCCTCAAAAAACCATTCCATAAGCCTATTTCTCCCCTTAGGTTTGAAGGGACGTTCATGTTTTTCATCATAAGGACCCCTGCAATAAAAACATAATTTTTTCCTTCTCAAATCATTAAGGGTTTCCTGATCAAGAGGCCCTGTCATAGGTCTTTTAGAATCTGGTCCATCTATCTTTTTTGGGACAGCGCTATTGTCAAATGAAGAACTAGATGGTTTAGAAGGAAACCGAGTGCGTGGAGCTGAAAACTTCAAATCTCTTGCCTTCTTCATGGCTGCCTGCAAGGAAGAAGGGTCAAAAGACTTAACCCAGCCCCTAAGAGGCTCAACTAACCCCTCTACGGACAACATAACACGTCTCCTCTCAAAAGTATCATACACCATGATCGAAACCTTCTGAAACTCACTGATGAAGGCCTCCAAACTACTAGACTGTTTGAGTAGTGCCAACTCACGGAAATAGGACTTCGGGTCCTTCCTATCAAATCTCTCCACTAATCTGTTCACAAACTCCTAGTAAGTCATAATCCAATTATGATGCGATGAGACCACTGTAAAGAGCCTGCCTGGCTCTTTGCAAAAAAACTTGTCTTTTTTTTTAATGGTTTTGCAATTTTTTGTTTTATTTGTTGAAGATATATAATATTTAATTTTTCACAAAATTAGACAGAACCAAATAGCAAATTTCCTATGAATTCCAAATGCTTGCTAAATTAACTAGGATAATACTCATCAAAGTCTAGTATGCAATATGTAATTTATTTGATTTAGATTTGCACCTTGGAACAAATTGCAGCATGCCTGTTATTGAAACGCAGCCTCTAATGATGGCTCTTGATTAGCTGAGAGTTGATGTTAGCAATGTTGGCTGACATACAACATTCTGGGCTCCTTGCGTGTCAAATGAAGAAGTCAGTTCTATATAGAAACCCCTCCTTAAACCTTACGCAGATGAAATGGTTGCTCGAGTTCTCAAGAGAAATTGACATTTCTCCAAGAAAATAAACCAAACCCTCATTCTCTATCTTAATTCGATCTCTTGACTAGCTTCTTCAAACATAAAATAATGGCAATTGATAAAAGTTTTCGAAAACTTCCAAGGCTTTTAAAGAAAACACTAAAAACAAGCCTTACTCTTCACACTTTACTTGAAGCTTCAAGAGCACACCTTTCATTAAAGAATCTTCAACTTCACACCATCAAATTAAAACATGTAATAACATAGTTATTTAATCAAGCCAATCTTAATTCAATAACTCCATATGCAACGTGATGAAACTAAATCCTTCTGACAAATAGTATCCTGAGCCCATACTGCCCTGCTAGAAATAGAAACCAAACCAAAATAGACTTACTATATACTGCCGTGCTAGAAATAAAAACCAGACCAAAATAGACTTACTGTAAATAGTAAATCTATCACAAAGATCCTCTAAACCAATTGTCAGCTTACGAGGATCGCGATGATGAACTGACGAAAACACCCTCTAGACTCCTGCTAAAATGGGGACATCACAATTCTCCATGTCCTCAATTGTTTTGCAATCTGGCTCACTTAGAAGTGTTTCAGCATCTTTTGCTGCCTTCTGCATTTTATCAAAAGTGGGAGCTATGTACAACTGAAATCCAATGAAATCTTGAATTCTCTTGGTATGCTCCTCGGATGCTTTTCTCAGTGTGAGTGCTAAATTGGTGAGCTCATGACTGTACTCTGTTGCTGAAGAGGTTAGACGATTGAAGCGAGTGGTTGTCTCTTTCAGCTCGTGTGTTGTTCAATTGGTTCTTTCTATGATATCCTTAAGAAATCTTCAAAATTGGATGTTTTTGTTATTATTTTTCCTGCTTCCTGAACCAGTTTCTTCAGTTCCCCAGTGCTGGTAGACACAGTTGCTTTGATGGCAACAATCTGGTCATGCAAGATATTGATCTTTTTTGTTTCATAATGATCAATAGCTACGGCTTCTGGATCAGTTATGTCCTCTCCGATTGTCTAAGCCAGAATTTCCAATTGATCTATTATCGATTCTTCTTCATCAATATTTGCATCTGGAGCAAAATTGTACAGAATATTCTTTACATTATTTAGAACCATATCTTGTTTTCTCTTTGTGAGCAACTTGAGTTGCCTAGTTGACATTTTGCTGATGTCAATCAATGATTCCCCTGTTTGTGGAGTTTCCATTTTCTCTTTCTTGGAATCAATTTCTGCTATGAAGGATAGCTTCCTTTTTAATGAAGAAGAGCTTCGTATATCTGTTGGTTGTTTTTGTTGAGTGCCCTTTTCTCTTGATTTGTTCTCTTCTTTTGGTTGCTTATCTTCTTCCACCTTTTCTTCTTGTTGTTTCTCTTCTTCTTCGTTTCCTTCTTGTTGCTTCTCTTCCTCTACCTTTTCTTCTTCTCTTCTTTGTTTGTCCTCTTTGTCTTCTTGTTGTTTTTGATCTTCTTTATTGATCTCTTCTTTGTCCTGTAGGTTGACTCTGTTCTTCTGGGCGTTATCTGTATATTTTCCCTCAGCCGTCTTTGTTGATGATTCCCTTGTTTCTCGGTCTTCCGGTCTGATTGGTGCAGCCTGCTCACCGATTGGCATCTGCTCACCGGTTTTGTCCTGCTCACTAGTTGTGCCTTTTATCTCATCACCTTTTTCCTTAGATACCTCAGTGTCCTTTGATATTTCTAGTAGGACAGTTGCCTTTGTTGAACTTGAGAGTTATCCAGTGGAGCTATTGAATGAGGTGTCTCAGTAGATACCTATGCCGATGTCAATTTTTCTCGCTTCTTTGCTAGAGTGGTGAAATCATGATTCTTCCACAATTTCATTGTTTCTTCATAAACTTCTTGTTCTTGGTCATTTATGATTTTGGCCACTATCTCGAGAGTCTAGGTTCAGTATTTTTGTTTCAACAAGAATTTTGATTTCTTCCTCATCTAGACCTGGTTCTATTTGATCTAAAACTTCCCTTATTATTTTTGCATCTTTTGCTACTCCTCTCCATTTTGTTAGGAGCCTTTTATTAAGTTTTGCAGGGAAAATGGACCTGTAGTCCTTGGGTCCCCAATTGAACTCAAGAAAACTTTCTAACAGGGCAAGTTCTATTTTAGCCTTATCATCAGCACCTAAGAAACTGTACCATTTTGCAACATTGCTAACTTTACCAAAATCTAAGATTTCATCAACTATATCATCAACAGTAAGTGTTTTTGCCTTACCTTTTACTAGACAGGCTAGAATAGTTGGAGTTCGATCACCACCGATGTCTTTAGTGATGTTCACAATAACCAGTTCGTTTGGTGTATCTATGCCCAGAATGCCTTTGCCTCTCCCGGTGTCCTTTTCTGGTTTGACCGAGGACTTCTGGCATTCAGCTTCAGCCTTTTGTTGCTGCTCAAGTATGGTTGTCTAGATGACAACTCCTTCGTCATGAACGGTTTCAACTTCTCCAATTAAAACTTGACCAATTCTTTTTTTGATCTAAAAGTTTTGTTTATGAGCATCTACCTGATTGGTTGCTTCTTCAAGGCTTAAGTGGCTTTGCACTTCCAGTAGTGCCTTGATTCTGAGCTCTTTCTCTTTTGCTATTGAGGATTTCCACCTTCCTTCAATAAGCTCATGTAATTTTGCAAGAATCATGCCATGAATTTCGGTAGGCGTTCTCTTGAATTTGTACAAGTTGTATACCACAGCATCTTCGATTTTCCTTTTGTCTTCATCATTCGACAAATTATATCTTCTCTCAACCGATGCCATCCTACTTGTAGTCTTTATACCTTCAACCATTTCATCAGTGGTTTGTCTTTTTTATTTTGGTTCCTCCTGCTTTACCGGTTTGCCAGTCTTCTTTCTTCTGATATAAGTGGTGGTTTGTTCTATCTCAGTTTCTTCTGAGTCTTCTTCTTGAGATTGTTCGGTTGTGACCGATTGCACCTTCTTCCTTTGAACTTTGGGTTCCGGTACAGCTACCTTTCTTTTCTTTGGTGTAGGTGACCGTTCGGAAACTTTTGCAATGACCTTTTTTGTTGTCTTTGAAAGTTCACTCTTCTTCAAATTTTCACTTATCTCAGCACAGGTGCCAAACCAGTTGGCTGATAGGTCTAGGTTGCTCTCTTAAAGTGCCTCAACATATGCTTTGGCAATATTTGATGAAATTTCATATCCTATCTCCTGTGCAAATTTTGTTTTGGGCTCAACAGCCTGGATTATGCAGTGATCAATGCTTACAAGGAAACAAACATCATCCTTGTATTTGTTAACAATTGAAGAGGGGATCCTTTCCCTTTCATGCATTCTAGATTGAAAATCTTTGAAGTAGTCTGTCATAACCTTGTTAAAACAGTTTCCTAGATTATAGATCATTTCTCCTATTTGGACCATGACTGGTCTATTTGTTACCCATGTAACATTTCCTACTCCAGGAAAGAACTTTTGATAATAGAAGAGACATACCATTAGCGTTCCATACTTCAGGAATTTCTTCTTTACCATTCCGAGCTTCTTCATGTTTTCAAAAATTTGACTTCTCAGCATAGCACATAGGTCGTATTTGGCATTGTTGTGCATGATTCTGTGAGCTGCATGAATGGATCCTCCAGGTATGATGTTGAGATAGCTCGATTGATAGAATTTGTAACCGAACACCTTCATCTACAATATCTGTGACAATCATCATGCGACTGTCATACCTCGACTTTGTGAGTCGGGTGACTTCACTGTTGGATATGGTTCTCAGGGTAAGGGCTTCCCCTGTGGCACAGAACCCTGTCAATCTCCTCAAGTCTTCCTTTGTGATAGGTGTAACAACTTTGCCAACCACATACCTGGACCATGTACTCGACTGAGTACCATTCAAATCCAATTGGGTTGAAATACGGTAGGGTATTTAACCCCATTAATCAATCCAGCCGTTTGTAGTCGAGCATAATTTGCCTTCAGCTTCTCGTCCTTGCAGAGCCCTTGAAATTCACTCTGAATCAATGTTTCGCCCAACTCCTCTTGCTTGCAATGAATGAAGGCAGTTACGTCTTCAATCAACAACACGACGTCAGGTATAGATGATAGGGCTCCAGACATATCATTTGACCTGTTCTGAACTTGCATTGCATCATATTCAGGTCGATCTTGCTGATTGATGTCAATAAGGGTTGCAACTGATGATGATGATGACATTTTGTTGGTAAGAGAATACACACAAAACTTTGTTGAATTAATGGGATTTGAAAAGCAAAGATCGCAAACACAGATAGATAGATTACTCAAGCCTTAAGAAAATTTTACACAAAAAGTAAAGTAAAATGAAATGACTAATGCACTTTCCCTTTTAAATCCTTGGGCTCCAACGGTAATTAGCAAACGGTAACATTTTGTTAAAGGTTATCGCATTCATGAGCCTTACCGGTTTTCACCTAACTTTACCTTTGTCGACCGGTTCATCATTAATCCTTCTTTACCTATATTACTGCAACAACCTCGGTTGATACTTCAACTGTGTTACATTTAGCCTATCACCGAGAAGGTCATTAACTGGAGCATACTATATACTCTTTTGACCGGTTCTTTGGTCTTAGATCGGTGAGTGCTTCTCAGTAACAACTTCCACTTGGTGAGAGTAAATCTCACTAGTTACTCTGGGGACAGTAGCATTTCTACATGTTCCCCTTTAAGCCTCGATGGCTTAATTTGATGAAGAGATATCATCATCGGTAGATGATGACTTTGTCTCTGATTTTTCTCCTTCAGAGCTCTTTGTCCCCTTTTTGGACCATATCTTCTTCACTTCTTTCTTGGTCTCTTTAGTTATGTTCCCCTTTTGTTTGGGAGTCTTGTTCCTCTTGACCAGTTATACTCGACCTTTGTTTATTGACCGGTTCCTGCATTCTCTGGCTAGATGCCCAATCTTGTTACAGTTATAACAAGTCATTCTAGTTCCTCTCCATGGATTAACTCTTTTTCCTTTGTCCATGGGTGAACGGCACTCAGTAGCTCTATGCCCTGATTGTCCACACGTGGCACACATAGGCGTGCCCCGGTTTGCATTCCTGTTACGGATTACTGGTCTTAGTGGAGATTTGAATGCCATGGTTCTAGACCTACACTCTTCAGCCTTATGTCCAAATTTATTGCATGCATAGCAATAGCCTTTAAAGCTTCCTGTGTTGGCGTTGGACACACTGTTTGATCGTGACCTGCATTTAAAGGTCCTATGTCCATACTTATAACAGTTATTACAGTAACTGTCGGCGGTGAAGCGTTTCACCGGTGCATTCCTGCAATCATTAGACTTATGACCCAGTTTGCCACAATGTTTGCAAGACGGTTTGGAGAGTCTCTTACCTTTTTCTCCGGTTGGTTTATCCTTGTCCTCCTTGATTCCTTTGTGGTTTGTGGACTCACTGGTTTCTTTGGTGCCTTGGCCGTTGTAACCAAGTCCTGTGGGGTCTTTGAGTCTTCTCTGAGCTTTCAGTTTCTCATCCAGCTTCTCAGAACTCTCATTGTATTTTTTGAGCTTTTCATTTCTCTCCTCAACAGTTTTCAACTACAATTTTAGTTTTTCAACTTCAACAGTCATTTCTCTACTTGCTTCTTCTTTGTCATGCAAGTGTTCATGCATGATGGCATTTTCCTGAGTTATGCCCTGCATGTCTGGTTGTAGTTGCAGTACAAGTGCATCGCTCTCTCTTAGAGCATCTTCAACTAAGTCCCTTGCTCTCTCAGCAGTCTGTAGTGCTTCTTTAGCACTATTTTTCTCATCCTCAACTTTTCTTCTTGCTTTGATGAGTTCAGTCATTCTCAGTGCATGACCTTCCTGTTCTCTTTTCAGATTAATCATTAGAGACTTGATCGGTCAAGCTCTAGTTTCTCTCCATAAGTTCAAAAACTACTTCCTCTGCTTCATCTGAACTACTCTGTTCAGATAGTCCATCTATCGTGTCCTTACTTTCACTCAGCTATAAAGCCAGTTCTTTTCTCTTTGAAAGAGATCTTCTCAGTCTATTTTCAAGAGAAGCAATCATTTCATTTGCTTCCTCTAATTACTTTTGATATTGGTAACCTTCCATGATCGTTACTCAAGCGGTTAAACTTCTTTTCCTAAGAACTTGGCTCTTCTATCAATTGTTAATCCTAACTGGTGACTGAGAGGGGGGATGAATCAATCGACTCAACTAATTTCAAATCTTATCCTATGAAATTGAATACAGCTACTGTGTGATAATGAAAATGTAATCTATGTTTAACTAACTTGAACAGAAATCACATACAATAGCTAACACAAGATTTATACATGGAAACCCTCGGTTAGAGGGAGAAAACCACCATGGGACAGAACCCACAATCTTCACTACTGCAATAATAAAGTTGCCATGTTAAAGGCTTACAACAGCACTTGTTTGAGTGCTACCCTGTGAAGGGATTTGATATAGATCGCTTAAGATCTTTACCCTGTTAGGAGTCGCCTCGCCAAAGGACTTAAAAACATCAATCAAGATGTCACCCGGTTAAGGGATTTATACAAAGGAACCTGTTAGGGTTCACCCTGATAAAGGGATTTTCACAAGCTTCAAACAGTTTGAAAAATGATCTTCTGTAGACACTTAGTCTGTCGTTCAAATCATACCTGTTCTATTCCTCGCTCGGCATGGCTGTTCAATCTCTTTTGTTCACTCTTGGTGTACCTCTTCTTAGAAGACTCGGCTCTTCTGCTCTGCTTTATCTCTGCGCACTTGATTTCTCCAACCACACTTTCACTTATGCACGATGACCCATATATATAATGATCTTCGTATTGCAAAACGGAATTGTGGCACCAAGCTATAAATCCTCCAAAATGTCATTGTTCTGGAAGGCATTCCAAAAATCTCGCATGCAAAACTCCAGTTCATGCCAAAACACTCGCATACAAAACTCCAGTTCATCCCAAAACGCTCCGTAAAAACTGGAACAGATTCCCATTTAAGCCGGATTGGAAATCATACAAGCACGAACCAATAGGTCTACTACTATTGCGCAAAAACAGGTGTGTTGTCGATTGAGTCATCCACCTTATGTGGTTTTCTACTAGACCGGTTGGACAGGACCAGTATCCCTTTATGTAACCGGTTGTAAATGGTTACTTAGCAAGTTTGATGGTTGTCGACTAAGGCAACTACGGGTACTCTAACATAAATACTGGTGTGTTTGATGTTTGCCAATGATGACAACTAAGCATGATGCCAACAGCAAAGAGGGATGGCAACCACTCGTGGGCCTAGGATAGAGGATTGATCAAGGCATCCTATTATGCCCCTTATCCTAGCTCTCTTATGATTGAATTGAATCAATAAATTAAATATATCTTACGATTATAATTAATGTTCCTAACACTAGTTTAAATGATCTATGCTTTTAATGTCTCTAGTAAGGAACACTAATATGTGGATCATATTTCATTGATTTCCTAACATGTTACAGGATCTCAACCAGGTATATTCTACTTCTTGTTCTATTTAAGATCTGTGATTTAGAGCAAAAACTAGGGCATTTACAAAAAGGGACATTACAAGCAGTATCAAAGCATTGATCTTGCTAGTCTGCAAGGTAAAGATGAATCAATGGATGCATTCTAGTCAATGAGAAAGGATCTATTAACTCAATCAAAATATATGACAATGACTAAATGGCAATGGCAAGATATGAATTTATTGTGTCATGTTTCTAATCCTCATTTTAATATAAACTCTAGATCATGTTGTTGAGAATTATAGGGGCGCTCCACCTTGAAGTAAAGACAAGCATATCTTGGTTTAGATTTGCAAGTTGAGCTAATATTAGAGTTGTGCAACAAAGGCTACTCACTATGAATGATTTAGGAAAAGTCACAGTCAACAAACAGTTGTTTGACTCTTTGACCGAGATTTGTTGCACAAAATTCAGAAAACTTTGTGTTATCAAGACGAACGGTGCGAGGCACAACTGAAGGATTTTATGTCGGAGTTTGTGGCATTAAAACATGTAGATAACTATGAGTGAAGGAAAGCTTTTGGCACGCGTTTGTCTTTTCCTTCATAAAGTGAAAAAAGCATGGCATGCATCGGATGTTTTCTCTGTGAACTGAGAATCCACTGGGTGATGTATCCAAAGGTGATCTTTAAACAGGTCGTGCATGTAAAAAGAAAAAAGGGCAAGAAGCCTATATACTCCTCTGCCTGAGATAAATACAGTTTGACTTCATTCTGCCAAAGAAAAGAGTGAACCTGTACGCTGAAGAAGCTACTAAGTTGAAGAGAGGAGAAGAGAGTAGAGTGTGCAAAGAAGCACAGCAACCAAGGAGAACATACCTGTAGTGACCGGTGATGATTCTCAACTGAATAGCCCAATGATGTTATAAGGCTAAGCAAAGTCATTTCTAAAAGGTCAAGTCTTCTATTGTTCTCTAACAATTACAATAACGAAATCCCAGTATTTTGGGTGGACATTAACAAGTCCCTTGTATTAAATCCCTTAACCGGGTGACATCTGTTAAGGTGTTCTAAGTCCTCTGACTGGGAAGGTTCTAACAGGCCTTATTCATTAAATCTCTTAACCGGCTTGCATCTAACAGTGCATGTGTAATCCTTTAACAGGGAAGGCTCCTTACAGGGTGCACTTCAGAAGAGTGCAAAATTTGTGAGGTTTACTCACACCGTGGTTTCTCCCAATTTGGGTTTCCACGTGATAAATCTAGTGTTGTTTATTGCTTGATTGTGTGATGGCTATTTCTGTGATAGAATCTATTATGCTTA
The DNA here is from genome assembly GCA_027943335.1 of Chamaecyparis obtusa. Taxonomy (NCBI): domain Eukaryota; kingdom Viridiplantae; phylum Streptophyta; class Pinopsida; order Cupressales; family Cupressaceae; genus Chamaecyparis; species Chamaecyparis obtusa. The sequence goes on from BSBK01005945.1 coordinate 226,977, forward strand.
CAGTTTTAGTTACATTAAATCAGATTTGTTTTTTGAAATTTTAGTGGGTACTATTCACCCCTCCCCTCTCAGCACCGGTTGGGACCATCAATTGGTATCAGAGCCTAGTTTTCCTTTTCTAAGTTGCTTAACCACAACAGGAAAAAGATCAAATGTTGAGGAAGGACCAAAGTTTTCTAAGGAAAACTTCACTCTATGGTGTAGCAGAATGAAGCTGTACATGAAAACCACCGTAGATCAATACTGGAATCATGTAATTCATGATTACACCGAACCCACTAGTACCTTGACACCTGATGAACAAAAGATCAGCACAGAGAATACAACTACCTGGATATGATAGCAAGTACGCTACCGGATTATGTCTATGCAGAGATTGAAAATTTGACAACTGCTCACAAGATGTGGGCTAAGCTACAAACAATATATGGTGGTTGGTGGTACCCTAAATTTTGAGAGTCCAAATTCATTATCAATAAGAAAGTTTCTCCATACTAAAAAAATCAAAGGAAGGAAGCTTTATGACACAAATAAATAGAACTAACTAATCGAAGCCTTCAGAAAATGCTGGAATTTCAACCTGCTACAAAGATGATGCTGACAGAGCCTCAAGATGGTCGCATTTTAAAAATCTAAAAATGACCCAGTTCGGGAAATCAAATTTCCTATCTCCAGTAAAAATATTAGCTTTCCACGAGGTGTTTTGGTATTTCGACCAGACCCAAATCCGAAAGTTAAGAGTTATTTTTTAGTTAGTTTATTGTTTTTCAAAATAATTGTAATAAGGGTTGTCTTTTCACACTAGAGAGGTGTGAAAGCCACTCAAACACATATATATACATAATGTAAAATGTAGAGAGACATTCGAATAAGAAATTAGAAAAAGAATATTTGTACGAGAAGATGTAAATATTAAAGCATGACTTTAATATAAATTTTAATATTATATTTTAATAATAAATAAAAGGTCCCTTTTTCAAGGCAAAGAGATTGAAATTAAAATGTGGATTTGTCCTTTGTGATCAATAAATAGATTATTGAATTATTCTGATAGAGTTTTATTTTTGCATTGGATATTTTCCTCCATTCTTTGTTCGACAATCAGGATAGTGTGAAATATATGTGTTTCCTTATCTCTGTCTAATCGGTCTTCTAGCCAGAGAAGTTAAATTCCTCTTGGACTAACAGAGAATTGCATATAAGATTTGTCTTTTCCAGATCTTAGGAGTAATTGATGATATTTTTATAAATATTGTCTCATCAAGTTGTACGTAATAATCCTTGTTATAGTTGACTCTATCGCCCGGATCAACAAAGGCACTGGTCATTTAAAATCATTGGAATATAATTATTGGAGTTATTAATTGAAGTCATAAATCTATATACTTCCTTCTTGCAAGTATTTTTATCAATTATTAATAAACATTATATAAAACTTTCAATCATTTCAAGCATTCACAATACTTTATATTGATCGAGTTTTGAGGACTTTGTCAACCGGAGAACTCACAAGCTTAAATTCGCTATAGAAAAGCCTTGAATAAGGTGACCAGGTTTGAGGTGAAGGTTTACCCGCCTAGGTGTAGAGAAGCCTAAAGTGCAGGGAATTTGGATTATTCCCGTTCGTTGGCTAGAACTGATTTGGAATCCTATTGGAGAATTGGCAGGCTCTTGGATTTTCAATCTACGGTTTTGGGAACCAACAGTGGTGACCCACATGTTCAAAAAGAAAAGGTAGAAAGCCTCAGAGGCAAATATGATGATATGAGGATGAATGAAGGAGAGGATATTGAGCACTATAGCAACAGAATCAAAGAAGTAATAAACTCCATCAAAAGCACTGCAGGAAAACTGAGTGAGGAAGATGTGATAAGCAAAATACTGAGAATGCTGAGGCCACAATATGCTATCAAAATCTCAACCATACAAGAGCTCAGATCAGTTACCACGTCTCAAGTAACTCTTGACTCTCTAATCAGTAAGTTGACTGCATTTGAATTAAGCAATTTTGATAACAGCCTACCCATGCAAGAAGCTGCTTTTAAATCCTCTGTTAATACGTCTTCCACCAAGAAAGGAAGAGAAATCGGTAATAGTTCTACCGGTAAGGCTGGAAATTTTGTAGAAAATCTACTCACTTAAGAGATGGAGCAAGATGAGTTTGAAGCACTCGTCGCAAGAAGATTTCCCAGAGGAAAAGGGAAGTACAAAGGTAAACTTCCACTAAAATGCTTTTCTTGCAATAAGATAGGACACATTGCTGCAAGATGTCCAGATAATGAAAATAAAGAGAAGAGCAACCGATTCAAGAACAAAGCAAAGAAAGAGTGCTACCTTGCAGAAGGAGTCACGGACAATGAATCTGAAGATGAAGAAATCGCCTTTGTTGCAATTAAAGAAGAAAGCCAAGAGATAAGTGAAATGGGACTTATCTCAAGAACTCATCCGCATGATGACTGGATCATTGACAGTGGATGCAGTCACCACATGACTGGTGATAAGAACAAGTTCATCAACCTAAAGCTCAATGATGGTGGATCGGTGACCTTTGGTAATAATGCTCCATGTGCTATCAAAGGTAAAGGCTCAATTGCACTTGGCAATGAAGATGTATGTGAGGATGTGTATTGGGTAGAAGGACTCAAGTACAATCTAATGAGTGTCGCTCAACTAAACAAGAGAAACATGTTGGAGTTCGGGCAAGGTTCTTGTATTGTCAGGAACCAATCAGGAGCTCATATAGCTACCGGTAGACAGAGTAAAGGGAACCTATTCTACGTGGACTCAATGGAGGGAGCTTGCCTCATAACATTAGTAAAAGGAGAAACAAACAAAATCTATCTTGTAACTAGAGAGGACAACAGTTGGTTGTGGCATAAGAGGCTCTGTCACATAAACTTTGACAACATTGTCAAAGTGATCAAGAAGAAGTCAATCAGAGGGCTTCCTGAGATTACAAAACCTGACAAAGGTATCTGTATTGACTGTCAGTTAGGCAAACTGACAGGAACAAGTTTCAATAGTAAATCATTTTCTGTTAAAAACGTTCTCGATCTTGTACACAGATTTGTGTAGACCTATGAGAACAAAGAGCTACTATGGAGATAGGTATTTTATGCTTTTTGTAGATGATTTCTCAAGAATGATGTGGACATTTTTTCTTAGCGAAAAATCAGAGGCCTTTCACATGTTCAAAATCTATAAGACTCGAGTGGAGGAGACCGGTAAAAGCTTGAAGTGTCTGAGATCAGATAAAGGAGGTGAATTCACCTTTCAAGAGTTCACTCTAGTGTGAGGAACAGGGAATAAAAAGGCAGTTGTTTGCTCCAAGAACCCCGCAACAAAATGGAGTCACTGAAAGAAGAAACAAGACTCTGATTGATTGCGCCAGAACCCTAATGATTCAGAAGGATCTTTCCCATCACTTCAGGAGAGAAGCTGTCAACATTGTTGTGTATAAACTGAACCGACTTCAAGTTAAGAAAGGAACCAGTAAGACTATGAGGCCCACCTTAGTCCCGCATAGTGATCCCGATTTCTAGACCTTGCATTTCATTTTGATTATGTTATTGAGATACTTGGACTCATTCAATTTATTGTTATGTTATGATGGACATGTTAGACTATATATTTTTGTTGATTCTGTATATGGATCCATGATTAGTAGATTTGGATTTGATCATGTTAGATTTTATTATTATCTTCATGTTGTGAGAACTAGATGATTATCTTATGATGATGATAGATTATGGATGATCTTGATTTCATTGAACTATGAATTGAATTATGCAATTGGATTATGAGTTGAATTATGCAATTGAAGTATGAATTGAATTATGCAGTTGAAATTGAACTAATTTAATAAATGTACCTTACATGACTATATGCAATTGAATTTTGATTAAATTGAAGATGTTATATCTTATATGTTTATTCGTATTGGTTTTCTTCCTTGAATTACTGATGTTGCATTGAGGTGTTGCAGGTGGAAGGACCATGGAAATATATTCGGGGAAATCACATTGAATGTATGTGCAATCAGTTAAGCCAAGGCCCCGTCTATGAAGAGACCCAAGGCCTCGTTGTAAAGTATTTTATTCGAAACAGTAATTTGGATGTATGTGTGTAGGAATGTTAAGTGTTGTGACAAATTAGACATACCTTGTGTGTAATGTTATTTTGTGAAGTGTCACTTGACACTAGTGTTTAATGTTATCAAGGTATGCCATGTGGTTGAGTGAGAGGACATTCTAGAAGTCTTTTGGGGGAAATCCTAAGCACACCTTCTTGTCATAGGACCCCATAATGAAGTCCCCATCTTCCATTTTCGTGCATACTCTTAATCATGAGTTTTAGAGGGTTTAAAGTGGCCTTAGGGAGTGATTTTATGCATTTTTAGCTAACCCATTCCATGTACCAATGGGTTAGGGGTATTTTCAACATGGGAGAAGCCCAAGATTGACTTTTTGACCCCTCCAAAAGTGCATATTTAATCTTGAGCGAAAATTGCATCTTGTCATATGGCCCAAAAAGTACTTTCATGACCATCTTCATTGTTCGGAGAAGTCCTAGATCACCCACCTCCAAGGACCACCTTTATGAGGAGAGGGGTGTGTAAGGTTTGGGGTTTTGTCAACCAATGAGAGGGCTTGCTTTCCCCCTAGGATCTTGGGAGTTGGGTTAGAGGTCTTTTTAGTAGAATTTTGGAGAACATTGGGGTTGTTCACCCACTCTCTATCCTTAGAGATCACCAAAGTTAGAGGAGGAAAAAAAGCTTGGAATTGGGAAAAGGGCTCAACTCACCTTCATTTTGCATTTGGACTTGAGGTTGGAATTTTGCTCTCACTCTTATGTTGTAGAGAATGCATGAGCTTATGGTTTTCTTTGGCTCCCCATGGTTGGTCATGGAGGAAGCATTGCACTTTGTTCTTGTTATGTTTTAGCTCCCCATGGTTGGTCATGGTGAGAGTAAGCATTTCATGTGTTTTCTTTTATAATTGGATTTGAGTTGTATACTCTTGGATTCACTCACCCATGGGAAGGAAGAGCAACCAAAGGGGGGTGTGGGAAATGGAGGCAACTCCATGTGTGGGGAAAGATGAAACTTGGGTTGAGTGTTTTCCCCAAGTAACCTTGCATTCTAGCCCATGAGGCATTGGGGGTATAAGGAGGGCAAAATTGGCCATGTGAGCCTTGTTTTGATATTTTGTTTATTTGGGTCCATGTGTGGCCTTGTTTTCAAGCAATGGTTGTCTCCATGGGTTGTCCACCCACACCCCACAAAAGGAGTTCTTGAAATTCCTAAGTTTTTATCCTTGAGGGGATTTGGGTTAATTGTATGTTTTCTTGTGAGTGTTTTGTGTTTGATCATGTATCCCATTTAATGTGATTTCCCCAAGCTCGGGGGTGGCCTCATGAGAGGCCTAGGATGGGAGGTGAACATTCCATGGCCTTCTTTTTTTGCCTTGTTTCTTGCAGATTTTTGGAAGTTCATTGTAGGAGCAAAGCTTGGAGGTTAAAGTGTTGTCCAAGATGTTGAAAAATAGCTCCCAAAGTTGAGGAGTGTGCATGTGTAATTTTGTAATCCTATTGTTTAAAGAAGAAGTCTAAATCTTGTATTTTATTGTTCTTTAAAAGTCCTCAAAGAGGCCTCTATATGTAAATTTGAATGTGCAAATGTATTTGAGAAAGTTATGTTACTCTTGAAATGCAAATCTTATTTCTATTAGAAGTTGAAATGTGTATAATGAAATGGTAAGAGGAATTATATTTTACTCCTAAGATAGAGAAAGCTATATGATAATGTGTTTTGGTCAATTCAAATAAAAAGAATAAATCTCTATCCCTCTCTATTCTTACAAGTTTAAATTGATAGCTTGATATAGTATTTGGTTTTAGAAACAATCAATTTTAGTTGTGTAAATTGATCAATTTAGAACATTAAATTTATTACCATAGAAGACTAAAAAGTTACAAATAGTTTAATAAATCAACTATATCACATTTAGTGTTCCTAGACCAAACAAGTTAAAAATAAACTATGTAGAAGTGAAGAGAAAATAAAATTTCACAAACAAATTTATAAGAATGGGCAAGTGGAGACCTACAGGTCTCTGGAATTTGTATGGGAAAAAAATCCCATACAAATCCTTGCCACAATCATTATAATAATCATATAATTTGTCCACATACTTTCTAAACAAATAAAATAATAACTATAATTACATTGCCCCACACTTTCAATATTCTACCAAAAAGTGGTCAGTTTTGGCATTTAATATTTATGTTTTTTTTGTCCAAAACAATATCCTTCAAAGTATACTTGCTGACATGAAATTTATTATGTTTCTTCACCTTTTTACAGGCTCTTAAATACCCCCTGCGCGAGTTTTGGCTTGGCATTTGATTTGGTTTGGGGTGGGACCCAAACCCCCATGTCTCCATCTTTTCATCCACTCCTTGGTCCCCTCAACCTCTCCATACCTTGAACCATGCACAGGCTATTTGGTTTGTATTAAAATTTTGCTAAGGCAATGTGCATAGGAGGTTTTAGGTGGGCCCTCCAAAACTTACCATCTTTTTGCAGATTTTCTCCCTTCCTAAATTGGCGCACTCTTATCCTTGCTTGGGATGTTGACCTCTCCCTTTTGGGCACGTGAAACAAGGGGGAAGATAGGGTGTTTAGGCTTAGGATAGGATGTAGAGGGTAGGGAGTAGGTGAATAGGTAAGGTGTTTAGGTTTAATGAGTAGGTTAGTAGTTAATAAGATAGCTTAGGGAATTAGTGAGTTGTTTTATTATTTTATTTTGTAATGAATGTCATGATAAATAAATAATAGAAATTCTATTAATTTAAATAAATAATCCTTATTAAATGCTTTGTTAATTGTTTTAACATTAGTTATTGTATAATTTTTAATAATTTATATTTAATATTATTTAATAATTGGGTTAATCAACACAATTATAATTTAGCAAATTATTTATTAGTGATTATTTATTTGTGATTATAGGGTAATCACTAATTTTAGGTTTTTAATTAAATATTTTTATGCACTAATAAATGTATTAAATGGTAACTAATATAATTAGTACCACCTAATACTTTATTATGTGTTATTTGTAACGACGATATTGAATGGTACTAATGCAATAATTATTAATAAAATTAACATTGTAAAAGAAGAATATGAATATACATTATGTGGACATTTAATGTTATAATGGGGTAGCGTTATGCTTCCTATGGATGAGCAAAATGGGATTATTCTTTTCAAATTAATACGTTAGATTGTAACTAAATTTCGTATACAAGGGATTGGACAAGGCATTATTTGATAATTATATATTCATATGGTTTAGTATCACAACATTCTATTAATTGAACCCTATGACTCAACGTAGCATAATGTTGCCTATAGACTCACTCATTCGATATCTATATAGTTAAATTTATATTTGTTCCTCCATAAACAAACTTTAATGTTAGGCTAACTTTGTCTACAACTTCACCACCTAGATAGAATCCCTTGTTAAAACTTAATCAGTTGGTAACCCTTGGGAACCAACGTTGTAAAAAAAATCGGTTCTTCAGTCTCTTTGCGAACTATTGTCTTTGACACCTATTAACCCGCAACATAACTTGGCACTATTATCCCTTAAAAAAAAATTTTGTTGGTTGGGTTTTGGCCCGAATTTTTGGGCATTACAAAGACTCCCTACGAGTTATGGTTCGGTCACACTCCCAAGGTAGGCTACTTCAGAATTTTTGGTAGCAAATGTTACATTAAAAGAGATTTGTATTCTGGCAAGTTTGAGTCAAAGAGTGATGAAGGCATATTTTTGGGTTATTCTACCAAGAGTAAAGCCTACCGGTGTCTAAATCAGAGGACAGGAAAAATAGTAGAAAGCATCAATGTGAAGATTGATGAATATTCAAAACCGAGAAGTAAGATCAGTCATAATGAGTATGACATTCATTAGGATCATAATGCTGAAAATCATTTGGAATTCAATGAAATGCATGCTGTTGATGAAGGAGAAGAACAGGTAATCAGACCCTTGGAGCAGGATGATGTACCTGAAAACATAAGACCAATTCTAAATGATGAACAAGAAATTGTTCATGACCATGTTGGAGAAATTGCTCAACCGGAAGAATTAGACCGGGAACACCAACCGGTTCTGCCAAGGTATGTCACATATCATTCCACTGATAACATTATAGGTGACAAACATGCTAATATTCTGACCAGGAGAAAGGCTAGAGAAAGTATCTGCTTACTTTCCAGCATAGAGCAAAAAACCACTAGGGAGGCTCTGGAGGATGAAAATTGGGTCAAGGCAATGGAAGAAGAGATTGACCAAATTGAAAAGAATGAAACATGAATTCTTGTTCCTAGACCATAGACAAGAACGTCATCGGGACCAAGTGGATCTACAAAAACAAATTGAATGAAGAAGGAAAAGTGATAAGGAACAAAGCAAGATTAGTCTGCAAAGGATATGCACAGGAAGCAAGACTAGATTATGGTGAAACTTTTGCACCTGTAGCCAGACTAGGAGTGAGAATCCTACTTGCTTATGCTGCTCATAAAAGGTTCAAAGTATACCAGATGGATGTAAAGTTTGCATTCCTGAATGGTATATTGGAGGAGGAAGTTTACATAGAACAACCGGAAGGCTTCTCATCCACAGAGAAGAGTGGTATGGTCTATAAACTGAAAAAGACTCTTTCTGGGTTAAAACAAGCCCCAAGGGCTTGGTATGAAAGATTGCATTCATACCTCCTAACTATAGGATTCACAAGAACAGGAGATAACAACAATATGTATCTCAAGACAGGAAAAGAAGGGAACCTTATTGCTGAAATTTTTGTGGATGACATCATCTTTAGAGGAGATGACAAGATGAGCAAAGTCTTTGTAGAGGAGATGAAGAAAGAGTTTGAAATGTCCATGATTGGAGTCATAAAGTTTTTCATTGGGTTACAAGTCTATCAGCTCAAAGAAGGTATTTTTATTTCTTAGTCCAAGTATGTCAAAAAAATTCTTAAATCCTTTGGGTTAGAAGAATCCAGACCGGTTGGTACACCAATGATAACTAACCTCAAGTTATCAAAGGAAGATGATGCAAAAGTAGTAAATGAGACATTGTATCGGTCTATGATTGGCAAATTACAGTATGCAATGCATAGTAGACCAGACATAGCACATGCAGTAGGCATTGTAGCAAGATTCTCTACTAATCCAAAAGAGACACACTTAATAGCAGTGAAGAGAATTTTCAAATACTTGAAGGGCACTAAGGAGTATGGCTTATGGTTTCCTCACAAGGGAGGCTTTCAAATAAAGGTATTCACTGATACAGATTGGGCTTGTAATATTGATGACAGAAAGAGCACAAGTGGAGGTGCATTCTTTCTTGGAGAAAGGATTGTGTCATGGACAAGTAAGAAACAGAACTACATTTCACAGTCCACGGCAGAAGCTGAGTATGTTGCTGCAGCAATCAATTGCACACAGGTGATCTGGATCAAACAGATATTGGAATGAATCCAAGAACAGATACCTGAACCCATTGCAATTTACTGTGACAGTACAAGTGCGATAAACATATCTAAAAATCCTGTCATGCACTCCAAAACAAAGCAAATTGCAATAAAGTATCACTATCTGAGAGAGCAGGTGCAAAATAAAGAAGTCAGATTGGAATATGTTCCCACAAAAGAACAGATTGCTGACATATTCAGAAAGCTACTACCAAAGAATACATTTGAGTATCTCAAAGGTAAATTAGGGGTGAAGCTCCTTTCTGATCTTTAGTAATTAGACAAAGATGTCAACAATTCATTGTGCTTCAACAAGGGATTCAGCCTCATCTTAAACAAGATTGATGAATAGGACTGTTGCTCGAAGGGAGAGTAGATTTCAGTAAGATAGTCTTTCTGACTAGCTTTTGGCATTATTGTCAAAGGGGGAGATTATGACTAGATCAGTGATGGATATGTGGACCAGAATGTGGATAACCAATAATGGTCTTGCCATCAATGCCAAAGGGGGAGATTGTTGGCATTAACCGATAAGAATGTAACTGGTACATGGCAAAGAGGTATTGTCATTGATTGTAAAAGAGGTTTAGGCAAAGAGGTGTTGTCATTTATGACTAAGGATACCAGTGTTCAATTGGTGAAGGTACAACTGACAATAATAAGCGCAAGGAGAGACTGGTCTGGAGACCGGTGACACTGAACAAGAAAGAGGAGGCACTTTCTCTGTTACTAATAAAGCTCTAACTAATCATCAGAGCAACCGGTCACCAAGGAAGGTGTAACCGGTAACTGGTAATTGGTAACAAGAACCGAGGATATCGGTTAACCAAGGCTGCAACCGGTATAGACGGAGGAAGGAATGGTGACAGGTGAAAGTTCTTACCTGTGCACAACTTAAGAATATAAACCAATCAGTGAAGATTTCATCACGACTGATGAACCAGGGAAAGTCACAGTCAACAAACAGTTGTCTGACTCTTTGACCGGGATTTGTTGCACAAAATCTGGAAGACTTTGTGTTATCAAGACGATCGTCCGAGGCACAACTGAAGGATTTTATGCCAGAGTTTGTGGCATTAAAACATGTAGATAACTCTGAGTGAAGGAAAGCTTTTGGTACGCATCTACCTTTTCCTTCATAAAGTGGAAAAAGCATGGCATGCATTGGATGTTTTCTCAGTGAACGGAGACTCCACTGGGTGATAGATCCGAAGGTGATCTTTAAACAAGTCGTGCATGTAAAAAGAAAAAAGGGCAAGAAGTCTATATATTCCTCTGCCTGAGATGAATACAGTTTGCCTTCATTCTGCCAAAGAAAAGAGTGAACTTGTACACTGAAGAAGCTACTAAGGTGAAGACAAGAGAAGAGAGTAGAGTGTGCAAAGAAGCACAGTAGCCAAAGAGAACATACCTGTAGTGACCGGTGATGATTCTCAACTGAATAGCACAGTGATTTTATCAAGCTAAGCAAAGTCATTTCTAAAAGGTCAAATCTTCTATTGTTCTCTAATAATTACAATAGTGAAATCCCAATATTTTGGGTGGACATTAACAGGTCCCTTGTATTAAATCCCTTAACCGGGTGACATATGTTAAGGTGTTCTAAGTCCTCTGACCAGGTAGGTTCTATCAGGCCTTATTCATTAAATCCTTTAGTCGGGTTGCATCTAACAGTGTGTGTGTAATCGTTTAACAGGGAAGGCTCCTTACAGGGCACACTTCAAAAGAGTGCAAAATTTGTGAGGTTTACTCACACTGTGGTTTTCTCCCAATTTGGGTTTCTACGTGATAAATCTGGTGTTGTTTATTACTTGATTGTGTGATAGCTATTTTTGTGATAGAATCTATTCTGCTTATAGTTTCAGTTACATTAAATCATTTTTGTTTTTCGAAATTTTAGTGGGTACTGATTCACCCCTCCCCTCTCAGCATCGGTTGGGACCATCAGTGACTCTGTCAAAGAGTGACAATTATGAAGGGTCGTGAATCTTTCAAAGGGTAAAAGTGATGAAGGGTTGCAACGCTTCCAAAGGATGGTAATTGTGTAAGGTTGTGACCATTACAAAGAGAAGCCATGATGAAGAGGTGTGACTAACCCCTACATTGGAAGATATAAAGTGGAGAAGGTTTCATTTGAGGACATCCAAGGGAGAGTGATTTGTGGAATAATATATTATCATAGTCACCTAGAGATAGGGAAACTTGGAGGTCTCGGAGACTGGTACAGCTATTTTTCAAAAATAGGAGATGGGGATACTTAGAGACGGCAAATTTGTTTTTAATATAATTTATAATTTCCAAGAAATATCATAACATAGAGCTTTGAAACAATAACAATGGAAAGTCTTAAGCATGAACATTAAACCCATTGAATCAAAATATCACATCTGAAATTCAAATTACTAATAGTAATACTAATACTAATAGTAATGTCATTTATTCATTTAATATTGTGTCATATAGGGTCAAATAGTTCAAAACTTACACTACAAACAAATTAAAAATAAAACAAAATTTATTTCTTTTTAATATGCTTTTTCCTTTGGAGACGTCCGAGAGACATCAAATTCATAGCAAGAGACTTGGAGATGTTGGGAAACTTTGACATGACGTCTCCACCCAAATTTGAAGTCTTTAGGTACGCGCAAGGTCTCAGAGATGCATCTCTAGAGGGGAGATGTAATGTTCCTGACCACCGTTCACAGGAAACACTATACCCGCCCAAATGCAACCTGGACACAACTCAGTCCAGATCGTACAAAGAGGAACTGGGAGCAGGAAGATCGTACGATAGAAGACCCTACGCAATTGTTGCAGACCGTACGGAGGTGTTGCAGGTCGTACGGTGTCAAGGAAGAAGACCGTAGGGGGTTGTTGAGGACTATACAGAGGTGCTAGATGTCGTACGGTGCCAATGAAGGAGGTCGTACAAAGTTGCCAGGAAGGTCGTACGGTTATGCCAGGAGGCCGTACGGAGTTGCCAGGAAGGTCGTACAATTATGCCAGGAGGTCATACGGAGTTGCCAGGAAGGTCCTACAGTTATGCCAGGAGGTCGTATGGAGTTGCCAAGAGGCCATACGGTGAGGATGAAGGCCGCACGATGTAGCAGAGAGCTATCCGAAAGATTGTATGATCGTTGGTAATTACTTGCCAGACGTTGTATAATGTAACCTTTGTGATAATTAAATGATTATTGCAGACAGAATAATACACAAGTCAAATAGAGTTGCCAGAAAAAAACATTATTGATCTTATTGAAGATACTTCGGATTCGCCATACCCGATACAATAGAATAATAGAATAGGGTAGGGGTTGAATCCCACCGAAACTGTAAATACCAAATAGGGAGGGTCTCTCACCTTCGAAATGGCAGCTAGCTAAATCCCAACCGGAATTCGCAAATACAAATAAAATATCAAATCTCAACATGAAAAATACATCCTACACGCCAGTCATAAATACCCCTTCAAAGAAACTCCCGAGGGTTTACAAAAGAACGCAGACACGACAAACACCTACGGACAATAATAATAAAAATGGGCCCCCCTTTTATTAATTAAAGGTCCATTTATAATATTATTTAAATTTTGGGACCATTAATTAATTAAAAATGATTTATTAAAAATGGGGACATTACAGGAGACACAGTCTCCCAGTGAATATATATATTATTCTCAAAGGCAACAATCAAAAGTGGTGACTCAAACTCTTATAAAAGGTGGGGACCGATTCCCCAATAAAGTAAAAGGGATATTTCATTCCAAGCATTGGAGGCGGATTTATCAATCATCACTCGTGAATCTAGATCCAAACAAATCCTTCATCCATCAATCATTAATCCCTCAAGGAATCAAGCAAACAACCAATCAGAAAAATCAAGCAAACAATCATCAAATCCTCATCAATCATCACTTCATCTTGGGAATTCGGCAATCAACCATCACTCTATCAAGTCAACATTCAGTCAATCATTATATACCAATAATGAATGATCAAAAGGCATGAAATGAAAAGTTGTGACTCCCTAAATATGGGATATAAAAGGGAGAAGAGAACATTATGAAGGGTTGTGACTCTGTCAAAGAGTGAATATTATAAAGGGTTATGACTCTTTCAAAGGCTAGAAATGATGAAGGGTTGTGACTCTTCCAAAGGATGGTAATTGTTTAAAGTTGTGACCATGCAAAGGGCATCCATGATGAAGAGGTGTGACTCTCTGCCACATTAGAAGATATAAAAGGGAGAAGGTTTCATTTGGGGAGAGCATCCAAGGGAGAGCAATTTGGGGATTATTATATTATTCTCAAAGGCAACAATGAAAAGTGGTGACTCAAACTCTTGTGAAAGGTGGTGACCCTTTCACCAATAAAGTATAAAGAAGATTTCATTCCAAGCATTGGAGGGGGACTTATCAATCATAACTCATAAATCCATCCAAACAAATCCTTCATCCATCAATCATTAATCCCTCAAGAAATCAAGCAAACAACCAACCAGCAAGATCAAGTAAACAATCATCAAATCCACATCAATCATCACTTCATCTTGGGAATTCAGAAATCAAGGATCGGTCTATCAAGTCAGCATTCATTCAATCATTATATACAAATAATAAATGATCACAAGGCATGAAATGAAAAGTTGTGACTCCCTCAAACATAGTGTAATGTCCCCTTTTTTGGGCACATTATTTCTTGTTGCATCGTTAGCCGTTTTATCATGGTCTGGTGGGCTAACCAAGGCTTTACATGGATCAGTGTGATATTTGGCCTAGGTAATTCTAGTTTCAGGCCAATCAAAGTAGTTCCTGCAGGGTTTCCGGATACTTACTATTTTTAGTAAGTCGACAGAGATCAGTTTTCTTGACATTTCAGTATTGGACTTGGAGCGTTTCACCGAGGGCTTTCTGGCAAGCTATCACACGTCATCTTCCGAGTTCATTTGATCATCCATTTTAATGCCAAAAGATTTCTTGATCTATTATTTTACCACTTTACTATTATAAGGGCTTATTAAATTACAGTGGTTAAATTGAGACAGTGGAAATATGAAAGGACGAAAAATGGGAAACTAAAGAGTCACGGCTTGTTGCTTCTAAGGAGGAAATGGAGGCTCATTTGGACATGCTTGATTTTATGAATTTACTTCTCTTGGAGAATCCAGGAAGCTTCCAGCTTTCGATTCCGAAACCTGAGGACGGAAACCTTCAGGCTTTCTCGGTGGATTGGACGGAAACCCAGTTCATCTCTGAGGTGGATTCACAACAGAGTTCACCTTTGCACTTCCAAGTTCATGTTATCCGATCTCATTGTTGCATACTGTATTTCAGATTGGATTGTTTTGTAATTCCATTGTTGTATTGTTGTTGTATAATGCGATAACAATTTCTGAGGATTTATTGGAGCATATTGCTGGTTTATTTTCTGTTGAATCGATATTTTGTTGCATGCAATTATTTGTTTATATTTCTGAAACGTCTATGAGAAATATTGGGAAAAATATCCATCCGGGATATTTCACATAGGATATAAAAGGGAGAAGAGAACTTCATTAGGAAGGGGGGAGAGGAAAAAAGAGAAAAGGGAAGGTCTAGAAGAGAAAAGAAATGTGAAGAAAATAATGAGGGACTCCTTTAAAGGGAAAAAGTTATGAAGGGTTGTGACTATGTCAAAGAGTGACAATTATGAAGGGTTATGACTCTTTCAAAGGGTAGAAATGATGAAGGGTTGTGACTCTTCCAAAGGATGGTAATTGTATAAGGTTGTGGCCATCGCAAAGGGAAGCCATGATGAAGAGGTGTGACTCTTCCCCACATTGGAAGATACAAAGGGGAGAAGATTTCGTTTGAGGACATCCAAGGGAGAGAAATTTGGGGAATAATATATTATTCTCAAAGGCAACAATAAAAAGTGGTGACTCAAACACTTATGAAAGGTGGTGACCCTTTCACCAATACAGTATAAAGGAGATTTCATTCCAAGCATTGGATAGGGACTTATCAATCATCAGTCATGAATCCATCCAAACAAATCCTTCACCCATGAATCATTAATCCCTCAAGAAATCAAGCAAACAACCAACAGCAAGATCAAGAAAACAATCATCAAATCCACATGAATCATCACTTCATCCTAGGATTTCAGCAATGAAGCATTGCTCAATCAAGTCAGCATTCATTCAATCACCATATACCAATATATCAAACTAGCATTCATTATACTGTCACATTTCAATCATCTAATCAACAATTCCTTATTCATAATCACCAATAACTTGAATCATTAAATCAAAGGAATTCATTCAATCAATTATTCATATTGAATGAATCAGATGTCTTACAGCGATCTCACCCAAGCATAGAGAATTCTGAAAGTTATCATATAGTTATTTAGCTGATATTAAATTGTGAGGGTTTACCCCACATCAGTTGCATTTCATAGGTCACCCTTTGTAAGGGCTTTATATTGATCTTGCAATAAAGAAAATCGTCAACCCAGGATAAATTTCCCTTTAGGTTGCCCTAGATCCTTAGGTGAGGATTGATCTCATCCAATAGATGAGACTTATCTATTTTCCACTGGGATTAAACCCTAATGAGGTTGCTAATCACCTTTCAACTCTTCCTTCAACCATTTAAGGTCTTAAACCATTAGATGGGAGGCACCTCCCTAGGACATAAATTATGTCCCTTGGTCAATTTATGAGATCACTTAAAAGTGACTTTATATAATAATTCTATGTGTTGCACTTTTACCCCATGGACACTTGGCCCTAGAAACTTCACCTCAATGTGACTCTAGGTGAATACTATCACCGAGGTGAATGTCTACAATCACCTTTTCACCCACAAGTTGCATGTTGCAAATGTAGTTGTGTAAAAACCTACACCCCTTGCATCAAATGGCTCCCTTCGACTTCCACCTTATTTATGTTCATGATGTTGCCATATCACTCCACTATGCCACTTATTCATCCTTGCAACATGTTGTCATACATAGAGAAGCATGAAGTGTTGCTTGCACCAAATGACAACACAATTCTTGTTGGCAACCACTTATTTTTTCATACACACACACAAAAAAAGTTAGTTTGTTTTTTCAGTTTTATTTGGATCGTGTTTTATGGGGCTTATACACATGACATGAGACAATGCCAATCCTTCCAACGATTCTGAGCTTGGCTGTATCAATTGAACAAAACATTCTACATAAGCAAGACAAGTATTCTTTATATTTAATTTTTTTTTTGAGCTTCACAAGCCACCCCTTCCTATAGACATGTATTTGTATACAAAGTGCAAATGGAGATATGATGCGTTTGATATAAAAACTTAAACTCATCCAGATTTAGATACAGACCGTGTAGCAATCAGGAAACTAGCTGCCAATACAGCCAATGTGTTATCTTGCCTACATTTTGGTGGTGTTTTTGCAAGTGCATGTGACTGTGTGTGCATTGTTAACCACTCACCACTCATCTTCACATTCAAGGTTTCCAAGAAATATATCAAAGCAATACTTGTATCATTTTTTGTGCAATTTAGTGTCATTAAATGTCAATATAGCCAATCTATAACTTGCACACACAATAAAAACGTTACTTATAAAATGACAGTATCGTAATTACAAATCAATTGAAAAAAAATCTAACTAGATATACCTTGATATAATAGCTTGTTGATATTCATATCACAAATAAAAATCAGAGATGGACTTGCAAAACTGAAATATTATAGGCTAATATATACTCAAAGGCTACTTCTCCCAAAAATACTCATTGATCAAAATTTAGTATGCAGCATTTTACAGGGTAAGAAGCACACATTTTGAATAATTACATGGCTAGTCTTGAGTCCAGTGTTCCCGTTGAGCTTCCATCTCCTGTCAATGTTCGATTTCGATCCTGAACTTGAAATGCTATGTTAGTAATATAAATATGGCTTGACCTTGTTTTCAAAATTTAAATCAACTAGCAATATAAAATTACAATGAATAGTCAAGAAGAATGTAATGTCCCTAGTGGGGATCTTACATAAATTTCTTATTTAAGCTTTGTGCGAACTGATTTTTTGTATCTCTTAGATGAAATACTTATATTTCATCAATAATAGATTTGTTTATTATAATTAATTTTCTTGTTAATTTATATCTTGATATCTCATATTTAATTTATAAGATATTATTGTTTAATGATATATATTTTGATTATTATTTATCTTTAATATTTTATGTTATATTAAGCAACCAATTAATATATAACCCTGATGAAGAATATTGGTTATGTAATGTCCCTTCTTATTCTCCTTTATGTAATTTCCTGCAAAACCGACGTTAGTACAAAATAATTTGAACATTTATATGACTCATACTGCAATGTCCCCAATTTTGCCAGCATTGGTGTTTCAAGGATTAGCCTATTATTTTGATCCTCGTAGGCAAATTATTGTGGATAGAGGGTCTTCTGAGGCAGTGGCTTGGCTTGGGAGGGTCTTGTCTTCTCCACAATTCAGTAAGCTACAGGTTGGTCTACATTTGGCTTAGATTGGACTTCATTTGGGCTTAGATTTGTGTACTTACTATGGTAAGTAAGGTGTTGATTGAGATGGACCCTTTCTATTTTTGGAAAGTGCATTTGGTCACATGGAGAAATAATAGGTATAACTCCTACTTCAGACGACATATTTAAATGATAAGTATTTTGGGAGTTATTACATTTTCAATGGCCAAATTATTATTAAATTATTAAATGGCTTATTATAAAGTTATAATCTAACTTTATAATTTCACTTAAGTTGAGGGTCAAGTCATCATTGGAATGGGCCATCATTTAATTGATTATTAAACCCAAGTCGCATTATTATAATGATATCTTATTATAATAATGTTTTGAAGGAAGTTCTTAAAAGGGAGTTGTGTTGAGTGGAGATCATTTGGGAAACTTTCACAATTTCAAAAGTTGAGTTCTTTTGGAAACTTTTATCAACAAAGCATTATACATATGAGCTCATTTCATTGGCAAAAGGACACTTGAATATTTATTTGCTTTTTTTGCCTTTGAGGAGTTTCTGAGTTTTCTGATTTCTAAACCCTTGCTGAGGTATAAGGGTCTGATTTTCTGAGAGGTGTATTGTATCTATTTGCTGTTGAGGTAGAGCAAATTGAGTTTGCTTCTCTACTGTGTTTATTGTTATTGAGAAGCTGATGTTTGTGAGTGAATTAGCTTGGTCTTCATCAATGGAGAAAGCTCATTCAGAGATTTCTTGAGCTGGACTGTTATTCGACTATCAAATGGAGAATTGATAATTATCTTGCAAGTGTTATGACTGCCCTACTTATTTGGAGTGGAATGTGGACCGTATGAAGAGCTGCGTTTTGAATTTTTGAAGCTGTGTTAAGTCTTGGTGGCTGCATTTCAAATATTGGATGATTGTTCGCCTTATTTTGCAACTTGGCTTTGGTGTTTGGGTGTGCTTTGAGTTCGCTGGTTGAAGATTGTGCAGTTTGGGAGCTGCATTCAATACCTAGGACTGCTGCGTTAATTTCTAGGAAGTGTAGCAGCAATTTGGAAGTTGTTTGTATATGGAAATGCAAGGATAGAGACGCATCAAGGGTTATAACTCATTATCTATATTGCAAGGCTGCGTTCATCCTTTTGGAGTGCTGATAAATATATATAAGGTGCCACATTCAATTTGAGTATGTAATGTTTATGAACAATTCTCAGCAATTGAATAAGATTTTTGGAATAAAATAGAATTTGCAGCTGTTGTTTAGATATTTATTTCATGTTGAAAATTTCAAAGGTTTTAAATATTTTGAATTCCAAAATTAAATTGCAATTATATTTGAGAAAAGAGCCTATTCGCAAAAGAGATCCAGTTGGGCTCATTACACATACTCTACTCTACATTAGTAAGGTGGGGGGGATTTGATTCTTAAGGCTGCCTCTAGGTCGGGCTTCACTGAATTCTCGATTCTTGGCTTGAGAGATATAAGATCCACTCTAAGCAATCGGGCTATCGACACGTCATCCCATAGAGCATTGCCCATAAGAATCTCTTGGAAGCAATAAATGCATTCCAAGCCCACGCATATGCATATGACTGGCAATCAGTATATATACTCCCTACATGAGATTATAACAATCTTGAGACTAGGGAAACTATAACATTTTCCTCTAGCCCCCTCCAGATACGGGGATCCATCTCTAATGAATATAAGATTCATTTTATATGGAATCTATATCATCATTTTTTTGGTGAGATTATAACAATCTTGAGACTAGGGAAACTATAACAATTTCCTCTAGTCCCCTCCAGATATGGGATCCATTTCTTAATGAATATAAAATTCATTCTCTCTATAGTCTCCATATCATCAATTTGGGGAGGACATATAAATGTACCAAAAAATGTAAATTACATAATCATATTTTCAGATTTAAAAAATCCAATAATCAACATCAATGCATAATTCTCATAGTTCACAATTGCCCATAAAAAATATGATTTTTAATATACGTTGATATATTCATAATTAATTCCTTTATGATTCATATATATTTATTCATAATTATCAATATATATTCATTCACTTTTTATATATCAGAAATAAATCCTTTTGAATATATATATATATAAGGGAACCAGAGTTCCAAGAATCGCCAATGAATCACGTGAATCGGGTGATTCACGATTCGGTTCATCCAAAATGATTTTTTTTGAATCGTGAATCAAAACCAGCGATTTTTTTGGATGAATCGCATGAATCATGATTCATTCCCATGAATCGCTTGAATCGGCATGGGAAATCGCCATGAATCGGCGGATTGCTAAAAAGTCAAGTCAAATTTTAAAAAAACACAAATATTTTCAATGTTTTTTTTGCCTTTCCTATTTGTTGTAAGTTTATACAAATATAACATTTAAGTATAAGTTTGATTACTTTAAGTTATATTTGTATAAATTATTAACTATATATACTTCAGGATGTTTGAGATAGGTTCCAGCTTCATAGGAGTTAAGATGCAGATTCTAGATTTTGGGGTTTTCGAAAAATTCCAGACTTAACCAAATTTCAAGATTCAACAAGCCTTTAGCAGGGTTACCTCCCACAATCCATCATGGCTTTCTAAGGTCAAACTGAAGCTAGCAAAAGGATTCTCAAAGGGTTTTAACTTGTTTTATCACAAATCACTTGGTTTCGACCCCATCTCTATGACAAACTTAGCTTAGCTCTCGCCCAAATCCCAGACAGACATGACTTCCCAACAGGCCAAAATCATTCAAACCTCATTTGCCGAACCTAGGGACTTGAAAACAACCACCAACAAAGACTACCTAAGATCTAGTTATGAAGACTTTGACATTTGGCATTGATCAATGATCAAGCATCATAGATTCATACTATGAAACAATTTAGTTTTCTGGATCTTACAGATACTGATAGACATATGTTTCATGGATCTTCATCTTGCATACATTTATGATTTGATGCCTTATAGATCTTCATCTTACATACATTCTATGATTTGACTCATTACGATCCTATGATTTCTATTTACTTTAGCTACAATTTACATTTTACCTGTAATGTATGTGATGCATTAATCATTTATGTTCCTTGTTTATGTATATTAGCTTCTATTTGATGATGTTATAGTGTGTTTAAGTTATATTCAATAAAGGGTGCATGAAATAAGTTTTAAATTGTTAAATCTCTAAATTTGAAGGGTTTTTTAAATTTGTCGATTCGTGGCTGATTCGATTCCGATTCATGGCCGATTCACGATTCGATTCGGCCTTGCCGATTCCGATCCGATTCCGATTCTCGTTTCTTTGATATATATTATAAATAATGAAAATATATATTTAATTACTTACCCCGTGACTGACTGCAATACTCTTTATCACCTTCGGCTGCAATGTTTTCTATTACTTTTTACTGCCATCTTATTATTCTCCCCTACCATGTTTTCTCCTTATTTACTTTCAACAGCTATTTTATTCCTCCTGACTGCCATCTTCCCTCTCATACCCGCTGACGTGTCTTCTTAAGTATGGTGTGGGAGGGGGAGTCACGTCCCCCCCCCACACTTATCGACACCCCTTAGGGGGTGCGACTTAATAAAACATCATCCGCCCTTATTTTATTTTGTTTATTAAATGGTATTAATAATATATTATTAAGTGATTATTATTATATTATTAATATATTATATATTATCATTAATGTTTATTATTAATAATATTAATATATTATTAATAATATTATATATATATATATATATATTATTATTTATGATTAATAATATTAATGTTTAATTTGATATAAACTGATATATATTATTATTAAATGATTATTTTTTATGATTAAATGATAATGTTATTTAATTTATTAATGGCAACATTAGGAATGATATTATATATATTTCAAATTCACGTTATGATAATATATTAACAGTAATATATTATATCGATTTTATTATTTGTTTACTTATTATTTAATTATTACTCCATTATTCCAATGTCGTATTTATTTATTTATTTTATATTTAATTTTATTATTATTAACTCTATCTCAGGGAAGGGAACAATACAGTCCGCCCTTCCCAAAATTGCTTGTCCCCAAGCAATATAAACCTTCGACGTGAGGGTGTCTTATTTGCGTAACTCCAAGACTACTTGATTTGTTATAGCATTTACTTTCCCCTTTGTTAAGTATTTCTTTGCTCCTTGATTAATCCAAGAGTGTCTGGATCAAGTTTCGACACTCACCAAGAATGCCTCTTGATCATGCTCGATACTCACCAAGAACGTCTAAATCAAATTTTAACACTCACCAAAAAATATTTCTATCTTTGTTCTTTTTTTTTTCTTTTTTTTTAGACTTGTATTTTTGCTCAAGTTTTCCAATTCTGCATTTTTGCATTATTCTTTCATTGTGAAAGATTTTGTAGATCTTCTCCTACCCTACAAGATGGCAAGATCATGCTTTGATACCACTGTAATGTCCCTAGTGGGGATCTTACATAAATTTCTTATTTAAGCTTTGTGCGAACTGATTTTCTATATCTCATAAATGAAATACTTATATTTCATCAATAATAAATTTGTTTATTATAATTAATTTTCTTGTTAATTTATATCTTGATATCTCATATTTAATTTATAAGATATTACTATTTAATGATGTATATTTTGATTATTATTCATCTTTAATATTTTATGTTATCGGAAACAACCAATTAATATATAACCCTAATGAAGAATATTGGTTATGTAATGTCCCTTCTTATTCTCCTTTATGTAATTTCCTGCAAAACCGACGTTAGTACAAAATAATTTGAACATTTATATGACTCATACTCTACTCTATGTTAGTAGGGGGGGGCGATTTGATTCTTAAGGCTGCCTCTAGGTCGGGCTTCACAGAATTCCCGATTCTCGGCTTGAGGGATATAAGATCCACTCTAAGCAATCAGGCTATCGACACGTCATCCCATAGAGCACTGCGCATAAGAATCTCTTGGAAGCAATAAATGCATTCCAAGCCTACGCATATGCATATGATTGGCAATCAGTATATATATACTGCCTACATGAGATTATAAAAATCTCAAGACTAGGAAAACTATAACAATTTCCTCTAGCCCCCTCCAGATACGGGGATCCATCTCTAATGAATATAAGATTCATTTTATATGGAATCCGTATCATCATTTTTTTTGGTGAGATTATAACAATCTCGAGACTAGGGAAACTATAACAATTTCCTCTAGTGTAATGTCCCTTCTAAGATTCCAAGATTTCTTATATCCTTAAAATCTAATGATTATATTTATGAAATTTGGGTTTTGGTCAATGGATCTAATGGATTTCTTCATGTGTAATGCTATGGTCTCAAAGAACTTAATTTGTGAGACTTGTATATATTGGAAATGCAAGGATAGAATCTTCTTATTTAATATAATATTAAATATATTTTTAGATTCTTATCATGATATTTCACTATCCTTGGTCTCTCTCATGGTCATGTGATTGGCTTGGAAGATCGATGACTGTTTATATAGAGAGTTTGTAAAATCAATCCAATAGTCTACTAAATACCCTTATATTACTAATGTATAAACTTTGAAATTATTTCTCCAAATTATAATTCTGATATAATTTCTGAAATGTGAATGGGAAATAATTGGCAATGACCCCAATCTTCTTTAATATTTACATTGATAATTTTACAAGATGATAGGTACTGTCTTTAATCTACAATTATATCTTTACAACATATTTATGCCAATCAGGCCTTTTCTGAATTATGTAGATAAAAATCTGAGTGTGTATTCCCCACTGAATAATTGAATTTATCCTTCCTTATATATCTCCTCATCATCAAAAGTTTGCATCTTTTAAATATCAAAAGTCACGTCCATTCTCTTAACATCCCTTAATCATCTTATTGATTAACATTGACATGGTAGATTAAAACCACTCAAATATACCTTTCTTTTGAGTTTGACGCTTGCTATCTGTTCGTATGGTGATATCCTTAAGATGCGATTTGCTTAGGATCAGTAACGATTACTATTTATTTGTCAATTCTAATACTCTGATATTTTAATGGTTTCCCTGTCATTGATTTTGACCGTTGATCAATATTTATAACTATAGACTATATTAGCGATCGCTGGTGATTGCTTGGTTCTCGGTGTCTGTTGCAGAGACCTCTTACATGAGGATGCATAGCGTCAATATTATTAAGCCCTATCATTGCTAGCTTTCATTTACTTGTAATCGCTGAGTTCTATCTCTTCATGTGCTAAGGAGAATGGACTAGCAGCTCAACATGATTGACCGTCGATAACGAGGATTCCATTTCACGTAGCAGTCATAGTTAGTTATACACAATGATGCCGCTCTTTTCTTGGTGCTTTTCTAGCGTAGACAACTCCCCATCCACATCAGAAAATTATCAACTTTGGCGTGATAACACTCTGCAATCGTATCAATACACTGATTGAAAGACGCCATTTCTTCATTCCGCATCATCGGTTGTGTCCGCTTAGACTTAACTAATGAATCAACCAGTTTTACCATCATCATTGCAGCGATTATAATCCTCCCTTTTGGATGGCGATAATGGTATTTGTCTTGGCTTAATAATTAGTTTGCTGATTAATAAACTCTTTGTTAGGACTTAGTTATCGGAGGTGTTATATTTAGTAAATATTTGGCATATATATTCATTAATATATATACTATGATATATTCCAGATTTATATTATGAAATGGTTAATTAATAAATATTTCAGATGTATAGCATTGATATATATTATTAAATTATATATATTATGTTGATAATATATTATTAATCATTAGATCTCTTTTATTAAGTTTGATATATATATATAGATATAACTATTTAATTTCTATAATTTAATTTTATCAATGTAATTATAATTATAATTATATTTTATTTATTTATTTATTTGATCTTATATTTTAATTCTTTTATCATTAAATTCCCTCTTGGAAAGGGGGACATTACATCTAGTCCCCTCCAAATATGGGATCCATCTCTTAATGAATATAAAATTCATTCTCTCTATGGTCTCCATATCATCTATTTGGGGTGGACATATAAATGTACCAAAAAATGTTAATTACATAATCATATTTTCAGATTTATAAAATCCAATAATCAACATCAATGCATAATTCTCATAGTTCTCAATTGCCCATAAAAAATATGATTTTTAATATACGTTGATATATTCATAATTAATTCCTTTATGATTCATATATATTTATTCATAATTATCAATATATATTCATTCGCTTTTTATATATATCAGAAATAAATCCTTTTGAACATATATATATATTATAAATAATGAAAATATATATTTAATTACTTATCCCATGACTGACTGCAATTCTCTTTATCACCTTCGGCTGCAATGTTTTCTATTACTTTGTACTCCCATCTTCTTATTCTCCCCGGCCATGTTTTCCCCTTATCTACTTTTGACTGCTATTTTATTCCTCCCGACTGCCATCTTCCCTCTCATACCTGCTGACGTGTCTTCTCAAGTATGGTGTGGGAGGGGGAGTCATGTCCCCCCCCCCCCACACTGGTCAACACCCCTTAGGGGGTGCGACTAGTTGCAGCCTGGGGCTGCAATCCAGTCGCACCTTCTAAGGTGCGACTTAATAAAACATCATCCGCGCTTATTTTATGTTGTTTATTAAATGGTATTAATAATATATTATTAAGTGATTATTATTATTATATTATTAATATATTATATATTATCATTAATGTTTATTATTAATAATATTAATATATTATTCATAATATTATATATATATATTATTATTTATTATTAATAATATTAATGTTTAATTTGATATAAACTGATATATATGATTATTATTAAATGATTAATTTTTAATGATTAAATGATAATGTTATTTAATTTATTAATGGCAACATTAGGAATGATATTATATATATTTCAAATTCACATTATGATAATATATTAACAGTAATATATTATATCGATTTTATTATTTGTTTACTGATTATTTAATTATTAGTCCATTATTCCAATGTCGTATTTATTTATTTATTTTATATTTAATTTTATTATTATTAACTCTATCTCAGGGAAGGGGACATTACAAAGAATGCATAAGTATACCTCCATGCCCCATTTAATATAATCTGGTGACTCGCAAGCTTTGTATTCATCCACTAAGCTCTGCACTATTTCTCGTGATTCATCGAACTCTGACAGATCATTGTCCTAAACAATAACATAGCATTTATGAGATAACACTGGTATAAACAAGTTCAATGCAACCAAACAAAACAGAAAGAAAAAAATCAACTAATAACTTAAGCAAATTATTCATTCTGTAAGCTAGTTATCCATTGGCATGAACTCAATATTTAGAACCACATTCATTATAATTTATAATGCTCAAGGGTCAATTCTATGTTTTCAAACACTTGTAACACATCTTATTTTTGCATTGATAATGGATAAAACAATTGAATTCACACAATTGACTCAAGAATAATATACATGTGCATTCTCCAGTTTCTAAACCTCAATACATCATTCTCATAATTCACAAGCATCAATTTATTTATTCACTAGCATCATACATTCAATAAAAATATGACGTCGGACCATTCGCAATGTCTTGGCAAGACTTTACCTGGTGCATATGATGTGTAATTGTTCATCAAAAGTCAAATTTACACACATAATGGAAATTCAGAAACAAATATGAAATTGTTTATGTGCATTAAAATAATTACTAAGGATTTGCAACCAAAAGTTGCATCAATATCTACATAAGCTAAGGGAACGCTGAAAATCATTATTATGGAATGTAAATATTGTTATTTTCATTTATTTATTTGTTTCTGTTTTAATGGTTCTTATACAGAACTGGAATTCTCAGGTCATCCAAACCAGTTTTTTGACACTCACATGCAGAATCCCTTCCCAGTTTTCACACTACTTATCTGTCTAAAATTTTCCATATAATTGAGTGTATACGTAATTCATGTTCAAAGAACACTCTTCATGCCATCTGAGACGTCTTAATCAGTTGAACATTATGTCAATACACCATATCCATGATAATCAGTTGTTAGTGGAATTTGTAGAGTTTTTTAAGAGTCGATTGACGAGGTGACCCTTCAAAGAAATTATATTATTTAATATAATTACTGGTTCAGAATAAACTTACTGAATTAGTATACAGTCAAAAGAACCTCTTAAGAACCTTACCTGAAGGTCAAAGCTTTATTATACAAAACGTGTTTGATGAATTTTCTCTATTTACTTACTATTTTAATGAAAGATCTATCATGAAAGTGATTAAAAAAGGCATAAATTTGCATGGCATGCATGTAATACACTTTCTCCAGACTATCCACGACAGTAACAAGGATACAATTGTACAAAAATTGTATTCCAACTCTATTTCTGTAAGTCAAAGCAAGCAAATTGCAAGTTGAATTTAACATCACGCCGGAAACATTTGTTTCAAATTTTCACTGATCCCCTTTCAAGCATTGTTTCCGAGTATGACTTGCTAGGTATATTTGTTGATATGAACATTCAAAGAGATTTTAAAACATTTAGGTGCTGCACATTAAAATTTGTAGTTTTCAAAATTTAAAATAGCTCATGTGGAAAAATAAACTTAAGAGTTTTCTTTACTAAATCTCATGTGGAAAAATAAAACTTGGTATTTTTTTTTCCTTTTTTTTCTTTTTTGTGTTGAGGGTAACTGGGAACATCACTGAGTCCTGGCCAGTACTAACGATGAAAAAGCCATGTTTGTAGACATATTATTACACATGCATGCCTGCTGAATTGTGGACCTCCTTATTGCAATGTTGGGATTTGAAATTGGGTGACTCTTTCTACGAATGCACCACTTTATCATTAGACAATCACCCCATCAACTAGGATTTCATAATTCAAATACTTCTCTCTTCTTTCTCTGTTCAAACAACTTCCTTCCTAAGAAATATTTACCATTTTTCATATTTTCTGTACAATAGATTTTTCAGAAATATGTTCATTAGATGAGTAAAAGTTACTTGTCAAATAATCAAATGGATCCATCTTCAAAAACATGTATTGGTTTTTGTCAAATATAGAATAAAAGGTTCTTAAATTCCATATGCAACTCTGCAGTGAATACTCACAGCAAACATGGGGAACTTCCGATAGTTGTCCAAAAAGGCTTGTTTCTTCCTCAACTTCTCATATTGACTTAGACACTTGCTAAAGAGATGCCGAATGCTTGTGTGGCTTGCCAGCATAAGACCACTAACCTGTGCATTATTAAGAATGGAAGAAGAGTAAAAAGTTATGCAACCTTTAACTGTGGTCTTCTCTTGAAACAGGATTTTTAAAGTTAATTATTGTTGACACGAGCCATATAATGCAACCTTAAGTGTTTGCAATGTTTCATAGATGCTATATAAATAAGTAATTACATAAGATTAAAATGATAATTTGCAATGATTAGAAGCAACATACCCTATGAGCAGTTTGTACATAAGGAGATTTTCTTGATAAAGCAACCTGCGAAAAATCCTTTTTGTCAATTCCAAAAGAAAAAAGCTAAAATCATTCAAAATCAAAAATAAAACTGAACTTCATGTATCCATCAATACAACACACCTGAATACTTGCTGGGCCCCATTCAATGAAGTTAGCAAGTTTCCTTTCACGTATTCTCTGAAGACTTTTATGTACCTTTACACAAAATATAGAGTTAGTGAACAGCTACTTCCAAGAGTGGAATATTGTATTTGCATAGCATTGGTGCCAGTTCCTTTCATTCCGAAATAGTACTTAATTATCAACATAAATCAAATACCTGTGTGGGATCAACTTCCCCTTGAATTATGTTCAAGATAGATATATACTTTGCTTGGCTTGCTTCCTTTGTACGAGCATAGGAAGAAACCATGATGTTTTTGGCCTGAACCATCAGAAAAACTAAGTTATCTGTAAGCTACAAAAAGTACTTCCCAAAAAGCACAGAAAACCATCACAAAATGCAAATTTTGATCATGCCTGCAAAAGCCTTCTCATAACATCAAGTACAGTTGTCTTGCGAATAGCATTAGCCTGCAGACCAGAATAAATTCAGAATAAATGTTATCCAAGCTATAGAGCCAAGTACTTACCTTAAATGAATTGTATCTTAGAGAACCAAAAAACTAAAAAAGCAATTAGTTTGCTAAATGCAATTAACATAAATTACCGTTATGTATTGCCACCTAATGCTGTGTAAGAAAGAGAACCAATTTGAAATAAGAATAACATTCTATTTCATCTCCATCCTTGGCAAGAAACAAATGTGGTAATTTGGACCTTAGAAATGTTCTAGAGCCTAGTGATTTCTACAGTATATGATGTCCTTGAAAAACTGATACACAATAAAACAGTAAATGGTATCACCGATCAGAAAAACAAAAAAAAAGTAAATGGTACAGCAAATCAAACTTAACAAATATAATTACTTGCTAATGAGATAGGGAATCCTAACTCATAACCAAATTATAATTCTATTTCAACTTCATCCCTGGCTTGAAATTAATGTTCCCAGGGCCTTGCTACCCATCCCAGTCATTGACATTTTGGGGACTGTGGAATGTAAATGGCATGCCACACCCTCCCATCTCCATCATTTCTGCAAATGGATGGTACATCCCCTTTATTTCTGTAACTGGATGGGGGCATCCCATACTTTAGGAGGAAATGGAAATGCCCTAGCATTCCCTGAAGGCAAAAGAAGATACCACATCCCTTGACCACCCTGGAGATGTCAGAGCATCTCCCATAAAAGAATACAAAATATACACAACTTAGGAATATTGAAATTTTCACTGCTTTAGGTAAAATATGAGGAATAGACCAAACAAAAGGAGTCAAGGTTTACTAAAGTCAAACTACCAAATCAACTAATAGAAATCCAGACAACCCACAGATGAAAGAATTCTTGGGTGAAAACAAGTATCTGCTTGAGCAAGTTCAACATCTCCAACACCAAAAGTTTTATATTGTTTTTTTTGGCATGTATCATGACTTAGACCTCACTTCAATCTGTTGCTGCATGTCGATTCTAAATAACATTTGCTATCATTAAATCAAAATCAGTGTATGAGTTTGAGTCATCACCACAAGTATGCAGCAACAGATTGAAGTGAAAACAAGTATTTGCGCAAGTCCCCAAGGACCCGCGGGTCTAAGTCATGATAAAGTTCCAAAAACACTTTAAAAAATCAGTTTTATATTGTTTTTTTGGCATGTAACCCTAAAACGACCCTTATTATGGGTCTCCAAACATATTTCATTTCTCATTTTGCTCTCTATTTTCCTCTCTCATTTTGCTCTCTCATTCTTGCAAGTTTGAAGTGAGGTGATTGTATTTGAAGGAGATCGATTGTGGAGTGGCAAATACCTTCCAAGAAGCAGATTTGAGTGATTAAGGTATGCATTTGAACCATATTCTCTAATTTTTTGATAGATTATTTCAAGTTTTGAAAAGTTTTAAATTTTTTTCAAATTTTTGTCTGAGTTTTGAAAAAAAAAATTTCATTTTTGTTATAGATTGCAACAATCATACAATGAGTAGTCAAGGCTCAATGGGTGGGGAGGGGTCTCAAAAATATAAAATTGATAAAGGGTCTCTTTTATGGAGACACACCACAAGAGTTTCTCAATGTTCTGGAGGTGGGCGGTTTATATGGAAATGTAATTTTTGCAAAACACAATATAGAAGCTCCTACTCCCGAGTAAAATTTTATTTTTTAGGCCTTGGGGGTCAAGGGATTAACATATGTGAGGGCCCAGGGGCAGATAAGAAGGGATTGCCAGTTGCACAAATAGCAGCTTTGGTAAAAGAACAAGAAGCTGACAAAATAGTTGCAAAAGAGAAACAAGGTGCTTATACCGGGAAACATAAAACAATACTGCCACCCACTCAACTAACCTCTAGATCACATCCATTCTTGCCTATGCCTTCTAGGGATGATGATGTAGAACAACCACAAAACACCCCCCTCAAGAGAGGCCCATTAGATAGGGCATTTCAAAATGATTAAAGAGATATTGCTGATCTAAAAGTTGGACATTGCCTCTTCGCAAATGGTGTTCCATTCACCTTAGTGAGATCACCTTATTGGAGGGAGATGTGTGAAGCAATAAATGAACCACCTTCTGGTTACCATGGCCCTGGATATGAAAAGTTGCACACCACCATATTACATAGTGAGAGAAAAAATGTAGAGACCCAACTAAAACCAATAAGAAATTCTTGGGTTCAAACGGGTGTGTCTATTGTTTCAGATGGATGGAAAGATTGCAAAAACCGTCCATTAATTAATGTAATTGATGTATCCCCCAAGGGGTCAATGTTTTTGAAGGCGGTTGACTATGAAGGTGAAGTAAAAAATGCAGAGTTCACTGCCCAGATTCTCATTGATTCCATAGAGTCCGTGGGTCATGACAATGTTGTCCAAGTAATTACGCACAATGCAAAAGTTTGCAAGGCTGCGGGTGCTTTGGTAGAGGCTAGATATCATCACATCTTTTGGACACCGTGCACTGTCCATTCTCTCAATCTAGTGATGAAAGCAATTGGCACCGAAATAGAATGGGTGAAACAGGTGTATGAGGAGGGTGAGGAGATTCAAATGTTTGTGACAAATCACCATATGTCACAAGCAATTTTCAGAACTTTCTCAAGATTGGAATTGTTGAAGGTAAATTTTAAAATTTAATTTATAATTTATTTAGTTTCATTTATCATTTTAGAATTTTTTTGTCATGTTTTACATAATTGAATAAAATATTGTGTTGTTTACATATTTTAAATGTGTTATTAACTCACTATTAACATGTTCTTAGGTGGCTAAAACCCAGTTTGCCTCTCACACAATTGTGTTGAGACGTCTTGTCAAGGTGAGGGAGGCAATATCACAAATGGTTATTAGTAACCAATGGAGCATCTGGAGCAGTCCAATACAGTGAGGGCCCAAAAGGTGAAGGCATTGTTATTAGATGATGATTGGTGGACTTGTGTGGAGTATGTGTTGGAATTCACTGAGCCTATCATGTCTACGCTTCGATTTGCCAACACTAATGAACCATGCTTGGGGGATATCTATGATAGCATGGACACATTGTTGGAGAAGATAAAATTGGTAAGTTATAAATTTAATACATTCCTCTATCTTTGTTTATTGAGAGATATTTAAATTCAAAATTGACATAATGATAACTTACATCAAGATAACTTACATGAACATCATTTGATATCCCAGGTCATACATAGGAGACAGAATGATCCTGAGGACACCTTATACAAAAAGGAGGAAGAAATTGTTCTTCATCGTTGGAACAAGATGACCACACCTTTGCACCTCCTAGCATATGCTCTTTCTTCCAAGTATTATAGCGCAAAAGTACTTGCTATTCTAGGTAGAGTGGCACCATATAGAGATGCTGAGGTTGCTAATGGGTATAAGAGGGCATTTGATAAAATCTTCTGCGATCCAGATGTTGGGGTAAGTGTTAGGAGAGAATTTGGATCATTTATCTCAAGAAGAGATCTTCACCCTACTGCTATCAATGACCAAAGCAGAATGGATGCTATTAGATGGTGGTACCTTCATGGGCAAGATTATGTATACCTCCAACCTCTTGCAATTAAGATTCTATCACAAGTAAGTTTTTAAGTTTTAACTTTTCTTTTCTTTTTTTTTGTCACTTGCATTGTAGAATTCAACACTTAACACTCTTGAATTTATCTTGTATTTTTTTAATTTTGTTGGTTTTCTCTCTAGGTTGAGAGCTCTTCTACCGCTGAGCGGAATTGGAGTACTTACTCCTTTATCCACTCAGTCAAGCATAACCAGTTCAAAAAAAGCAAAAGACTTGGTGTATATTCACAACAACTTGTGTCTCCTATCATGGAAGGATCCAAAGTACCAAAAGGGGCCAAAGAAGCTTTGGGATGTAGCACCCAAGTCTGCTGACTTAGATATGACCATTCGGGATCTTGCTAGAGCCACTTTGGCTAATGCGGATGATGATGATGATGATGATGAGACAATACCCTCTAGTGCTAGTGGGACCAATTTCGGTTCCAATGATGATTTTGATCAACCACTTGCAGCTACTAGAGACCCCATTGGTCCGGATTTTTTTGATAATCCATTTGATGTTTGATGAAATGAAAACTTTAGTCTTTCATGATAGATGAACCATTGAACATTGAATCATGTTTCAAACTTTAATGAACTATATTTGAATTGTCATTTTGTCTTTCAGTAATTCAATGTGCTGATTTTCTTTAGAATCGTCAACATAGATCAATGATCAAGTATGCTATTTGAATTTTTAATGTTTATCTTTGACATTTGGCATTGATCAATGATCAAGCATCATAGATTCATAGTATGAAATGATTTAGTTTTAGAATTAAGTATATTTCTCTTATATTTTTGGATATATAATGCATATATATATTTATATATATATATATACACACAAATCTACGAATCATAATTGGAAAAAAAAAATTCACAAATTTGCGAACCGGATTCTCGAACCCAAATCCGTCCCCAAATCTGATCCCGGCAACTTAGACATTGACAGTGAAAGCAATCAAATTTTGTTAATTTGTTTGTCGACTCTCATGTGAAATCTCAATTCAACTGTAATGTTGTGTAATAAGATTCTATAATGTATATGATGAATGCCTTATCAATGTTATCATATTACTATTTGAAATTTCCTATTTTTTCAAAATTCCCATCTTTTATCGGCCATCCCTTGTTGTTGCCAAAAAATGGCCTCCCAAGAAATTGTCCCAAAGACATTTCCCCCATCCCCTGCCATCCTCATCCCAAGAAGTTGATGTAGCATAGTAACACAATGAAAAATCAGGTGTTGGATGAGACTAGTGCAATGCATCATCACCCCCCAAAGTCATCTTATAAACTTCTAAATGAAAAAGATATAATACTCCATGTCCAGATAAGCACAAATGTCTAACGTCTGTGTCTCTTGCCCCCAAATGTTTTATTCACATATAAGGCTACATATCTACATCAATATTTGCAAAATCATTAATAAATTCATTATGGATCAATTCAAGAAACATGCAAATAAAAATGAATTATATAAAGGAAGTGATGTCAATATGTAAATGGTGCAAGGTTTAGAAAAGATGGTTGGAAGTGGTTGCTAGCAGTTAACATTTACGTAACTACTACATGTACTGCAACTTTTGATAAAATGTGGGATTTTGGATAAAGAAGACTTAAGCTCATTTAGTTTTACCCACAAGGCAAATGAAACAAGTTAGAAAATCAGACCTCTTTGAACATATTCTCCCTTGAGACAAGCAGCTTTGAGGAGGATGTCAGAGACCAGATGGCAGCATCGTCCTCAAATACCAAAGACCTTCAAATTAGCTCCCTATTGCTTCTATGTTTTCAGGGAAGAACTACTTTCTCTCTTGTTCTTTAGTACCCCTTTCTAATTTTTCCAATATGCATTTAGAAAGTGTTATTACCAACCGGTTAATGAGAGGGGGGAGTGAATCAGTAAGAACTATTTTCCTTTTGTTCTTTCTAATTTTAGGTACTTCTTGTAATCTAAGTAAAGTATAAAGCAGACATTCACAACTGTAAAATAAGTACACAGATCAACACAAGTTTTATACGTGGAAACCCTCGGTTAGAAGGAAAAAACCATGGTGAGATAGAACTCACAACTTCACTACTGCAGAATGAAGGTGCCCTGTTAGGAGCTTACAAAGCACTGGTTAAGGTGCTACCCGGTTAAGGGATTTTACAAAAGATCTGTTAAGATCTGAACCCTGTTAGGAGCCGCTTGGTTACAAGATTTTGAACAACACAAGGGATATTACCCTATTAAGGGATTTTTACAACGAACCGATTAGGTCCACCCTAATGAAGGGATTTCAATTTGCTTTCACTACTGATAAAAACACTGATATGTTATGACACTAAATGTCTGATTAGATCATACCTCTTTCCCGGTTTTCCTAGTTGTTGATCTCTGCTACCTCCGTGTTTGTAGCTCTTCTCTTAGAAGATGTCTCTCATCTTCTCTAAGCAATTCACCAATAATCAACGACTTTTCTTGCATCCTATGACCTATATTTATACAAGAGTTCGTCGTTATGAAACCCTTAACTCATAGAACCGCCAGGCTGTAAACTCAACAAGAAAATCATGCACCTAGCAGTTAAGCTTTGTGTTCTGATTTGGAGTTTACCTTGCAAAACATCCATTGAAATAAAGCTAACTCTTGTTAAAAAGCTAACTCCACTTCTATGCGGTGGATGTCCCGTATAATCCAGTTTTAACTCAAATTGCTTCCGCAAAATCCGCTGTGGATCTTTAGGCAGTTTAGACCGGTGTAACCTTATACCCGGTTCAACTTTGTATGCACACTGAGACCGGTACTATGTACTTAGATCGATCTACCGGTGTATTCCCTTATCTTCAACTATCGGTGCATACACTGTTTCTAGTCTGCCGGTGCTTTCTAAGTAACGTGAGTGACCGGTGACCTTTTACCAATGCATGATGTTTGTGACTTTACACTAATGACAATCTTGAATTGCTAACAATCTTCCCCTTTGTCATTGGTGGCAAAACTATACACAAAACCATACTCACTTACTTGTGAAAGTGTAGATGACTTCCCCTGTCTGAGTGCTCCATTCTGCTTCGTTCCTCTCTTTCCTCTGTCTGCACTTCTTCCTATCCACTATGTTTCTGTCTATAATCTTCCCCGTTTTGCCTCCATAGGACAAAGGGTGTGACATCTCTTAGATTTGAAGTTTTGTGAAGATATCTTTGTATATTATTTTGGCAGATTGGAGGAATGGTGCCCATTGACCGGTTACATATTCTATGTTCTTTTGGGCTGCTTTCAGAGAAACAATGATGTTCTCCATATCTTCCACAGTTTTGTAAGTTGGTTCATTGATCAGAGCTTCTGTGGATTTCTCTGTTTGATTCATAATGTCAAAAGTTGGTGCCAAAAACATCTGAAACCCAATAATGTCTTGGATCCTCTTATTCTTTTCTTCAGCAAATTTTCTCAGTGTAAGAGTTAAACTTGTCATTTCTCTGTTGAAAGAAGTTGCAATTTTGTTCTTTATATCAAACTGAGAGGACAAGGTTCTAATCTCCTCTGAGGCCTTCTCAGATTTCTCTGATAAATCTCACAAAAACACATCAAAGTTTGATGTCCTGCTCATCAAACTTCCTACCTCTTGAAGTTGCTGTTGGAGCATTTTTAGGTGGGTTGATACATTTACCTTGATATCTGCAACCTGTTTGTGCAGTATCTCACTCTTTTCTTCTCATAGTGGTCGATTGCCACTGTTTATGGGTTTGTTAGATCCTCACCTATTGCCTATGCCAGAACTTCAAGCTGGTCGATGACCGGTTCATCTTCATCAACGTCAACGTCTGGAACAAAGTTGCACAATATGTTCTTGACAGTGGTCAGGACCATGTTCTATTTTCTCTTGGTCAGTTCCTTGAGCTGTCTAGTTGACATCTTGCTAATGTCTACCACTGAATCAGTGGCCTTACTCCTTTTAACTTCCTTCTCTTCAGCAAAAGACAGCTTCCTCTTTGATGAGGAGCTTGGTATGTCAACGTGTACCTTTTGCCTTTGCTCTTGCTTCGGTTGAGCTTTCTCAATGTGCATTGGGATTTCTTCCTCTTGTCCCTTAAGCTTTGACCTCTCCTAGTTGAACCTCTGCGTCTGGTAGAACTTGTTCTACAAGTGGTTCTTCCTCAGTTTGAGCTTCTTGTTCTGGTTGCTTATTGACTGCAGCATCTTGTTCTTGTTCTTTCTGTAGGATTTCTTCTTGTTGCTCCTTCTCAGCAGTATGAAGTTCTCCTAAGGGTATCTCTCTGTCAATCCCTTTTTCAACTCTAGTGGTAGGCTCTTTAGCCGATGTGAGTCCGACCGGTGGTACTTGCATTCATTCAGATTGATCCTGAGGACCTAATTTATCCAATGCACTGAAGTCATACTTATGCCAGTAGTCCAAAGTCACTTTGTATACTTGATTCTCATAACCATTTAATATCTGTGCAACTCTATCTGGTATCTTTAGGTTCATGGATGCTTCTTCTAATAGAAGCTTTATTCTTTCTTCATTGAGTCCAGGTTTGACCTTTAGCAATGTTTCCCTAGTGAGTCTGGTGTTTGTGCCTAGACCGGTTCGCCATTTTGTTTGTAGCCTGTTATTTAGTTCCGGTGGGAACTTGGACCTATAGTCCCTTGGAGTTTTGTGATAATCCATAAATGTTTCCACTATTGCTACAATAACTGACTGTTTATCGTCTTCTTCTAATACATTGAACCACTTGGCAGCATTATCTACTATACCGAAGTCCATTACTTCATCAACTATCTCATCAACTGTCATAGGTTTAGTGTTACCTTTACTTGGAGAGATGAGGACGGCTGGTTCTGTACTCTTGTCATCAGTGATGTCGATGACCGGTACTAAGGAGCACTTTTCTCTAACAGGTGCTTCCACTCCAAGCACTCCTTTGCCTTTACCGGTGTCAGGGACTGGTTGAACTGTGGCTCTTTGGCATTCTTCCTCAGCTTGCTGCTGCGCTTGAAGAAGTTTAGTCCACATCACTACTCCGTCATCATGCACTTTCTTAGCTTCCCCAATAAGCATGAGACCAATCCTCCTTTTTGTCGAGAAGTTTTGCTGATGTAGTTCAGCTTGTTCTGTGGCTTCCTCCATAGTGAGGTGATTTTGAACCTCTAGAAGAGCTCGTATCCTTAGCTCCTTTTCTCTATGCATAGAAGCCTTCCACCAATCTTCAATAATTTGTAGAAGATCTTCAGGCAGGGTTGTGTGAAGTGCATTAGGATGTAGATTGAATTTATGAAGGCAGAATACAATCGCTTCTTTAATTTTTCTTGTCTTCATCATTGGCTAGTTGATATCTTCCTCTAACAGAACCCATACCACCAGACTCCTTTAGTTCTGCCACAAGTTCATCAATTGTGAGCTTTCTTCTCCTTAGTGGATCTTCCTTTACCGGTTTGCTTGAACCTTTCTTTCTTTTAATTGAAGGAACTGTATCTTCTGGATCTGTCTCCTCTTGTTCAGTTGGTTGACCACTGGATACTTGTTCCTCTTTCTGCTTTCGAGCTTTGGGTTTCTCAGTGGCCGGTTTCTTCTTCGGTGTGGGGGTCCTCTTGTAAACATTCTTGATTGGTGTCCTCTTTGACAGATTTTGAAGAATTTCGGTATACGTGCCAAATTGATTGGCGTCGAGATCCAGATTTGCATCATTTAAGGCATCAGGATATGCCTTAGCAACTTTCGTAGTGATCTCGTATCCCAACTCAGGAGCATATACGTCTCTAGGTTCCACTGCTTGAATGATGCAGTTGTCGATGGTGATGAGAAAGCACACATCGTCCTTATATAGGTCAACAATCGTTGACGGCACTCTCTCTCTCTCTCATGCATTTTTAATTGAAATGCCTCAAAATGTTCAGTCAGCGCACCACTTAAATGGTTGCCCAGTTGATTAGCCATCTCACTTATCTGTTGCATCATCGTTCTATCGGTCTTCCATACAACCTTTCCGATTCCTGGAAAGAAGTTGTAGCAATAAAAATAAAGACATGCTAGAAGGGTCCCGTATTTCATTGATTTCTTCCTTACGACTCCCAGCTTCTTCATATTTTCAAATATTTGGCTTTGAAGCATTGTGCAAATATCGTATTGGGCATTATCGTGCATTATCCGCTATACAGCGTGAATAGCTCCACCCAATATGTTGTTCAAATTGCTTGATTGATATACCTTATACCCAATTACTGCAGAAGCGAAGCGGACTCCGTCATCCTTAATGTCCATCACGGTCATGAGTCGGCCATCAAGTCTTGATTTGGTCAACTTATTGACGACGATATTTGAGATGGTCCGTAGGGTTAGAGCTTCCCCTCGGTTGTTGTATCCAGTTACTCTGTGGAGATCATCTTTGGTGATTTCGTGACATGCACCTCGGGTGAGCCAGAAACCTGGTTCGTGAATACGGCTCAACACCAGTCTGATTTGGTCTTCCTAGAAGATTGTTGGATAGCATACTCCATTTATCAGTCCGGATGATACGAGCTTGGTGTATTTGTTAGGAAGTTTTCCTCCTTCGCACAGTGATAGGTACTCGCCTTGAATATATGTTTCGCCCAATTCTTCCTGTTTGGCGTGAATAAACGCCGTGACATCTTCGGTTAAGAGGACTCCTTCCGGTACAAAAGAGAGTGCACCAGCCATGTCGTTCTCTTTGTTCTGAACCGGCAAAATGTTGTATGCTGGCCTATCCACCTGATCTCCCTTCATCAATTTTACTGTAGCGGATGATGAGGCCATTCTTGCTAACTAGTTGCTTTGTAGAAAGTAGCTTAGATCAGTATTACACACAGTAATTCTCAATGATCAAAGCGCGAAAATGTTACTTAGCACAAGAATTCGTAAATCACAAAGTAAGCAAAGTAAGAACTTGTGAGTAATTCTCCTTTCTTTTATAGGGTTAGGTTATAACAGTAATTACCAAATGGTAACTATTCGTTAAACGGCTACAGTAATAAATGCCTTACCTAACTTTTTCTTTCCATTTTTCCTTACCGGTTGTCTAGCTTTATCGGTTGGGCAAACCTTGGTTTATTGCTTCTTCCTTGTCCGGTTCTCCTTGTAAACTGAGTGAGTCCATTTCTCACCAGTCTTACCGGGAACGGTAGAGGATCTACCGGTTCCCTCTAGGCCTTCACGGCTTAGTTTGCTGAAGAGATATCACCATCTGTAGATGATGATTTTTCCTCTGTGTTGTCCTCAGCGGAACTCTTTGATTCCTTTTTGAACCGAATCTGTCTGACTGATTTTTCAGTCCTCTCTTCCTTGTTGATCTTGTCAACAGGTTTTGCCAATTCTTTCTTTTTGTTGAACGACCGGTTCCTGCAATCTTTTGCTAGGTGTCCAACTTTGTCGCAGTGATAGCAGACTATCCCGGTTGTCTTCCATGGGTTCACCCTTCTTGGATTGGGTGACTTGCTCCAAGAGTCATTGTGGTTGTGTGTTCCACAGTTTGCATAATTGGTTGTGCTTCGGTTCTTGTGTCTCTTGGTGAATACCGGTCTTGGAGACCTGAATGCCATGGTCTTTGATCTACATTCTTTAGCCTTGTGTCCAAATTTGTTGCAGGCATAGCAGTAGCCTTTGAAGCTTCCCCTACTTCCACTAGATGCCAATGTGGGGCTGGACCAACATTCATTGGTCTTGTGGCCATTTTTACAACAGTTCTTGCAATAGCTGTTGTTGGGGCTTACCGGTGCTTTTCTGCAGTCATTTGCTTTATGACCCGGTTTCCCACAATGGTTGCAAGATATGTGAGAGGTCTTCTTGCTTTTATGTGCCAGTAGCTTCTTTTTTGCTTTCTTGCTTGTCCGGGCTCCAAAAGATTCACCATTCTCTCTAGTAATATCACTGGTGAATCCAAGACCGGTTTGGTCTTTGTGTCTTCTTTGAGCTTTAATTGTTGATCGAGCTTGACCGAACTTTCATTGTATCTTCTCAAGGTTTCATTTCTTTCTTCAAGGACTTTCTTTTGTTCCTTGAGTTGATACACCTCGATCGCCAGTCTCTTGCATGCATCATCCTTATCCTCCCATGCCTTGTGTATGTTGGTATTTTCCTGAGTGATATTTTGCATGTCCTCCTGAAGTTGTAGAAGCACAAGTTCAGTTGCCCCTACAATGTCCACTACTCGGTCCCTTGCTTTCTCAGTGGTAGTTAAAGACTTGACTGTTGTGTTCCTTTCATCTTCAGCTTTTCTCATTTTCTCAATCAGTTCAATCATCCTTAGGGCATTCTCCTCCTGCTCCCTCTTAAGGTTGGAGATCTGATCGGTCAGGATCTCATTCTTTTTTATGAGTTCAGAAACTGCCTCCTCAGCTTCATCAAATCCACTCTGCCCAGAGAGTTCATCGATGGTTTCATTGCCTTCATGCAACTGTAGAGCTAGCTCCTTTCTCTTTGTAAGTTATCTCCTCAGTCTAGTTTCCAGAGAGGCAATAATGTCGTTGGCTTCCTCAAGTTGTTTCTGATACCGGTAACTCTCCATGATCTTTCTCTCAAGTTGTTAGACTTTGAAGTATAGAGAACCAAGGCTCCGATACCAATTGTTATTACCAACCGGTTACTGAGAGGGGGGTGAATCAGTAAGAACTATTTTCCTTTTGTTCTTTCTAATTTAAGGTACTTCTTGTAATCTAAGTAAAGCATAAAGAAGACATTCACAACTGTAAAAGAAGTACATAGATCAACACAAGTTTTATATGTGGAAACCCTCAGTTAGAAGGAAAAAACCAGGGTGAGATAGAACTCACAACTTCACTACTGCAGAATGAAGGTGCCCTGTTAGGAGCTTACAAAGCATTGGTTAAGGTGCTACCTGGTTAAGGGATTTTACAAAAGATCTGTTAAGATCTGAACCCTATTAGGAGTCGCTTGGTTACAGGACTTTGAACACCACAAGGGATGTTACCCTGTTAGGGGATTTTTACAATGAACCGATTAGGTCCACCCTAATGAAGGGATTTCAATTTGCTTTCACTACTGATAAAAACACTGATATGTTATGACACTAAATGTCTGATTAGATCATACCTCTTTCCCGGTTTTCCTGGTTGTTGATCTCTGCTACCTCCATGTTTGTAGCTCTTCTCTCAGAAGATGTCTCTCATCTTCTCTGAGCAATTCACCAATAATCAACGACTTTTCTTGCATCCTATGACCTATATTTATACAAGAGTTCGTCGTTATGAAACCCTTAACTCATAGAACCGCCAGGCTGTAAACTCAACAAAAAAATCATGCAACTAGCAATTAAGCTTTACGTTCTGATCTGGAGTTTACCTTGCAAAACATCCGTTGAAATAAAGCTAACTCTTGTTAAAAAGCTAACTCCACTTCTATGCGGTGGATGTCCCATATAATCCGGTTTTAACTCAAATTGCTTCCGCAAAATCCAGTGCGGATCTTTAGGCAGTTTAGACCGATGTAACCTTATACCCGGTTCAACTTTATATGCGCTCTGAGACCGATACTATGTACTTAGATCGGTCTACCGGTGTATTCCCTTATCTTCAACTACCAGTGCATACATTGTTTCTAGTCTACCGGTGCTTTCTAAGTAACGTGAGTGACTGGTGACCTTTTACCGGTGCATGGTGTTTGTGACTTTACACTAATGACAATCTTGAATTGCTAACAGAAAGTACTTTTTCTTCTATTCTAACATTTTGAAAGGCCTTAGCTTCCTTCCTAGGATAAATGGTCACATAATGGTCCAACACTTATTCTACAACATAATCACTTGGAGACGGGGAGACTTAGAGGTCTCAGAGACTGGTACCGATACTAATACGGCTATTTTTCAAAAATAGGAGACGGGTACTTGGAGACGGCAAATTTTTTTTAATATAATTTAATATATCATAACATAGAGCTTTAAAAACAAGAACAATGGAAAGTTTTAAGTATGAACATTAAAACCATTGAATCAAAATATCAAAATATCAAAATCTGAAATTCAAATTAATAATAGTAATAGTAAATACTAATACTAATAGTAATGTCATTTACTCATTTAATATTGTGTCATATAGAGTCAAATAGTTCAACACTCACACTGCAAACAAATAAAAAATAAAATGTTTTTCTTTTATTACTTTTTAATATGCTTTTTCCTCTGGAAATGCACATGAGACATCAAAATTCATGGCGGAAGACTTGGAGACATCAGGAGACTTTGACACAAAGTCTCAACCCAAGTTTGAAGTCACGGGGTATGCGCAAGGTCTCGAAGACGTGTCTCCGTCTCCGAGACGCATTTCTAGGGGGGGGGGAACACAATCTCCCTATGACTATGTTTTGCAGTAATGGGAATATTGCCATATTCTAAAAAAAAATCAAAACCATTGCCATTTTCCTGGAATTTGGCTTGATTCATACACTCTTCTTGATCCATAATATAAAACCATGATGCATGCCAATAGCAAAATTCAAGTCTTGACCATTGCCTCAACAAGGAACAAAAACCAAAGTATATCAGCAACTCTATGACATACATGAATTAGTAAATTGCTTTATAAAAATAGTCACAAAATATCATTATTAATAAACGGATGATTGTTGTTCTGTTAGGGTTCACTAAGACGAACATTTTGCTGTCGTTTGGCTGGGTACCTTCTTGTTGTGTAAGGGTTTCAAGCCCCTTCAAAACCTGTTTTACCTATTTAATCAAAAACAAACACATGATTGCCACCTGGTTAAGGGAGGGAATCATGGCATAAAGTTGGCAAAGTCTAGGGATAATATTTAAAGCAATGGTGAAGTTTTCTCTAAGTAGATTAATCAGTTTCTAAATAGACTCAAAGAGCCCAATATGGAATATGCCATACTTTATTGGATTTTGAAAAGTCATATGACCCATAGTTTGCATACCCGAACTCAATAGACCAAATAATTCCAACTTGGTAAAAACTAAACAATTTAATAATATACTAAAGGTAAAAAAGGGACTTTTTCAGACTATAGTCATGTTTTAGGGCACACTTTTCAGTATACAGGTATTTTAGGGCACACATTCTACAATCATGTTTTTCAGTCTACAACCGTATTCTAGGGTGCATTTTTCAATATACCAACATTTGTAAGGCACATTTTTCAGTTTACAGTCGCATTTTGAAGTCTACAATTCCATTCTCAAGAGATTTTTATCAGTAAACAAGCAGTTTTAGGGCCCAAATTTCAGTTTACAGTTGCATTTTTATGTCTACAATTGTGTTTTCAAGACATTTTTTCAGTATACATGCATTTTTAGAGCACAAATTTCAGTTTGCAGTCACATTTTAGGGCATAAAACTTGCCAAAAATTGTGCCATGACTGAGATGCTATTTAACCTGAAAATTATTTGTTTTGGATTAAAACTCGCAAGCACTCAGCAATACTTGGCAAGCTTGCAAACTCTCACGTTGCCAAGAAATCCCTCATTTTTTTCTTTATATGGAACTAAGAGACCTGATAATTAAGCCATTGATGATGAAGTTACCCTAAGGGTTAGAATAGAGGTAATCAAATGAATTTAGAGATGAAGAATTTGACAAATCCACAAACACCAAACATTCTACTATTGCTGCAGTCACTACTGACATACTTTTTTCAAACCAGCCTGCGCGACCACATATATTGTCTTCAAGCCCACAGTAAATAAAAGTGTCAGGTGTCTTAGAAAGGCTCAACACATATTACAATTTATGTTGTGAAACAACCATTAATCAAAGAAGAGGAAGACGAAAAAAATAATAAAAAGAAATGAGTTGCTTTGCAGATCACAAGGTGATGTCAATAGAGAACACATAGTTGGAAAACAAAGAAGGAAGAGCAAAAAAGAGATATTGAATTGATGAAGATGAAACAGAAATTTTAGTCGTATAAATTGTTGCCAAAAGAAAGTATTGTCCAAGTCTAGACAAATTATCACTCAGAACCAATTGCAATTTTTTATGGATGAATTAATAAATATTTCAATCACATAAATCATAGACAGCCAAATTTTGGATGGGCAAGAAATAAACTTTTGATTAGAGGATGAATGTTGGAAAATGTTTACATCAGAAAATTTTAAGCATCTGTGATGATGATTAGTTAGAATAAGCTTATAATTGATTACCT
This sequence comes from Chamaecyparis obtusa, assembly GCA_027943335.1. Taxonomy (NCBI): domain Eukaryota; kingdom Viridiplantae; phylum Streptophyta; class Pinopsida; order Cupressales; family Cupressaceae; genus Chamaecyparis; species Chamaecyparis obtusa. Next base: position 271,903 of record BSBK01005945.1, read on the forward strand.
AACATGAGCTGCCCACATGTCCTCACTGTAGTTTTAAATAGAAAAAATTGTTTTGAACCCATTGTTCCCACAAATGAAATTTGTTAAATATTAATACAGATATGCAATTTTATAATCATTCAGTTCTGTGAAGTGAATTGAACTCAGTTTTTATCTATAAGTGAATGAAAATTCAAAAACTACTATATGACACAAATTCAGTTGTATGCATGCTTTTTAAGATGATTTTGCATTTTTATGTATTCCTTAATGTTTGGAAAATTTGTTAAGTTTTTTGTCCTAAGATTTCGCCCTGTAATTTTTTCAACTAAGGACTATTCAATTAGTCTTTTTGTTTTCAAAGAAGTAACTTAATCTGATCTAAATATATCACAATATCTGGGTTTTCAAGGACCTAATTCATCAAAAGCTGCAAGTTTAATGCATGAATTCAAGTAGATGCAATAATTCTTTAGATACCAATTTATTTGACACATAGTTAATTTCATAAATTTATGACATGCGCATTTGTCTTTGGGTCCAACCATGGCTTATCACAGAGGTTCATCCTAACCCAAGTTAATCACAAGCACTGCAATTCTTACACCCTTGCAAGGATAATTCCTAAATCTAAATACGAGAAAGTGATTAGACATAAGTAGTCTGAAGATAACTAATCCCTATGTTACACCAAGTTTCCAAAATGGGGAGGCATATTTTTGGGACTAATTTTTTATAAGGACATTGATAAGGTGTTCATTACATACATTACAGAAGCTTAAAACATAACATTACAGTTAATTTATCAATAATTCTGTAATCGTCAATGTGGCATGGTTTCTTAGTTTCTACTGTGTTTAGAACTAACAAGTGCAAGCAAAGTATTTCCCTGGAAACTCAACCATTGTAACATCCCAAAACTATTGTATAGAGGCTAAATTCGATCTTCTTCTCAGTTACTATTCAAGCATCCACTGAATATAAAGAACAACTCGCATGGACAACAAATTTTGGATAATAACACTCGTTAATTTACATGACAGCCTGTTATCATTTTATAATTATTTCTTGTGGAGAGCATTCCTCCACATATATCAGATGTTTATCTTTCACTGTGTACTCGAAATATTCTTCCAGAGCATCTTTGCTTATTCAGTATCAATGTTTGAAAACAACAATCTGATGTACACACCATTTATCTCTATCATTGTCGTTACACATAATTTGAAAACTAAGAAACCATTTTACTCAAGTTACCAAAAGCCAAGATATCACAGAAAATTGTATAACAAACCTGCCGCTCAACCGTAAGGGGTGTGTACCCTGTCATTAAAAAGTGGCATCTTGGAGTTGGTATCAAAGATGCAACCAAGCCAACTAGATCATTATTCATATACCCTGGGTAGCGAAGCGTCGTTGTGCTTGCGGACATCACTGTTGATACCAATGAGTTTGTTTGTGCAAATGTTGGGTTTTGTATATGGAGGCGATCCACTGCAATTCTATTCAAAGCAGTATTGTCAAGTACCACAACACAGTCCGCATTAAGGGTAAGTCTCTTGAGAGTCAAAAGAGAATTGTAAGGCTGAACAACAACATCACTGGTTTCCATCTGGTTTGGAAAGACACTGTATGTCTGTACTAACTTTTTGCTGTATCGATCATTCAAAGCTTCTAAAAGGTAGGAGCCCATTCCTGAATTCATCAAAAGAGAAAGTGCCATTATCATTCATAAATGTTATGAATCTGGCATAAGAACAGTTTCTGAAGCTCCAATTACAAAATTCTCACAAACAAACTAACAAACTCGGTAAGAAAATGCAATCAAATGTATTATGTTAAAAGGTCTGAACTAAAGAAGAATGAGCTAAAGAGAAGACTCGTTACTTACCATTGGGACCCAAAGTAACAAATGCAGTAAGAAATATCTACACCCTAATGAAAGAACGGTGTCCCCATTACGCATAACAAAAGACACAGAAACGGAAATCCTATGAGGATACATATAAAATTCTCCAGTCACATGATATGATTAAATAACCAGCTGAAATGAGCCCCTAAGCATGGAAATTACCTTCCATGATCTTGATTTTACACAAAAGATAATGTGCACTTAGTAAACAGTTAACCAACCAACAGAATATCACACTCTGCAAGGTACATGAACAATTAACAATTAGATGTCAGAATTTAAATCCTGAATGAACAGTACAAAAATATGACTAGAGGTCATATGTCAGACCACAGAAATGATAGGCATTCAATCAAATCTATTGTCAATGAAGAATTTGTATTGGATAGATCTAGATTAGATACTTAATATGAAAAGCATTATTTATTGCATACATATTTTCCTTCCTTCATTTTATTTTTGAAAAAATGAAGTTTAGATGACTTTGCAACTATAATAGTTTTATGGTTTTATGATTTATCCATTGATTATGAATCACCATCTGACATGCACACAAGATGCCTTCCCAAAAAATTCAACATTACAGTAAAAGGTCAAAAAACATGCACTTCCTGCCACTAAATTCCCAAAACTCCCTCACCATGTTCTGCTAGTGGAGTTAACAAAATTTAAAGGTATAATAGTTGTAGAACCTAATAGTAGGGGCATGTCAAAATTTTAATACTTATTTGCTAAGTTGTTGATGTGCTCCCTGGAGGTATGGATGCGGATGCGGATGTGGATTCTCGAGGAGGCAAGTTGGATGCAAAGACCTTGTGGATGCTTGCAGGAAATGCATCATGGGCCCCTGGATTCCCTGTGGATGCTTGTAACACATCCACAGGGAATCCGAGGGCCCAAGATGCGCTTCTTGCAAGAATCCACATGGCCTCCATGCACATCTGCGGGCACCCACAGCTGAAAATGTTGAATTTGATGTTATTTTCCAAAAAAAATCAACTTAAAGCACCTTTTACCATGTGCTTTATAACATTTTTATCATTTTTTTTGCCCTGAACCCTAAAACAGCCCTAATAGATGTCATTCATTGTATTTTCATCTCATTTGTTTTGCAGCTAGGCTCTCTTCTCATTTGGTCTCCATTTTGGCATTTTAAAGGCAAGGTGATTATTTCCAAAGAGGATCGTTTGTGGGGTGCCAGATAGCTTCCACAAAGGAGATCTAAGCATCTAAGGTAAGCATTTGATCCCATTCTTGAGTCTTGTAATGAATTTTTTCGAGATTTTGATGAATTTTTTCAAGTTTGGGAAGAAATTTTTGAAGTTTTTTTTTTTTTTAAGAAATAAAGAAACAAGTTTAGCTATCTATTTTAATATATTTGTATCTTTTTTTTGCACTTGTATGCTTGATGTTCATAGTTTTTTTCTAATTTAAATTTATTTAATTTCTTATAATAGCAAGAAATTAGATTGTATTGTGCAAAAATGGCCGCCAGCGGTAGTCAAAGTTCAGTGGGAGAGCAAGGAGCCGATAGATTCAAAATTGATGTAGGATCTCTTTTGTGGAGACATACCACAAGAATATCACAGGTTTCAGGAGGTGGTTCATATCTTTGGAAGTGTAACATATGTGATAGTAAAAAACCATTAAATAGCTCATATTCTCGGGTCAACTTCATTTTATGGGCCCTTCTGGTAAAGGAATGTGAATGTGCAAAGATCTTTTGGGAAGGGGATGCTTAATGCACAAATAGTAGGATATATAAAAGAACAAGAAGAGGCTGACAAATTGGTTAGAAGATCAAAGCAAAGTTCTTATCAACCTCCATCCAGAAAGAAAAAAATGAAATTACCCAATAAAACAGTTGTATCCTCCAAACATCCATTCTTGCAAGTACCTATACCAAAAGAGGAAGAGGAAGAGGAAGAGGAAGAAGTGGAAATTACCACCTGCAAAAGAAGTCCATTGGACACAGCATTTAAAATGGAGGCAAGAGAGCTTGTTGATCAAGTCATTGCAAGATGCCTCTATGCCAATGGTCTTCCTTTCAACTTGGTGAGATCGCCATATTGGAAGGAGATGGTGGCAGCCATCAATAAAGCACTGTCTGATTACACAAGTCCGGGGTATCAAAAGGTGAGAACCACCCTATTGCAAAAAGAGAGGACTTCTATAGAGAGATCTCTTCAACCAATTAGAAATTCTTGAAAAACTTTGGGTGTTTCTATTGTTTCTGATGGATGGAAACATACAAGAAAACGTCCATTGATTAATGTACTTCCAGTGTCCCCCAAAGGGCCAATTTTTTTTTAAGGCAATTGATTGTGAAGGGTAAGTGAAAGATGCATAATTTATTTCCAGAATTCTCATTGAGGCCATAGAGATGGTGGGTAGTGAGAATGTGGTGCAGGTAATCACAGACAATGCAAAAAATTGTAGGGGTGCAGGTGCTTTGGTTGAGGGCAGATATGACCACATTACACCATGCACCATACACTCCCTGAACTTGGTGATGCAACAAGTTGACACCCAAATAGATTGGATTCACCAAATATACCAAGAGGGGGAGGAGATCCAGATGTTTGTGACGAACCACCAATTGTCACAATCGATATTCAGATCTTTCTCCAAATTGGAGTTGATGAAGGTAAAGTGTAATTACTAAATTTAATTTTAATAAATTTTATGTCATGTTCAATTATCAATTTGTATATAAATTTGCTTAATATTTATTGACATATTGTTATTAACTTACTTAGGTTGCTAAGACCCGATTTGCATCTCATACTATTGTTATGAGACAACTTGTCAAGGTGCAAGAGGCATTGAGCTAAATGGTTATTTCCACCCAGTGGAGTATATGGAAGGCTGCGAATTCAGAGAGGGCCAAAAGAGGTCAAGGCATTGGTCTTGGATGATAGTTGTTGGGCTCGTGTACAATTTGTATTGGATTTCACCAAGCCTATCATGACTATGCTCCAATTTGCAAACACAAATAAACCTTGTTTGGGGGATGTCTATGATGGCATGGACACAATGGTGGAGAAGGTGAAAATTGCAATACAACAACATGAGAATGACCCAATAGAATGTGAAACCTTATGCAATGAGGTGGAAACAATCATTCATCATAGTGGGGAAAAGATGACCACCCCATTGCACCTTGCATATTCCTTATCTCCAAGGTACTATAGCATGGAAGTACTTGGTATGCCAGATAGAGTAGCACCGTATGCAAATGAAGAAGTTGCTAATGGGTGCGAGAAAGCTTTTGAAAGACTCTTCCAAGATGAAGAAGTACACAAAAAAGTTAGGGCAGAATTTGGCTTGTTTGCCTCGGGAAGAGATTTTACTCCAACGGCAATATTGGACCAATACGACATGGAAGCTATCACATGGTGGTACCTCTATGGTTAACCATTTAAGTATCTACAACCTCTTGCAATCAAGGTCCTCTCACAAGTAATTATTTTTTGTTTTTTGTTTACCAATTGTATTCTACAATGTAGTACTTAACATTCTTTAATTTGCTTTACATTTTTATGTTTAATTTTGTGAACACTGTCCAGGTTGCAAGTTCTTCTACTGCTGAACGGAATTGGAGTACATACTCCTTTATCCACTCAATGAAGCGCAACCAGTTGGGCTCAAAAAAAGTTGAAGACTTGGTTTACATTCATACCAACTTGTGTCTTTTGTCAAGTAAGGAGGAACACTACAAGGATGAGGAAGCCAAACTTTGGGATGTAGCCCCTAAGAGTGCCAACTTGGATGCAACCGTTGAGGGTCTTACTAGACTCGCTAAAAATTATGATGATGATGATGATAACATCACAACACATGGTGCATCTAGTACTAGTGGAACCGCTTTGGGTTCAAATGATCTTGAACTTGCAGTAGTAGGAGATGATGAGGATTTTTTTGAGAATCCTTATGATTCTGATTAGTGAACACTGAATCTTGATTGATGAACATTGAATCATGAACTACATTTTGATTTTGTAATTGTAATGGTTTTTTGACTTGCATTGGAATTGTGAACATAGACATATATGATATGGCTTATTAGTTATTTGAATAATTGTGAACTGTCAATTGGCATTTAATATTTATCTTGATCAATGATGAAGTATCATACTATCAAATGATTTAATTTTGTATATTTCTTGCATTTCTTTGCATATATATATATATATATATACACGCATTCCAAACCCCCAAAAGAAAAACCCACGCACCCACATCTGCACCTGAATCAGTAACTTAGCTTATTTGCACATAAGGGGTCCATGCTTGGATTTCAAGAATCCACACATGTTGTATGTCGAATACCCATAGTCAATTCTAATGCAAAAAAATTGAGCTGGAGATTCCCAGTCCTAAAAACTGTAACAGGGCAAGGAAAACACATGAAGAATGACCCTTCCATATCCTTATTCCCAATTCCAACTCAGGTAGCAACTTAAATATTATTTCCAAATTACTCTGCCATTCATATAGCCTTATAGGAATGCTTCCATACATCTCCAATCAAAATACATTTACAATTCAAAACTCTAAGTTAGGAAATTCTTGGGATTTGAATCTCAATCTGAAATTCAATGCCCATATCATGCCCTTCATCCACTATTCTGATAGTTTCTGCAATGAAAACAGGAAATTTTCTCACCTAAACAGCCAAAGGCTAATAAGGTCTAGTGCTTTAGGTCACGCCTTTTTCCCAAAGCAATATCTCTCAAAACCCAAACCAGAAAGATCTGGTAGTTCTCAATAAGAGTCATATATCTACAAGAAATATCTGAATGAATTCAGCTAGTATCATTCAAGGTACATTATTTCCAAACCCATTTTCCCATCAAAAATGCAAAGTGAGTGCTATCTAAAGCCAGAAACACACACAAATATCTACTCTATCAATGGAGGATCAATAATGGGTGCTCAAGGAAAGAAACCTAAAATGTAGATTTATGGTATCTTATCCCCAACCAAAAATGCAGATTTGTGAATTGAAAACAAAGCTAACAATCAGCGGTCTTTCACAAGTAAAGAAGCATCATAGCTCTTCCAACGTTCTTAAAACAGACAATCACCTAACATGCATGTCACAATCATAGAGATTTTGAACTATGTTACACAGGGACGCATCCCTTGTCCCCAAACCCCCGGCATTTACGGGATGGCAGAACGCAAAGGGGAAACCCCCTCCCATCCCCGATGAGCAAAAATTGGCCAAAATGGTAGGAAACGGCCCTTGCCATTTGGGGATGGTTAGATGTCCCCAAAATGACTAGGGGATGTTTCAGGGACAGCTAACCATCCCCAAACAGCAGGGATTTTTAAATTTTGTTTGCTTGTATAACTTTGTACGAGAACGAAAACAATGTATTCAAATTTCAAATGTATGGGAATCAAATATATGAAAATCAAAACAGCTATCTAATTTCAAATGTATGACAATCAAATATATTCAATGAAATAAACATTAAAAGTAACAGTTGTTTAATTTTCTAAGGCACACTGAAATGTCCCCAACTTATATAACCTTAATAGCCCTGAGTTTTCTGATTTAGTATATTGACAGTTTGTTAAACACTTGTATGCATGCTGCCTTGTTCATTTTCTGACTTGAATGTCTTGTTTATTGCTAGAAATGATGAATATCCCCTTCTAGACTTGCACTGAAATTTTGTATTCTTATTTCTTGGATCCTTTTCCCGATTAGAGAGAATAGGAACCTTCAATGGCTCAACCTATCTTCAAATGTGTAAAGAGCATTTCACATACACACAGCAGCAAGTAAAGTTTGATATCACTGAAGTCTCATCATATGTGAAGACCATGAATATTGAAAATTAAATTCTAGCACTCAGGAATGTTTGATTATACCTTGACTCAGGTAGTTCCCATGTCACAAATAGACAGTTAAATCGACTTCTATGTTCAATAGAATTATTCCTGGCATTAAAGCAATACCACGTTACTTCAACTTGTTTATGCAAGGTTACCCTCAGTATGTCGTTTCAGATTAATGCCTTCCTACATATGCGTTCTCCTCCCTATTGTGATCCCATACAAATGTATTTTATAATGTCTACTTCGCTGTTCCCAATAATTCTGTATATATGTATTCACGGTCTACTTCTGGTTCTGTCTTATGATCAGACCCAAATATATATATGGAAGAGAGTCGAAAATGCTGGAGTCGGTTTTAGAAGAGTTGATGCATGATTTGTTTGTGTGGTGCAATAACTACTCTTGCTGTGGCTGGGTGTTTTAGTTAGTGGTGGTTTTTGGGTCATTGTTAGCCATATGCAGAAAAATTATTGAAGTGTCATTTCTTGCATTGTAAGGGAATCGTCTGGGAATCATTCCTTGGAGTGTCATAGCAAATGTTAATGGGCAAGGTATTGCCGTCTATGTGAGTTGCCGACTTTGGAAGTTCTAAAGTACTCGAGGTGCAAGGTGTGAAATATAGACATTTTTTGAGATGCATATGATGGAATAGTTGGTTTTGTGATTGACTCGAGCATGGTGTTTTGAGTCATGCGATGTTATGAGTCAAGCATGATGTTTTGAGTTGGGCATGGTTGGTTTGATTATTGCATATGTGTGAACTGTTAATAAAGGAGAACAGAGCAAATATACAGAGATAAGAAGATCGTTCCAGACCTGCAATATAAAAAAAAAAAGGAATTCTATGGGAGACTTATGGTCAGTTTTATAGCATAATTGAAGAAGGATTTGTTGCAGATTTTGAAGAAGGTTATGAAGTCAAGCATGTGTGATGGAGTCAAGCATGTATGTTATGAAGTCAAGCTTATCAAGAGTCAAGAACTGTTTTCAGGAAAATATGTAGTTTTTTTACAGTTTCAGTGCATTTGAGTTGGTGCCCAAACTGATGTTGGTGCTTCAGCTGAACAGAACTGGTGCTTCGAGGAGGATGGTGCTCTCAGTGAGTGCTCACTTATGCATTTTTGGGTTGGTGCTCATTTGATAGTTGAAAGCTATTGATCTGTCATGGTTTTTTACCAGAAAGGGTTTTCCACATGAAATTTGGTGTTATACTTGTTCACATTTGCTCTCTCTATTCTATATCTTTGTTTTATGTGGTCTCTTAAATTTCAAAGTTTTAAAATATGGATTCACCGCACCCCCAGCCCCCTGCCCTCCTGCCCCACTCCCCCACTCTATTTCTATGTGCTCTTCACTATTTTGTTGTGTTTTCTTGGTCATATTACACAATTTTTGCACATCAAGCAATTTTCCCTTTCTGTTCTTAGAATAAGACTTCTTATCCCTTTTCAGCCCATTCCCCATCTCTAATATTAATTTGAGATAGAATAAGGGAGCTGGCCTAGATCTGGTGGTTGTTTCAAGCTTGAAACACCTTGAATTTCTTATTGTCGCAGTATGACTATGGGTGCAACTAACAGAGAATTGGAAAAATGAACCTCAAACAAATTGAAAATACAGAAATCAAACCCATAACCATATTAATCTATCAAGGTATCACATACAGTCCAACAACTTGGAAAAGAATACAAACCTGAACCAGTTCCTCCAGCTATTGAATGACAAAGAACAAATCCTTCAAGACTGTCACTTCCATCCGCTTCCCTGTCAATCATGTCCATTATGTCCTCTTCTACCTGCTCCCCCTGCAAGTCTCACCAAAAATGAATTGAGTAAACAAACATCAGCAAATAATGAAAAAATGGCGAAACAAAGATAATTGAACTCAAAAGAAACTACATATCAGTTGTACAATGACAAGCTGAAAAAACAGGAAATCGTAGACTTGCTATTTATACAAGAAGCACCAATTGTTGTTGTTATGCAGACCTTCCCAAAATCTTTGTGCAAAAGAAAATGGTGCAAAATAAATAGCATGAAAATTTTAGTCAATTTCCCCACATTGATGAGAATGATACTGATTTACAACCACATGGAATGAGCAACCTTTGTGTGTGTACGATCGGTTTTAACCTGCATTACCAGTTCACAGGCTATTAGTTCGACTTGGACTCAGCAGACTGATTTTTGACTCAGACTAGGAGATGGCTGTCTGATTCTATCAATGAGTACTCGATAAGTCCTGTGACCCTAGGTTTATGGTCGCCCTAGGCTTAAAAACGTATGTTATTAGTATTAAATGTTCATTAAAAATCAGATATTGTTTAAAAAATTCAACAATGACTATATTACCCGCAGGATACTTGAATAAGGTAATCTTGGACACTTACACATTCATAACAGACCATCATCTGCTTTCTCCTTGACACTAAATATAAATAGCTAAATGACAAACAAAAAGAATTCCCAAATATATGTAGTTAGCATTATTTGGCGAACAGATTTACCTGACAAGGGACAAATCTATTTCTCAAACAAAGATCTCACTCACCTTTGATCTCAAAGCAATTTTCTTTAAAAGGATTAAAGAGTTGCATTTAATCATACAAATTGCTGACCAAAATCCCAAGTCACAAAATAAATTGTGATCATCTGAGACTGCTACTTTACACCATAGATTTCTAAAAATAATTTTTTTGGGAAGTCAAGCAAACATCTTCTTCAACAATGTAAAAGATGAATTCAAGATACAAACCACATCCAACAAGAGCAATGATCAGGTAAAAAACAGCCACCAAAAACCATATTCATACACTTCTATTGGTGTATATTTATTGATTGACAATGATGGAGATGAAAGCTCAATGCCCATGTGAAATAAGCATGCAAAAATACCTCAGTAAGTCATCTGTACATAAAGGAGACAAAGAATTACATGTACAGAGCCATGTGGAGAGAAGATATTTACAACGGACATGTTGAATTATATGTTTGTAGCTGTCCAATTATTAGATTGGCAATAGATACGGAAAAACATAGCCAAAGATGGCAATAACAAAATCAATTTGGACCTTGGTCTCCAGGTGGAAAAAAGTACAGAAATCCATCTAACAACCAATGTTCTCCAAACATACTTGAAGAACAAATTGACAGCTTCAAGATCATCAACTATTTTTGCCTATGCAAAAAGACTGCCATTTTGGCAAACTGGCACATTCTTGCCAAATTGTCTGTGCTGACTATTTTGGCAGAGATTAATGAATCCTATGGAAATAAATTCTCATGGTCTTGAAAAAACAGTTAACAGATGAATTATTAGAACCTTCTAGTTGCAAGGCAGAGACTGTTTGAAAGAGTACAATGATGAATATATCCTTGACCTGCCAATTGAGGTGCTATTAAAGTCTAAAGATGTTGAAAAGTATTCCATACATGATACCCGCCATACGAGCATAAGTGAGAATCATCAGACAGAAGTTGGCAACAAGTGCTAACAAGAGCACAGAGTTTGGTAAAATTATACAGGAACCCATCCATTAGATTGAAGTAGTGGAAAGGAGATTGGTTGGCCATTATGGGCCTCTGTAAAGCAGAAAAAATGGGAACAAAATGCAGATTAGAGGAGTACAACTCTTTCTCTTTTTCATAATTTGTGCATCAAATAACCAAGATGGTAAGTTTGTGGGAATGAGCAAAACTCTAAAGGTTTTCCACTTTATTGTAATACCCTTCTTATACGTGAGTGGCAAATAAAATTATTGAATGTATGATGTGCACCACAAATGTTAATGTTCCTAAATCTTCCACCAACTAAACCAAAAACTAAAGAAGTTGTTGATCAAAATGCCGGAGGACCCCCTTATCAAGAAAATAATGGCACCATTACTTAAGTGCATGTACCAAGGTATAGTATCATTTATTGTAAGATGCTATATAATTGTAACGAGGCCTTTCAAAGATAAAACAGGTTGAGCTCCCTACTTAAATATTGCACCAAAGGTATACTACAAACCATTTGTCTAAAGCTCAAATGAAGGTTCCAACTTCATGTGAGAAGGTACCAAAGCAAGACAACAATCATATTTTAGCTAAGTACTCAGACAGTTTAAGGACTAGAATTAAGAGCATTCTAACTAATGAGGTGATAATGAACAGGAACTACATATCAATATCATAAGCACTTCCTATAGAGTTTGATAACCCTAGAAAAGTGTTTAAGATTTAAAATGTTGGACAGATGAACAATCCTTGAAGGACCTGAGCTTTCTATAAATTTGCATATTCCATGCTCTTCAATGAGAAAGCTCAATTATTTGATTATCATTTGTCAAAGGACTAGTACAAATCACCTTGGATTTCCCATTTGTAAAGAAGATCCAAGACTATCCGAACATGAAACAAGTAATTGTCCCAAGCCTTGATGTAGACTAAGATGTCATTTAAATAGATAATAAATTGGCTAAGATGGGGCCGAAAAACATCATTTATGACATGTATAATGGGAGTTCATTGATGATACAAAAGTCGTGAACCACTTGTAGAGTCCAAACCATCTCTCAACAACTATATTTCATATGTTGCAAGGATTCTTGCAGACTCCATGCACCATAGATTTGGTCAACAAGGTCATTGGCCAAGGAAATAAGCAGCAATTGTAGAAAATCATTTTGTTGAGGGCCAAATTATTCATGACTAACCACCATTTGTCATGCTCTTTCTTTGAGACTAAAAAAGCAAGATATCCTTAGGGAAGACTATTGGTATGTATCTTTTCCTCACAAAGATGTAATGTCCCCATTTTTCAGACTTTTGGAAATTAGCTTGGTTTGGCGACCCTCGCAAGCTAATCAGGTGATCAGAGGGGGTCAATTGGCGGAGCCAGTGTTGGGATTCCATTTTGGAGGTTCAGATTACCAGGTCTGCTCTTCGTTCAGGTCAATTTAGTCAACTTACTATATTTAGTAAGTGGTATTTTTTGGGTATGACCAGATTTAGCAGGGCGTCTGCACAGGGTGTCAGATGTTCCAAGACCGAGTTTCAGGGAATCTCCAGTTTGAGGGACTTACTATTTATAGTAAGTCTATTTTTGGCAATTGGCTATTTTTGGCAGTTGGTTATTTCTGGCACGGCAGTTGAAGTTTGAGGCTCTAATGTCAGAAATGTGTTTGTTGTAGTCAGTGGGCTTCAGTCACTTTTTATTTCAAAGTTATCGTTATTAAATTAAATTATTTTAATATAATAACTTTATTACTTTATAACTTTAATGTTATAAAATGAAGTTGTGATTAAAAAGCCTCTTAAGTGAAAAAAGTGAAATTGAAGCTTTTTCCAAAAAAGCTATATATTCAATTCAAAAAAACACTTTCATCATTCATTGTTGATTTGATAAAATTTATGAAGCTTCTTGGCTGTGAGAAATGGCTAGGGTTTTTGAGGACTGATTCCTCTTTCTGCAATTTGAATCATCACTAATTAATGATGAATTTTGCCACTGAAATTCTGAGAATTCAATTCTGATTATGTGAATTCAATTTGGTGCTGAGGTATACTAAATTGGAGGAAGAATTATCAAGTTATATTTGATACAGAGGATTTCCAGGCTGGATCGAATTAGCATAGTATGCCTGCAAATTTGATTTTCTTCTTTCATTCAGAGGTTCAGACAATTAACAGGAAGGCTGATGTATCTTCTAGCTGGCTGCGAAATAAATTGCTGAATAAGCTGCGTCACCTCTTGAGGCTGTGTGATAGATTGAGGAGGCTGCGTCACTCCTCTTGAAGGCTGCGTTTAGAATTTTGCTGCCTTGCGTGGACTTTAAGAGGGAGAAATCTTCTTCATTGGGCCTGCAATAAATTATTCAATGCTGCGACATGAATAATTGAATGTTATTCAATCACCATACAGTCATTTCCATTACAAGGTGCCAGTGTTCTTCAATAAATTTGTAAATTTAGATAATGGCAATTGTTGTTATTGGTGACAAATGTTTGAACAATTCAGAAAATAATGATTGTTAATTACAGTAGTTGCAATAAACTGAATTGAAAAGATTCAAATTAAATTATATCACTGTTGAAATTCTTGAAGTGTTAAATTATTTTAAAATTACAAGCGTGATCAATTGAGAGCCAGGCAGGCTCATTACAAAGAACAACTTGATTTGGCACTCTACCTTAATATCTTATATTGCTGTAGTGCAATATGGTGGTCTATAGGTAACTAAGACAACTACAAGGAAGCTCACCGAATTGAAATTGAGCCACCCTTGAAGGACCTCACCTTTCTTTGAAGTCATGTAATCTATGCTTAAAGGATACCTTTAATTGTCTAGGATTTAGTGTTCACAAAGATCTCAAACTACCTACACACAATGCAAAGTCGTGTCGAGTCTTGATGTCAATTTGGTAGACCACAAGTTCGTAAGGATAGGACCTAAAAACGCCATATATGAACACCATAATGGATTGGTGAATAGAAAAAACATCTCACAAAGCAAACACTTATCTGAACAGCAATGTTTCAAATGTTACATGGCTCCATGCATAATCTGGTGCACTATAAGTGTGGTCTGAAAGGTCATCAAATTAAGAAAGTGAGTAGCAGTCCTAGGGAACAACAATCCATGATTAACAGATCAGTTCTCATGTGCTTTCTTCAACAGTACTAGAGCAAAAGATCCTCAATGAGAACTATTGAATATATCTTGCCCTCATAGAGCAATTACATGATTTGGTACTCCATCTCGAACCCCTCCATGAGTGTAGTATGGTAAGGTCATCTATAACTAATTAAGGTAATTACAACCAAGACATTAGCAAAAGATTAATAGAAAGTTGGATGAGCCTCAAAAAATTATTTTCTATGGGTTTTTCCTTCCCAAATGATAAATAAGTCATAATTTATGCAAACTAATCAGTGTCAACTCTTTTCTACATTGGACAAATGAACTTACAAGAGTGAGTTCTATGCTTCACTATCCTTGTACAGTCATAGGTCTTCGGGAAACCACTAAATACACCCTGCTGTCATATTGATAAGAAGATTCAATCATAAAATTGTGAAAATCTAGTAGAGTGAGCCCACAAACAACTATCCTAGCATAGATCAATGTCAAATGTATCACTTGCCAAAGACAAATGAGATTTGTATCTTTTGACCCATCACTATACATATAGCCTGTAGGTGTAGATGCATTTCTATTGCCAACTGCACTTCGTTTGTCAGTTTTTGTCAAACTGGGTTATTCTGATTGTCATTGTAAAGGATAAGCTCAACCTCACCATCTTTGACTCATTAACTATGCATAAAGGGACTTCCCTAGTGCTGGAATGTCATGTCTCCAACATAAAATACCTAAGTCACTGATCCTGGTTCTGATACAGGTTCGGGTTTGAAATCATAGATTCATACAGGTAACATTTTTGATACCACGCAATTCATTTCCAGACTCGTATTACCACTTCCATAGCCAGGTGTTCAGCTTTACCTGTAATATGAAAAGTGATTAAAACCAAGTACACCAATTCTTCCAAATTCTATCCATCCTCCTTGGGTTCCACTCAGAAACCTCTCCGGCAGCTGGGTTCCCTAGGGTTGGCCGGTTGGGGATTTTTTTTTTGGGGGGGGGAAGCGGAACCCAAGTACAACAGGGGTCAGGTTCCAACCATGATTCTATCTTCCTGAGGATCGGATCAATTAACATCTTTTATCGCAAGGATTTATTGATTAATGCCAAGGTTACGTTGTATCTCAATAGCAACTCATCTCATATGCAAAAGGCACGTATTCGATAAATATTTCCATGAGTTTATTTGGGGCCTGCTGAAGACTATAGTCAAGTTTAAATTATCATATAGTGCGAATATATCATGCCATAAATCCTTTGAAACAGACTTAACACTCCATTGGATTACCGAGTATATGGACATTTTAATATTACATCAATGACTATCGTTGAGAGATCTGATTATTAATTGGAAATATAAGGCGATATCATTGACTTAGGCGAAATTCAACATTTCAATGGTAACTAGTATAAGGTTCGGCAGTGACATACTCTGAAGAGAGCCAAATGTTTCACATCATTATTTATTTGAATCGGAACTATTGAAGTTAGCGACTAATTATAAGTCATTATGATTGAAGCTTCTTTGGGGACAAACTGATTACCTAACGAGTAAGTCTAGTCAATGTTACCAATAAGCAAACATAAGCTAATATCTTCATGGAGAGAACCGATAAAGAGAAAAGCAGCGACCTGCCCTTTTAATTAATATAAGTTTAAGTTGTGAAGGGATGCGCTATGACGAGACATGCCTCTTTAAATGCCAACCTTTCACATTGAGCAAGGTACATCCAAGGGTGGACAAACACATTTCAAAGGCATCATCAGCAAGAGGTATAGAAGGAAAAGACAGAATAATCCAGACATATCGACTTCTTGGTATGAGTATCATCCGATACATATGTTGGATAACAAATATTTTTATTCTTGTTTGGACTTTGTGAATATTTCGGGATTTAATAAGTGATTACTTTCAGACTTATATGCATTTGTATATCAATGTTCTAATATGCATTCTATAATTATCTAATTTACCAATTATAGCTATATTGCTGGTTTAATGACTTCATATAGAAATTATGTATAAGATGTTAAGTATACTTCCTGACTACTATTGTAATGTCGCATTTTGTAATTATATGGACACAACATGGATTAACAAATGCAAGGTGCAGACATGTGAATTATGACAATGAATTATGAAAACAAATTAATGAATTATGAATATGACAGGTAGTTCCAAATGCTATAACAGTCCAAATGTATTAATGAATAATAATGTAATGGTAAATGAGATAAATATATATGACTGGTAATTCCAAACGCCAAAATGGAATACACTCTAATAGTTCAATTCTATCATAATTGTACAATCTTAAAATGGACGCACTCATTATTTAAGACCTTTTAGCCTTTACCAACTTTATGAACCATGGATGGATTCGTGCTCAATCCCCCTTTTCTCCTATTCTGTCCCATATCTTCCACTTTCAGTTGTGCAGTCTCTAAGACCTCAGGGCTGGTTCCCTGTGGGCCAACCCAAGAACAGATCGAACAAGTCAACCTGTTCTGGAATAGGTTGACCTGGTCCGGTGAATAGGTCGACCAGGTTGACCTATTCCCCGGGGATTTTAAAAATCGGGGCCAGTGTTGTCTCGAGGAATTAAATTGCAAAATCAGGTGACCCCGTCGTCTTGCTTTGTTTTCCTGCCCGAAAACTAGTATAAAAGGAAGCCTAGGCACCTCATTTTAACATCCATTTGACATCCATTAGAGATCCATTATCATCCAACAATCTCACGAGCAAGTTCGAGCATTCAAGATTCAAGGATCCTTTGTGAGCATTTCCTCTTCAAGAGCTAGTATTTTGTTGGCCATCAAGGGAGGAGATTTACATTGAAGCATTCATCATCTTCTTCATCGATGCACATTTACATCCATGGCTCCATAATGTGGTTTTGGTAGATCCATTGCATTTGTGGAGATTTCCTACATCCGTCATTGCAAATTCAACATCTACAACATACAAGCATTACAAAATCCTTATTGACAAGGATTTCTACAAGCAAGGTGAATACTCACATTTGTCTCGTTTCCTTCACATATTTACATTTCAATTTCAAGGTTGACTCCTCCATCTAGGGCTTGACCAAGGCAAGCCCTCATCCACCCAAACCCCAAAACAAGCTTTTCTATGTGTAGGAGCAGGATTTCAAAATTACAACCACAGATCAAGAAACTACTTGCCGAGACATTTACGAAGAAGCTAGGTCGACTTTGCTACAGTGTCCCGAGAACACGGTGACTTCGTGGAAAAGTGTCTGGAACATGTTACACCAGGTCAACCTGTTCCTGGAGGTCTAAGAAAAATAGCATTTTTTGGGTTTTTTGTTGTGATCGCGAATCCGCAGTCGGAAGTTTTGTCACAAGTTCAGATCTGCAGTTTTCAGAGCAAAAAGGCATATTCCTCTATATATTTCAAGGTGGGTACTCTATCGTTCATTTCATTTCTTAGTCTAGACCTGTTTTCATATCTTAATTGGGCTGATTGCATACACTTAGCATCTAGATCTATCTTACTTTTCTCATTAAATCAATTGGTTCAATTTCACATTTGCATTTACACATCTTTAATCAAAACATACATTGTATGAAAGAGGACTTGCTTGCCTACTTCCTTGATATAATTTGGGTTTAGCATTGGCAACCCTTCATCTTATTGGGTTTTACTAATCTAACTTGGGTTATATTGAGAGTTATGTTTGGAAGCCCCTCTTTCTCTTGTATTTTGAGTGTTAGT
Source organism: Chamaecyparis obtusa (assembly GCA_027943335.1). Taxonomy (NCBI): domain Eukaryota; kingdom Viridiplantae; phylum Streptophyta; class Pinopsida; order Cupressales; family Cupressaceae; genus Chamaecyparis; species Chamaecyparis obtusa. Next base: position 290,012 of record BSBK01005945.1, read on the forward strand.
GTTGGAATGGTTAACTAATGAACTCATCTCACAGTTTATATTGTTAGATTCATTAGTATCCATTTCACCCCTAAACATTTTGGTGAACCCAATGTGTGTTGGCATTAACCGATAAGGATGCAACCAGTAAATGGTATAGTGGTGTTGTCATTGATGTCATTAGCTAACATTGTCTAAATAAGGAACAGGTGAATAGTGTAAAAATGGAAGCTTAGCAATGTACCTAACATTCAACACTTATTCATTTGAATTGAAATTGGAATAGCATGAGTAAATCTGGAAATACTTGAAAATTAATTAAGTCAAGATACATACCTCATTGTGAAATTGATTTGGAAATACCTGTTTTCTAAAGTCTGTATGAGGTTTCGGAAGATTCTGCGACCAGATCTGTGATCAGAAAGCCGAGACAGAGAAAACCCAGAAATCTTTCTCCAAGATGAGCTCAAGTCAGGTTTGACCCTCATAAAAGGTCAAATACTACATTCTTTATTTGAAGTCCGATTCGAATTTTGTTCGCAAATCCCGGAAGTTCGGCGAAAAGGGTACTCAAATCTGTCCTCTATTTCCCAAAACGGCGACTATAGATATCTGAAAAAGAGGGTTTTTGAGGTGGCTATATAGGGTTTTGCCTTAGTCAAACCCCCGTTTTGGTGGTCTCCACCTCCACAAATAGCCGATTGAAATAGAATGTGTGTGTGTATGTATTGAAAGTGTAATGCCAAGACCTAATCCTCTAGATCAAAACCCTAGCATGAATGTGTATGAAATAACAATGCATAGATTTGAATGAGATAGAAAAGCATACCAAGCCCCCAAGGCTAAAGTACTTCTACCAAACTCACAATCCGTAATTGTTACCCCATGATTGGATCTTTGAATGCTTGAAAGTTGATGGTGGATCAAGGAAGAAAGGATCTCTCTTGCTCCAAATATGTGTTCACAAAAGATGCTTGATGTCAACAATGGCTTGATCTCCTATATCATCAAAACTTGGTGGAGAGATGTGGATAATGGATGTTGGATCAATCACCTCGCTTGAGAGTGCTTGAGCTTGAAAAACTTGATGTGAAAATGAGCAAGGAAGGCCTCCTTTTATAGTGAACTAGGGCACAATCCTCTAGAGGGGCCACCTTGGAGAATTAAATCCCAATTAGGTCCTAACCTTTAGAAAATATACCTAGATTAAATGCAATTAGAGGATTTACCATCCCGAAATGGTTAACCCAGAGGCGGGAAAATAAATATCCCGGAAGCCCGATGCCCAGAAATCAAAGATTCTGAAAATTTGAATGAGGGGGGCAAAATTGAGGTTGGACCTGACCTAGTTAGGTTCGAGCTTGATCCTAGGCTAGTCAAGATCAACCTCGAATTTGACCCTGTACCCAAATCCAATCAGCATCAAGACAGGAGGTCCCGGGGATGCCCAGAGACCTATAAATGATATCAGATCAAGACAGAATACCTAGGATAGGCATAAAATCCTATGATGACTGTGATGATAGCCAGAAGAACCTATTTCTAAGTCCTACCTAGAACATAGAGCCACGGAAGAGGGAAAATCAGGAGAATCCATGGGATCCTAACCCTAATTTCACCTAGAATGAAGAAGATAAGTAAAAAATGCATCTTAAATGCAAGTCTATCATGATAAATGTACTAAAAGAGGGTGCTAAACCTATCAAGATGGAAGTGCTTCCATTTTAAGACGATACAACAGGTTACAATAATAGTAAACAGTTGACAAGAGAAACTGTTTAGAAAACTGACAGGTGACACACATTGAGCAGAGATGCACTTATTGCTCGTAGTAGCGACCTATGTAGTGAAGTACTATGACCGGTGAAGTCACTAACCGGAGCAGTGACCGATAGTTATATGACCGGAACAAAACCGGTATAGACAAAGAATAGAAAAGTAACAGGTGAAGACATAGACCTGTACACTGCATAAGGAAGGATCGGTGAGATATCATTAAGACCGGTGAACCGGTGAAAGTCACAGTTGACAAATACTTAAGTGACTTCTACCAAATTTTGTTGCACAAATTACGCACAATTTTGTGTTACGGAAAAGATCGGTGCAAGGCACAGTTGAAGGTTTTAATGCAGAAATTTATGGCATTAAAACATGGTGGAATCCCATGTAAGGGAAAGTATGCGACAGGCATCTAATGTTTCCTTTAAAAAACTGAAACAAGACTGCATGGCTGATCTCTTGTTGAGAAAAAGCGTGTGGCATGCATTTGATGTTTCCTCTCATAACTGAGACTGGACTGGATGATGGATCCAAAGGAGATCTTCATGGATACTACAACATGCAAAAAGCATGAAAGGCAAAGGAAGTCTATCTATTCTTTAGCCAACGAAGAATATCATTTGCCTTCATTCTACCAAAGAGAAAAGGTGAGCCTGTATGCTAAGAAAAGCTACAGTAAGGGAAAAGGAGAAGAAAAGAAGAAGAGAAGAGTGTGCAAGAAAGCGCAACAACCTAAAGAGAGCATACCTGTGGTGCCTGGTGATGACTCTCAGTGGATCAAATAGCAATCTTATCAGGCTCAACAAAGTCATTTCAAAAGACCAATCCCTCTATTGCTCTCTTACAATTGCAATAGTAAAATCCCAATATTTGGGTGGACATTAACAGGTAAGGTGACATCTAATAGATGTTCTAAAGTCCTCTAACAAGGCAAGCTTTAACAGGCCTTATTTCTTAAATCCCTTAACCAGGTCGCATCTAACAGTGCGTTTGTAATCCTTTAAGAGGGTAGGCTTTTAATAGGGCGCACTTCAGAAGAGTGCAAAATTTGTGAGTTCTACTCACACCGTGGTTTTCTCCCACTTTGGGTTTCCACGTGATACATCTGGTGTTCTCTACTGTTATGATCTTGTGTTAATTATATCTTTTATAGGACCTGTTCTGCATGCAGTAATAGTTAGCTTATATTAGATTGTTTTCAAGTTTTAGTGGGTGTTGATTCACCCCTCCCCTCTCAGCACTAGTTGGGACCAACAATGTGTTACAACTTCCTTTTGATCTTGGTGCATTATCTTGTGTGTTCACCTTCACTAAACATTTTGGTGAACCCGACGTTTTACAACTTCCTTTTGATCTTGGTGGATTATCTTGTGTGTTCACCTTCATTAAACATTTTGGTGAACCCGACGTATTACAACTTCCTTTTGATCTTGGTGCATTATCTTGTGTGTTCACCTTCACTAAACATTTTGGTGAACCCAACGCATCTCCGCTTTTTGATTTTGGAGTTAGATCCCTTGATCTCCCTTTTTGCATTGGTTGTTTACCTTCTTTTGGTGAACCCAAAGCATTCCACCTTTCCTTATTGATTTTGGAGTGAGATTTAGCTATATATTTATGTGGTTAGATCTTTCTTTTTATGCTCTTTATTACATTGATAATTGTGTGGATAGATCTCATTAGAGTTTCCTTTTGTGATCTCCTCTTTTATGAGCTTTATTACACAGTCCAACCTCTCGCATTCCCATTAGGAGAAACCGTAGACTCATGGGCTCTTTTGACCATGATTCCTCTTTTCTTCCAAGGACCCATGATGATAGTAACATTTTCCCTCAAGATCCCAATCCTATCATGGAGCATAACTCTTCTCACTCTTCCCATGATGAAGATGACGTCTTAAGAGTTCCTCCTTCCCAAGTTGATAAGCTCTCTCATGAGTTTAATAAATTAAAAAATTGGCTTGTGCAAGAGAACACAAATCCCAATATTGTTGCCGCCATTGAAGCTATTAAGAAGCTTATCACTCATGATAATAATATCTCCATTTTGTGTGGTATATCGCACCTTATTAACACTCATGCTAAGCCTTTGACGGAATGTGCTCAAGAGTTTGGATACATTCCTCCTTCCACAACCGTTGAACCATGTATTCCTATTTCCACTACCATTCCTATCATTCCTACCTATGTGCCGCCTATCATGATGTAATGTCCCCTGTTGGGACCTTTCTTAATTTATTCTAAATTTCTAAATTAGGGTTTGGATTGTAATGTCCATGATAGGATTAGTCATTTATCTCATTAGATTTAGTTATCTTTAACACTCATATCTAGCCTTATTACTATGTTAACTACATGAAGGGAACAGTAGACTTTATCCAAAGTGCCTAGAGACCAACTACAATGGGCTCCCTCAAAGTTTACAGGTCAAAGCCCATATCCTATCTTGGGACTTTCCCTCAAGGCTTCTGGGGCGCTGACACCTACCCTATCTTGGGACAGATAGCCATTGCTTGGATTTAGACAAGCCCCTCCTTGGTAACATTACAATCTTCTCTACTTAAGCCAAATAGTAAAAGAGATCTTGTATAATATAATTGATTTAATTCCTATATATATTAAATCAATTAGAATATATAAAGACCTCTGGTTTTGATAGAATGTAAATATAATATTTTGTTATTATCATTGATTCATAAATACTTTCCATAGTCGCAATCTTATTCCATCTTCTCTTCCTTTTGAAGAGTATCCATTATATTCCTTAATTAATTCTTCTATTTCCTAATTCTTTTAATACTAAAATATAATTCAAAATAACTAAAGCTTTGACATTTATTTAATTTAATATATAAATGAAATGGAACTAAATCCCATATATTTCATCTTACTAAGAGGACATACCTTTATTTTTTTGTGTTGGTTTTCTATTCCCTAACACCTTCTTGTTCCTACGTAACTAATGAAATAAATTTATTACTTCTATTAATGTTGGTTTGATCTTGCAAGTAATAGTATATACTTTATTTTTATATTTTCCTCCGTCCCAATGTAAGGTCTTAATATTTTCTTACTTTCCTTTTATACTTCTTTCCTCCCTTGAGTTCCTCATACATTTCTCCTTCATTTTCTCCTAGCTTTTCTCCTTCATTTTCTCCTATATTATTTTCTCCCAAGTTTTCGATATTATTTCATGTCCCTTCCTTTTTCCCCGTAATTGTTTTCTTATACCTTATTTTCCAAAAGTCATGTCTTTTTTATTATATTATGTTATTTTGTTTATTTATATTTACTATATGAATAATATATTATAAATAACAATAGATTATAATTATAGCGTAATTACATTATTATTTATTATATTTAATAATTTATTAATATTATTATATTGATTCATCAATATATTATATTATATTATATTAATATATCATATTTTTATTATTATTATTTTAATACTAATAATATATTAGTATGCTTATATATTATTTTATTATTTTAATAATAGATTATATTATATCATTTTATTTATTAATTTTTCTTTTATTATTTTATAAAATATTAATTTCTATTTCAAAATGGGGACATCACAGTTCGCCCTTCTCAAAATTGCTTGTCCTCGAGCAATTCAAACCTTTGGTGTGAGTGGTGTCTTTCTATGTCGATATCTCATCCAATAACCCTGAAATGGTAATTTCAACTTGAGGTTAGAACTGCAATACATTCATAAATATAAGCTTATGAACTTGAAAATATTTCATCATATTATTCAATTTAAAAGCAATTCAAAATAAATAAAACTTATCTTCATTTGTTGTAATATTTCTTTGTTACGCGTGGTTTTGCTCCTCCAAGAATGTCTCTTGATCAAGCTCGTACACTCACCAAGAATGTCCTTGATCAAGCCTCGACACTCACCAAGGTCTCTTGATCAAGCTCTGACACTCAACAAGAGTGTCTCTTGATCAAGCCTCGACGCTCACCAAGAAGGTCTAAATCAAGTTTTGACACTTACTAAGGATGTCTCTTGATCAAGCTTTGACAGTCACCAAGAATGTCCTTGATCAAGCCTCGACGCTCACCAAGAACGTCTAAATCAAGTTTTGACACTCACCAAGAATGTCTCTTGATCAAGCTCTAACACTCACCAAGAATGTCCTTGATCAAATCTCAATGCTCACCAAGAACGTCTATATCAAGTTTTGACACTCACCAAGAATGTCTCTTGATCAAGCTTTGACACTCGCCAAGAATGCCCTTGATCAAGCCTCAATGCTCACCAAGAACGTTTAAATCAAGTTTTAACACTCACCAAGAATGTCTTGATCAAGCTCTAACAGTCACTCACCAAGAATGCCCTTGATCAAGCCTCAACGCTCACTAAGAACGTCTAAATCAAGTTATGACACTCACGAAGAATGTCTCTTGATCAAGTTTTGACGCTCACCAAGAACGCCCTCTACCAAGAATGGTGACGCTCACCAAGAACACCCTCTATGGCCAACATTCACCAAGAATGCCCTCTATTAAGAATATCTTGGATCTTCGGATTCCCTTTATGAATCTCAACATTCATCACGAATGCCCTCTTTTAAATTTAGTACATATATCTATATAAATATCACACTTATTTTATCACATATCTTCCTTGAATGATCTCAATATCTTCTTTATGCTTTCATTCTTTAGTATTGCTCTGAATAGATATTGCTGCAATAATATGTGTTTCTCTTTTTTTTTTAGAATCGAGACTTGTCAAACCTTAGCACTGTTTCCTTGTTTGATGCTGAATGATTACATCCTTTCTCTTGTGACTGAATGATAAGTATTCCCTTAAATCCTCTCTTATTCGATGAGTCCTTGTTTATCTTTTACACTGCAGGATGGCAGGATCATGCTCTGATACCACTGTAATGTCCCTTGTTGGGACCTTTCTTAATTTATCCTAAATTTCTCAATTAGGGTTTGAATTGTAATGTCCATGATAGGATTAGTCATTTATCTCATTAGATTTAGTTATCTTTAACACTCATATCCAACCTTATTACTATTTTAACTCCATGAAGAGAAGAGTAGACTTTATCCAAAGTGCCTAGAGACCAACTACAATGGGCTCCCTCAAAGTTTACAGGTCCAAGCCCATATCCTATCTTGGGACTTTCCCTCAAGGCTTTTGGGATGCTGACCCCTACCCTATCTTGAGACAGATAGTCATTGCTTGGATTTAGACAAGCCCCTCCTTGGTAACATTACAATCTTCTCTACTTAAGCCAAATAGTAAAAGAGATCTTGTATAATATAATTGATATAATTCCTATATATATTAAATGAATTAGAATATATAAAGACCTCTGGTTTTGATAGAATGTAAATATAATATTTTGTTATTATCGTTGATTCATAAATATTTTCCATAGTCGCAATCTTATTCCATCTTCTCTTCCTTTTGAAGAGTATCCATTATATTCCTTAATTAATTCTTCTATTTCCTAATTCTTTTAATACTAAAATATAATTCAGAATAACTAAAGCTTTGAAATTTATTTAATTTAATATATAAATGAAATGGAACTAAATCCCATATATTTCATCTCACTAAGAGGACATACCTTTATTTTTTTGTGTTGGTTTTCTATTCCCTAACACCTTGTTCCTACATAATGAATGAAATGAATTTATTACTTTTGTTGGTTTGATCTTACAAGTAATAGTTTATACTCTATTTTTATATTTTCCTTCATCCCAATGTAAGGTCTTAATATTTTCTTACTTTCCTTTTACACTTTTTTCTTCCCTTGAGTTCCTCCTACATTTCCTCCTTTATTTTCTCCTATCTTTTCTCCTTCATTTTCTCCTAGCTTTTCTCTTATATTATTTTCTCCCATCTTTTCTCCTTCATTTTCTCCTAGCTTTTCTCCTTCATTTTCTCCTATATTATTTTCTCCCATCTTTTCTCCTTCATTTTCTCCTAGCTTTTCTCCTTCATTTTCTCCTATATTATTTTCTCCCAAGTTTTCCATATATATATATATATATATATTTTATTTTTTTTAATCGGTAAAAGGCCAAGGCCAGAGTTATTTTATTAAATATAAAATAAGGTATATAAATCTTCATTCAGTACGGGCACTGGTAGGAAAGAATGGAAAAGAAAACCTCCAGTCTTGCCCGGGACAAATGTCTAGTTCATCAATAGAAAGGCAAAACCTTATTACAACCTTATTTGATAGGGGCATTCCCCTATTTACATACAAGGAGGATGGGTACCATCCCCTTTTTACAAATTACAAACAGAATATCTTCCTCTAATTTGAGGGTTATTAAAGATTCCACTTGAATGATTACATTATATAGGGCCCATAGCCTCTATGTAGCACAATAGCTCTATTTAACCACTTTCCTAATCCGACCTCCATAAACAGCCACCATTTTTGTAAGTTGGTCTTTTGTTTGAATGTACAATAGCCACCATTAGATATTAGCGTCATATGTGGTTTATTTTGCTAATCACTTCCTAACACTTGAGACTAATGGGATCGAACTTCAATGCCTCGTTACTTATAAATGTCAGATGAAAACAACTTTTATCACAAGCTTTAGAGGGGACTGGATTAAGGTAACTGAGATCTTTTTACCAATTTCCATGCCTCAGAGTAAGTTATCCATAATCCTATTTCTTGATCATCGCGAGGAGGTTCCAGTTCTTACCAATTTCTTGTTGATTACTAAGTCCCTATTCGTCTGTATGAATTTATGTCCTTACTTTAACAGATTGCTGGCCTCTTCTCTGGCCAATGTCTCTTAGTTCCTACTTTTTGTTCCTGATTATCATCTATAAACTTTAATCGTTTTGCAGATTCTTGGTTGACTCATTCTTTATGCTCCTGTATCTGGAGAATTGATCTCTTTGTTAAATTTAATCTACCCATAGAAAGCCTCAAAATTTGGTATAAATTTAGGGCCCGTTTGGACCACGGAATATGGGCCCTAATTCCAGGATACCATTTTCCGAATACGGACTTCGATGTTTGTGTCCACCTTTTCGAATCGGAATTGGAATTTCGGAATTCCAATTTTGCCCAAAAAATGGGCATTCCGTCTTCCACTCAAAAAGGTGGAATTGGAATTACACCATCGTATTCCACTATTGCAATTCCAATTTTTAAAACTGGTCGGGTTCGCGTCCTTGCAAAGTTTTTGTTTGAGGTCCACATTTCATATAACGGATGTTTTTGAGGTCCGCATTTCATTTCTCCTATGTATCTTCGACGTCACCCTCTACAAACAACTCGCCTCTACAACTTCCGAGGTCACGTGTATTATCTAGTATGGATTCTCGCATTTCAAATAACCCTTTTTTGTTTGAAAATGTGTGGATTAATATTGCATATTTGGTACAAAACTAGGGTTTGCTCTGCATTTCTGCAAGTTCTTTTTGTATACATTGTTTTTGGTTTGAAATCTTGTGTCAACTGGCGACAGCCGCATAGTCTGTAATTCCATTTTGTTACTAGAGCACATACCTCAAAACCCCAAACATTTTGTCTATTGTCTGTTGCTCCAAAAGCGGCCACTGAGGCGGTTGCCATTTTCAATGCATCCCGCAACTAAAACAAACAAATAATCTACACACGCTAATGCAAAGGATATTAAATGTAATATATTGTTTATTAACTTCTCAGAAGCAAGTCTATGTTCCCCGCAAAAAGTAATGAACCTTGTCTTAAAATTGTTTCAGGGACGCCATTATATTTTACGTTTTAGTTTATGATTTAGCCAAAGATTAGGGTTTAGGGTTAAGTCTGTTTGCAGAAGGAAACCCTAAATCTGTGACCACCAGTACCGGTGAAAGTGAAGGGCGTGTTTATATTCTACGTAGTTTGTGTGTATATTCTATTGGCGTTCAGGGTTCCATTTGGTATATATATCAAAAGAAGTAATTCTTTTGTCGGATTGAAGGACATTGTTTCTAAATAAGGCCTGCCGCAATAGATTTATATGAAAAATTAAAGTTTCTAAACCCTTGCGGTCTGTGATGAAAACTATAAACCGTAAGATTCATTTTGGGGAATGATTTTTATGTGATTTGATCAGTTTAAGCAATTTTAATAGACAATCGCTGATTGATTAGTAGGCATTTCGACGCGATCAATTGTTATAATTTTTCTTTTCCAGACGGATTTTGAAACGTCTCATATGACCAAGATTTTTAATTTTTAATTTCTGGGCTGACGTTGAAGCATTTTGCATGACCAGTAGTTGCAGTTTGCATTTCTGGACTGAATTTTAATCCTCTCCTATGACCAGGTCTTGCAATTTTACATGTTTAAACCAAACTTTAAGTATTGAATTTGAACCAAATGTTGAAATTTTTTCGGTCTAAACTGAGTTTTAAGCATGCCGTATGATTAGCAGTTACAAATTGTCATTTGTTATCCACTATGTGAACATCACGTAATCAGCTGCTGGTATTTTTATGTCAAAACCAGGTGACATGTGCTATACGACCAACAGAGTTAATTTTTATTTGTATACCAATTTTTAAGAATCTCATATGATCAGCTGCTACACATTGTAAGCACAGCTTCTTTGTTATGTTTTGAGCATCTTTTCCCAGGGTAGAAAATGACAGTGCACTCAAATGAATGGTTTGGTTCTAGTATGGCATGTAGTTGAAATCTGTAGCAGTTTTCTTAAATTTTACTTTTCATGGAGTGACAATTGTGCTCTAGGTTTCAAATATTCTTTGTGGAGCTGTGAACTAGCAATTCGCTGAATTTATAAGTACATTTTGTTTGGTATCCATTATTTTTCTTTACATTTCAAGGTTGCTTTTTCTTGATCAACAAACTCCCTTTATCCATCAAGTGGAGAGAGTATTGAGCTCTATTTTACATGTAGCATCTAAACCACCAATTATACCACATGGACATGAACCTGCCTGTTTTGAACCTGAGCAATCGTAGCGGGAGGTGTACTGACTTACTTCTATCCTATAGTCTAACAACCCCGGGAAGCTCTATATCCCCACGTAATACTAAGTTGATTTGTGACTGTCCTTGTCACAAATGAGGACATCTCACAGTGACTATCCCTTGTGTAATTGCCACTTGAGTGTATTTGTTCAAGAAGAAAAGCATTTGCATGGTTCAATACCGATAGCCAATACATTCAAGGGACAATTACACAAGGGACAGTCACTGTGAGATGTCCTCATTTGTGACAAGGACAGTCACACATGAGGAGTCACTGTAAAGACAACATGATAATGTACAGTCACTGTAAGATGTCCTCATTTGTGACTGTCCTTACAGTGAGTGTACATTATCATGTTGTCTTTACAGTGACTGTCCTCATTTGTGACTGTCCTTGTCACAAATGAGGACATCTCACAGTGCACATCATTTATGAATGAAGAGATGTCCTCATTTGTTTAAGAAGAAAAGCATTTGCATGGTTCAATACCAATACATTCAAGTGGCAATTACACAAGGGACAGTCACTGTGAGAATTTCTCATTTAGTGAAATTACACAAGGTACTTTCTTGTCTACATATGTTGTATACTCAACTTGCAACTCTATTCTCTGATTATGCATTATAGTTGGGTGTTTTCTTATGTTGTTTCGTGATTGTTTTGTTGGTATTTTTAGGTAATTCAATGGATCTCGTTGATGATATTGATGATGAAGATGATATTGAAATAGAAGGAGAGATTATGAGGAGGAGAAGAGTCCTACCTTTTGTTGTAATTGTTCTTGCCACCCTTGTCGCGGCCATAGCGGAGTGTATAAAAGAAGGTAGTCGGAATATGCGTAAGCGCACAAGAGATGCAATTCCTTTTTATAAGCATGTTATCAACTCCAATGAGACGGATTGCTTTGACCAAATACGCATGGCTAGACGATCCTTCTTTAAACTAGCCAATATTTTAAGGCAAAAAGGAAGCATCAGAGATACAGAATTCCTCACATTAGAAGAACAATTAGTCATGTTCCTCCATACTCTTGGCCACAATCTGAGGAATCGTAAGATTGCCCATAACTTTGGGCACTCTAGAGAGACGGTCAGCCGATACTTCCACAAGGTCTTGAGGGCTATCTTAGCGCTCCATTCGGATTATTTTATACCCCCTGGTCCAAACACTCCTCGGGAAATCAGTGGGAAGACCCGTTTTGATCCATTCTTCAAGGTATATCTCCCAGTGGTTTAATTTTGTTTAGAGTTGTAATCCTATTATTGCCTGTTCATTAGACCTATGATTTATCTGACTACAGGACTGTGTGGGAGCAATTGATGGATCCCATATACCAGTCACTGTCGATGTCAACCTACAAGCTAAATATCACGATAGAAAAGGCAACTTGTCGCAAAATGTTATGGGAGTGTGTTCATTTGATTATAAGTTTCAATACATCCTTGCTGGTTGGGAAGGGTCTGCTGCAAATAGCCGTGTTCTAGCTTCGGCTCTATCTAGAGCCGATCCATTGGTAGTTCCCCCAAGTTTGTAAAATATGATTATATTATTGAAGCATACGAAAAATAAGACAACATTATGACAATGACATTTTGTTTTGTTTAGGTAAATATTATTTGGTCGATGCTGGATATCCAAACGTACCAGGATTTCTCGCGCCTTATCAGTGCACACACTACCACATAAAGGAGTTTTCAAGAGCAAACCCAATAAACACCCCAGAAGAGTTGTTTAATCATCGACACTCCTCGCTTAGGAATGTAATAGAGTGGATTTTGAAGCAGCGTTTTCCTATCTTGAAGCATGCGACGTCTTATCAAATCAAGACACAAACACATTGTTTTGGCATATTGCATACTTCACAACTTCATTACGATAGAGGACGGCCTTCCATCTGAGGTAGAATTTGAAGAGAAAGATGGTCGCGATCGGATAGATGTACCAGTGCTTGAGACATATGGGTTGAGCCAGCGTGAAAGAGATGATTGGGGCAATTTTCGAGATGAAATAGCAAGAAGGATGTGGGAAGACTATAGATCTCGATCTTAGTCGGTTGAATAACTATTATGGCAGTGTTTAAACTAATGTCAGATTTCATAATTTCACAAACTGATACTATATATTAAAAGCCGTTATGCCATATTTAGTGTTGTCATGTTATATTCAATGTTATATTTAATGTTGTCATATTATATTTAATATTCTCATGTTATGTTTAATGTTGCTATATTTTATATTTAATGTTGTCATGTTATATTTAATATTGTCATGTTATGTTTAATGCTGCTATATTTAATGTTGTCATGTTATATTTAATATTGTCATGTTATGTTTAATGTTGCTATATTTAATGTTGTCATGTTATATTTAATATTGTCGTGTTATGTTTAATGTTGCTATATTTAATGTTTACGTCTACGTATATGCCTCTTTGCATTTGTTTACATTCCAATTGATCTTGTCAAAAGAAGTGGGCAGCTCATGTTGTGTGTGCATCAGGTATGTCTATGGATGTAAACACGAACATGGATGGTGACGTTCAAGTTATCCAGGCAACTTCTTCTTGCAAGAAGGTTTTCTGGACAAAAGAGATGGAACGCAAGTTGCTAGACTTGCTACAGGAGCAAGTGCAGCTTGGAAAAAAAGCTGAAGGGGGTTTCAAGAAAGAGGCTTGGACAGCCATTGAAAGGAGGTTCAATAATGAGTTGAAAATGAAGCTATCGAAGGATAACTTCAAGAACAAGCTGAAAACTTGGAAACAAGGGTATAGAGTTATGAAAGACTTGAGGAATACAAGCAGCTTAGCCTGGAATGAGATTACCCAAACTATGGATGCTGATGATAGTGTTTGGGACGAGTTGTTGAAGGTAACATGGTCTTCAAATCTCCTTTTAAGTTGAATATATCTTTTTAAGTAATGAAGGACCAATAATGAATTCAATTGTTATGCCATCATACAGAGAAAGGAATTTAAAAATGTCAGAATGTATACAAGGCAGCCATTTCAATACTACAATGAATTATCCTGTATTGTTGGGAATGACATAGCTGAGGGCACTACAGCTGCAACAGCTCAAGAGACGGAGGAAGATTTCAATGATGATGAAGATTTCAGTTATCATGGTATGGATAATGCATGTTTTGAGTCTGTTGTTGATTTGGCTAATGATGGTGACGAATCTATTGATACACCTACATCAAACCAATCTACTGCAAGCGACAAAGAGAACCCTTCAACATTGTCAAGGAGGCCAAAGAGGAGGAGGGGAACATTGGTAGGTTCGTTGGATTCGATTTGTGAAGTGATCAAAGATCTGTCTGCAGGCCTTGGACAGCCTCTGAAAGTGGATAAAACATCTAGTTTGAAAAATGATGCAGCGGATTTGTATAAAGCACTTAAAGCATCCCTGGCCTTAGCGACTCTACTATGCTTGAAGCATACGAAAAGTTAATGCATGATCCGCAATCAGCCGCATTGTTCTTGACAATGGATGAAGGAGAGAGAATCCAATATATGATACGGAAGTTTGGACTTTAGTTGATCCATGTTTATTAGGTCTTGTGTTTAAAATCAAAACTAATGTTTCATATTAAAACAATCAGAATTATGGATTTAATCTGTTGTTTTTCAAATCAAAACTAACTAATGTTTCAGAAATTGTAAACAGTGATTAAGCTCGGTTTACTGTGTCCTAGTAAATCTTGGATGAGTTTATATATACCCTTTTGTGCAGTGCAGTGTAGGCTTGATTATAGTTTCTGATGCTTTAATATAGTTTAAGTTTGTGAAATCTCAATGTTGCTAAACAGTTTGTGAAATCTGCCATTTATAATCTCAAAGGGCAGTTTACCAGTCAGCATATTTACATTTACTTAACAAGAAAACAAGTCATGTTCATACCGGAAGTACAATAAAACATGGCATTTGGTAGTGTGAAGAACTAATGTTACAGTTATTTTACTTAATATTTTGGATATATTGCATATGTTTTATGGATAGACATCCAAAAATTAGTGTTTCGCATACCTAAATCCAAGCTCAAATCTATGCCCACATATCTGTTTACCCAATTAGCTACCCAGTCACTTTGGAACGAACACCTATTTGGGTTGGGCAAACCCTTTATCCAAGTGTGCAGATGTGACAAATTTGGGCTTTTATTTTAATGCTTGCAATACCTGACTAATATCAACTTCTCTAGCAATCCTAACCGATTGATTGCTTGCAATACCTGACTAATATCAACTTCTCAATGAACACAACAATTTTATTATTTCTCCACTGAATGTGTGGTTCATAAAGAACCCATTTGAAATGACATAAGGCAGTGAGGTTCAATATGGTTATGAGTGTATATAGCTATACAGGTTTCTGTCTCTAGAAACATGACTCAATGCTATCTAGTAACAAGCACCAAAGATCATATAAAATGACTTGTGATTCTTTAATCTAATGCCTATGGCAATTATTGTATATATTTTCCATTATTGAGATGGTTCCCTAATAATTTGTAAGTTTTAAATTTCTCACATCAATGGACAACATTTGGCTTGCAGCCGATCAAGAGAGATCTGGGTTGGTTGGTCTCAGTTATATGAGCTGGGAGGTAAATGGTGGGGTGGGTCTTGATTTCATCTGGATTTCAAGCTTTTTGATACCATTTCACTTTTTCGGGCAATGCTTGAAGTGCCTTTATTATTTTTGTATGTAATTACCGATTGTTAACTGTTTCAGGATCATTTACACATTAGGTTATAAATAATTTGTATTCTCTGCCCTTGATATTGAACTCATGAGCAACTTCTGGAGATAAGTGCCTCATGATAAGTTTTTAGTCCTTTTTTCTTCCTACTATGCTGTTAAAGCCTTTGTAGAGAGCTACCCCTGGTTGCTAACCATTTTCTTTTTTTTTCCACTTCTTGTAACGGAGCTATTATGTCAAATGCTTTGCATGCATAATAGAATATGTGTTTCTGTTTCTGTTTTCAAGTTTGCAATAATGTTTGCTGATGCTTTTTTTGAGAATGCGGATAAAGCATGGTAGAGATTACAACCATTCATTGCAGAACTTAGAGCAGATACAACATGCTCTGATAGACAAGAAATTCCATTCAAGTTATTTTGCAATAATATTTGCACTTGGGCCATTCACAAAATTGAATATAATGGGAATAATAATAGATATTGCCGACCTTCAAATACTTGAAAAGATATTACAAATATGATTGCAAGCTTTTTAAGTAGAGATCAGTCTGTTCAAATGATTTATACTGTGTAATACCTTGCTGTTTGCATAATTATTCACATTAAGCTGTTGAATCCTTTTCCCTTGCTGACTTGTACAACTTCAAGACTGCATACAATAGATTCCACAATCTCCTTGACAGCTAGCAGCTAGTTCCATATTAAATTTCAGAATATTCTTCATTGTTCCGGAGGTCCATTTCTTCTCTTGCTGATGCAGTTGGTAAGGAATCCAACTTTATTTAAACTCTCTTCATTATGCCTTTTCCCACACTTCCACGTCCTCCTACAGTCCGAACTCCACACGACTCTTGAAAAATTGGCAATCACTTTGGTTTAAAAAATCCAAATGGTATGACAGTCTATTGGTATTAAGACTTCTCAAAAGCAACTAGCAGGTCTATTGTTATATTGAATATAGCTACATCTTGTAACAAACTACAGAAAACCATGAAGCATCTCCCTTTGCGAGACTTGAAGGATTGCAATACTTTACATTATTGCCAATCAATCAGTTAGGATTGCTAGAGAAGTTGATATAGTCAGGTATTGCAAGCATTAAAATACACTTGAAAACTAATATTATCAGACCCTTAAACTGTTGATTGTTCCACTAACTTTCAAACAGAAACTAAACAGTTTTGATTATACATTTTATTGGGAGGATCCATGTTGCCCACTTCTTTTGTCATAACGCATTGTTGACATGACAATATTACATATAACATGACAACATTAAATATAACACGACAACACTACAATATGTCATAACTCATTATGGTTGATTCAGCCTTGCAACTTTTTGTTTTTCTCAATGAATTTTGTTTAATTTTGGGATTGTTGATATAGGTGCATTATTGATATCGGCTTGATGGCTCTTCTCAATGTGCCAAGCTGTCCATGTGGTGGTGGGCAGTGCCAGTTGAAGATTTCACGGACAGTGATCAACCCTAGACGACAATTTTGGTGTTGTCCAAACAGAAAAAAGGTTGCTAATGTGTATATATTTAATGTTTGTAATGTAAATACTATTTATTATATTTAATGTTTGTAATGTAAATATTATTCATTATATTATAAAAACTAATGTAGATTGGGCATCACAAGGCCATAATGATTGTGGATACTTTAGGTGGGTCGATGACAACCCATCTACATCTATCTGCCCATCTCCAGTCATCCACGATCCAGACATCCGCCCATCTCCACTCATCCACAATCCAGGATTTTAGTGCAAAAGTTGTCAAGCTAGGGCAAATGCTGAAATTATATTTTTACGATGCCTTCTCTGTATTGTAATCACATATCTTTTTTGCGACCATATGCGGAGATGAGCTCAAGAATTAGTCAGTTTTGTATTTTGATATTGTAATATGCGGAGATGAGCTCAGGAATTAGTCAGTTTTGTATTTTGATATTGTAATATGCGGAGATGAGCTCAAGAATTAGTCAATTTTGTATTTTGATATTGTAACTAAATATTTTAATATGGATATGGCGTAACTCCTCTTTGCCCCAAGTGCGCATATATATGGTCCACATATTTTTTCACAATAATTTTTCATGTTTATGGCTTAGGTGAGCCCCAATCTGCTATCAGTCACATGATTTAACGTTCTTTCCGTGGTTATTGCTTTGTAGAATTCTAACCTAGGTTTGTAGAGGAATTTTGAGGTTAACAGAGATATATCATGTATAAACTCATTTAATTGGTCGTGTTTTGATCTTGACAAGCGTGGATCATTCAGGTAAGAATCAAAGGAGGTCATAGAAGGTAATAATAATTAATAAGATTTTTTTTTAAAACTCATACAAAAGTTAGCAACTGAATGTACTTCATTGGTGTACTAACAAAAGCATAAAGTAGTTGTATGTTCTATGTATGCAGTGTCTAGAGACAAAAACAAGAGTTCGGGCATGACAGAGCGTCAAAGACTCATCAGACTAAATTATAACATTGTATCTGCATTATGTAAAATGAGGAATGACTCATTCAAGTTGTAACACTGTATCTGCATTATGTAAAATGAGGAATGCCTCATTCAAGTTGTAACACTGTATCTGCATTATGTAAAATGAGGAATGCCTCATTCAACTTGTAATTCATATCTGCATTATGTAATGAGGAATGCCTCATTCAAGTTGTAATTTTATATCAGCTCATGACTTTGTGGGGCTAGACCGGAGGTTTTCTCCACCCGGCTCTTTCCTACCGGTGCTCCTATTGAGCTGGGTTGGCAACATTTTGTAAAAAATAAATAATAAAATAAATTACTTGTTTATAATGATGACTTGTGTATTTTGGGTCTACATATTTTATAAATTTGTATAGGAATTTTTATTTTTTTTTAAAGTTATACAAAATGTTAAAATTTTTAAAAACTTATAAACATAATTTTATTTCAAAATATTATAAATATTCAAAATCACATACAAATGAAATAAAATAAGTATTCAAAAATAAAATAAAATATTATAATATTATTTTATTACAAAAATAAAATAAATATTCAAAAACACAAACAAAATGTGAAAAACATCATAACATTTGAAAAAATCACAAATTGTTATAAAGAAATTAATAAAACAAATTCTCATTCAGTGCATATTCCAATTCCAAAATGCGGCACCCAAACGCGAAAAATACATCTTCTCGGTCATCTTCCAAGTGAACCAAACAAGTCGAACACATATTCCGGATATCATTTTGAGGATATGTATATTCCAGAATTGCAGCATATTCCAGAATTGACTATATCCAGCATTCCATATGTCGTGTTCCAAACGGGCCCTTAGTGAATAGCAGAACCCTCGTTATCCTTACCTTTAGGAATTGGCCTGTTTGCTTAAATAGAAAAGCTACTTAAGATCCTTAGACTAAACAAAACTCTATTGCTAATTTTATGAGAGCTAGTAAGGGCTTCGAAATTTCCAAATTACATTGTGCATAATAAAGTTATCAAGTCATTTTCCTTACCTTATGAAAGACTAGATTTTCTTATGAATTGTGGGATGAGTGAGAATAAATATATATACAGGCATTTAGTCATCTATTTATGTATATTTGACCATAAATCTATCATATGTTGAACTTCCATATGAGGCCATATGAACAAACTTCCATATAAGCAACATATTTGCATTCATTTATGTGTCTATATGTAAATTTATCCATATGTTTATGAGTGTATATCTATAAATATATGAATCTATATCCATATGTAAATGTATCCTACTTGATATTATAAATTCTGATGAGATTTGGATCATACTTTCTCATTAGCAGTATAGGATAAATCCCTGGTCCATATCCTTATGCCACAATTTACAGAGATTAATTTGACAAAATAAGCTAAACAAACATCTACTAATGACTACTTATTAATTAAAAACTAAGAAAGTATTGTCCTCATATCCATACATGATTATGTTTGGGTTACTTGTAACTTCATTCATTGTAACTATTGATTTATATCATTTGTTTGCTTGTATCACAGAGTGTCGTGTTGTAGGGTCTTTGATTCTTTTGATGTTAAGGGCCTACTAAGGAATTTAGCAAATCTCCTTTAAATTCCCTTCGAGAGATCTACCAGTATGCTAACCTTCCAAATTTCTAAAGGAGAATATAAATCTAGGGGCCTTTTTCTTTTTCCTCTTTCCAAGTGCAATCAGGTTTCTAATCTAGCTCTTTCACTTATGTTAATTCTAGCTCTTACAGAGCTTACTCTAGAGTCAAGATTTAGGAATAAACAAACTGAATAATTTGGTTGATATTTATTAACAAAGGTATTACACTTGCCTGGGATTAAAAAATTCCACTGAACAGAGTTCCCTTCTAAAATAGAACATACTCAGATCTAACATATTTTATAACAGAGACTTAATATAATTCCTTGTTACTTCCACTCTCGTTTGTCTCCACCTGGGTAAGAGGATCTGGAGAGATTTTTTGCCTTTTATTTATCCTTTTCCTATTTTTGCCTTCCTCCAACCATACTTCCACCAAATCCTCCGACTTTGAATCACTAAAACAGTCTCTATCTGCTTCCCCTACCTCATCCTCATGCCAACATAGATAGAGCCAATTTTCTTGCTTTGGTGTTCTCACATGCATAAAGCTCATAAGGAAATCCAAATTCCTCTTTATGTTTGGGACTCTCATACACAGCATATTGACATCATCTATTACCAATATAGGGGAAGAAGGGACTGGTCTTCTGTCCAACATGGGCAAGTCATAAAATCTAGGTTTCGGTATCATTAGGTCCTTTCTGATGTTTTGGATAGCCTTATCCAAGTTTCCAAGGATTCTCCTCTTGAAAATACAAGCACACAGTCTGCCAATCTCTTCCTTTTCCTGGTCCACCTAAACTGAGATTGCAATAAACATTGCAGGTATCTCCGTATTAACCCTGTACCTATCTTCTTTGGTTAGGAATTCCATACCTAGTATGCAATAGACCGCTCGTAGTATCAAGGGATGCATGTTTAGCATTGTGGTCTTTAGTCTCCTAACTGTTATTTCCCCTCCGAAAGCAATCTGGGATCTGGAACTCATTAATTTGATAGGGGTCGACATATTAGGTAGAAAATCCTTTGATAGGAGGTTGGTAGGAAGACTACCATTCTAAATTGTTTAAATAGGGGCCTTATCTCCTTCTACATGCCTGAAGTGTGAGCAGAATATCTATAGAATTTCTGAGGGAAGAAGCTTGATCATTGGAATACTAAATGACTTGCAGGTTTCTAAATCGTCACTGTAAGAGGAGCTTGTTTCAGTTAAGTGGGACTATTCCCAGGAAAGGGGAGATACGCCTTCTAAAGTGAAGCAGAGGAGAGGTACGAAGATGAACAAAGAAGAGGGATATCAATTGGTCCCGACTCTTGGTCTTCTTCCCAATAAAGGTTACCCGAAACCCTAGGAGGGCTTCCATTTTTATTTTCATTCCCTAGAGATAGCTAGTATCCTACTGTAGTATGATTTCCTTTTTTAGGCCTTAACTTAATTCCTACTTTTGTTTCATAATTACTAGGGATATCCTAAAATATTTGGAATTAAGTCCATTGTTATTGTCCAAATGAAAATTAGCATAAAAGGAAAGCCAAGCATATTCAAATCATTACGCCCAGAATTTATACACAGTTAAACTATTCTTTCCATATAACTGAAGATAAAACCTATTCATATCAGTCTTCTTATAACATTGTTTGCGGAATTTCAAGCTTAGTACAATATTTAGCCAGAGACACTAATAAAAGATATTATACGCTATTCTTTATATTCGACGAACGTAACAGTTTTTCTACTTAACATTATTGAAATGAAAAAACCTACACAAAAACAAAAAACTATCTCCACTACTGGTTATCAAATACGAGTTTACTCCTTGTTAACAAAGCTGCAGTCCCATTCTTCTCCACTACGCTTTAGGATGAAGATGGTATCCTCATCTTCAGCGTCTTCGTAAGTATTGTGTGAGATCTTTTTTACAGAAGGTGCCACAATCCGCACATTGTTCAGTTCTTCTTCATTGAATTCCTCCGGAATATTGTATCCTTCGACCCTCCAGTAGTTCAGCACCCAGTCCATCTCCACAAGTTCTTTGAGGACCGTTTTTATCAGAAAGTCTAAATTCCTTCGCAGCTCTGGCCAGTGCTCATCAAAGCTGTCTTCATCTTTGAAGACCAACATAGGCATACGTTGAGAGTTGGGGATGGACGGTAGGTCTACCAAATCAGTCCTAATATATATCTCTGGAAAGGGTATAGATAGATCTTCGTCTATACCATACACTCCCTTTTCTAAACCAGCCAGACATTCTTCTTTGAATATTATTCACTTCGCTGAGATGATGTCTTCTTTCTCAACCCCATTGAAGGCAGCAAGCGCAATGAAAAGCCCTACAATGTGACCATTAACTCGAATTGAGAATTCGTTATCGAAATTGTAATCACTTAAACCCTTTTCAAACACTCTGCGAGCTGCATCCGATAGGGGATTCATGATACCATTCCACCTTTCCGGTTTAATCGTTCCCCTAAACACCATTTGCCTATTATCTTTGAGGGGGAATGTTACAATTCTCGACTCTATTATTGAGACACGAAGATGACTACACAGGCCCAGATTACCTTATTATCAATTTAAAGACTACTTTGTGAGCTCTGGCTACTATCTTAAGTGCTTTTAATTTTCCATGGTAATGTGATCTGAATCAAATCATGACCTTAATTACTCGATATGCTTACATTATGCCTAAGTATTGCGCGATAATGAGGAGAGCTTGCCATTTTATATAACATTAATGCTGATTACCCAAAAGGATTTCTTATAAGACAACGAAGTTGCTGGTGAAAACACCCACCCCCAACAAATCGGCCAATTAGAATGGGGGGTGGGGCCCTCCCCCCCAACCAATATTGCTGCCTTTAGAATAGTAGGGGCCCACAATTGAATCTGAGGGGGGGCCGCCATATGAGGGAGAGGCCCGTAGGGGGTCGCCACGAACAGCGGATCCTTCTCTCACCAATCGAGAGATATTTCCCAATCGAGCCGCCCTGGCCCCGGGCGGGGGTAGGGGCCTGCCACTGGGTGGTGCATTGGGAATAGTTGTTGCATCAGATGATTCTCTAATTTAGCGGGTAGGAAAAACTTACAAATTTTGCAACGATTCCTAAAAATCTTTAACTGATGTCATACTCGATTTCCTCATATTGAATGTAGGAAAAGGTGATTTCTTAAAGGCTTCTCGGGATTTACAGAGATTGGGAAACAACTCCAGAAACCTGACAAAATTCTATAATGAAAAGAGGTGAAGTTTGTTGACATATTTAAGTTGTCATTGGTAAAGTCATTGGCAAACATCCCACTAGAGCACTGGTACATCACACCGGTACTCTTAAGTATGCACGGGTAGACTAAACCAGTAAGCGGTGTACTTTACTAGTCGCGCTTATACCGGTCTAAGTTATTCCAACTGGTCATGGGAGACACACAGGGAAGAGATGGCTAACCGGGTACAAGCTCTTTACTGGTTAATGCATGATAATCCAAACCGGATTATGCGGAGCGTTCTCAATTAAAAATGGAGTTAGCTTTTTCAATTTTACTGAAGTTAGATTTGTTTTATCTACGAGTCTTTCAAGGTAAACTCAAGATCAGTTTGCAAGCTTTATTTGCATGCTTGATTTCTAGGTGAGTTTACAACTTGGCGGTACTGTAAGAAGTATTTTTTTAATAAAATTTATTTCTTATAAATATAGGTCATAGGACACACAAGAATTGTTGTTGAATATCAAGAGCAAGAGAGAGATATCTTCTAAGAGGACCTACAGTCACGAGAAGTGAAAGACAGAGAAAGGTTCAACAACCAAGCAGAGGAAAGGGTAACAAGTATGATCTAATCAAATAGAAAGTGTCATCATAGATCATTGCTTTAAATTGTGAAGCATATTCAAATCCCTTAAACAGGGTGAACCCTAATAGGTTCTTTGTATAAATCCCTTTACCGGGTAACATATTTATCGGTGTTGAAAGTCCTCATACCAGGTGACTCCTAAAAGGGTCAAGATCCTAACAGATCTTCTACCAAATCCCTTTACCGGGTAGCACTCTCACAAGTGCTTTGTAAGCCTCTAACAAGGCACCTTTATTACTATAGTAGTAAAGTTGTGGGTTCTGTCCCACTGTGGTTTTCGCCTTCTAACCGAGGGTTTCCATGTATATATGTTGTGTTGACCTGTGTATTTCAATTTCTGTTTATGAGTGTCATTATATTCTTTTAATTCTGCAAGAATATATATATAAGGTTAAATTGAAGTAGAAATTGTATTTACTGATTCAACCCCCCCCCCCTCTCAGTAACCAGTTAGGATTAACAATTGGTATCAGAGTCTTTGGCTCTCAAAGATATAAAGCTTAACCGCTCGAGTAAAAGATCATGGAGGGATACAAGTATCAAAAGCAGCTTGAGGAAGCCAATGACATAATTGCCTCTCATGAGAATAGACTGAGGAGGTCCCTTGCAAAAAGAAAGGAGTTGGCTCTGAACTGAGTGAGAACAATGAAACAATTGAGGAACTCTCTGGGCAAAGTGGATCTGAGGAAGCAGAACAGGCAGTCTCAAATCTTATGGAGAAAAAACTAAGTCTAACCGATCAGATCTCCAACCAAAAAAGGGAGCAGGAAAATAATGCTCTAAGAATGACTGAAACCATTAAAGAAAAGAGGAAAGCTGAAGATGAAAGGAACAGTGTTGTAAAATCATTAGTGACCTCTGAAAGAGCAAGAAATCTGGCAGAAAATGCGGTAAGAGAAAGTGATCTTGTTGTTTTACAACTTCAAGAAGACATGCAGATCGTAACTCAAGAAAATGTTATTATGCAAAATAACTTGCATGATAAAGATGATGCATGCAAAAGGCTGGCTATTGAATTGTATCAACTGAAGGAACAGTTGAAGCCTCTTGAAGAGAGAAATGAGACACTCAAAAGGTACAATGAAAGCTTGATGAGCAATTGAGGGCTCAAAGAAAGCACAAGGATCCCACAAGACTTGGGTACACTGGTCAAAGCAATAATGAAACCCATGAATCCTCTAAAGTCAAGAAGAGCAAGAAGGAAAAGAAGAAACCGGCAAAAGATAAAGGTAAGAAGATCTTCAAAACCTCTTGCAATCATTGTGGTAAACCGGGTCAAAAAACAAATGACTGCAGAAA
The DNA here is from genome assembly GCA_027943335.1 of Chamaecyparis obtusa. Taxonomy (NCBI): domain Eukaryota; kingdom Viridiplantae; phylum Streptophyta; class Pinopsida; order Cupressales; family Cupressaceae; genus Chamaecyparis; species Chamaecyparis obtusa. Next base: position 314,704 of record BSBK01005945.1, read on the forward strand.
TGCACCGGTAAAACCATTCACTTCCAACAGTTACTACAACAACTGTTACAAGTATGGGCACAAGACTTTTGAATGCAGGTCACATCCCAACAGTGTGTCCAGTGGAAGCAGGGGAAGCTTCGAAGGTTACTGTTATGCATGCAACAAGTTTGGACACAAAACAGAAGAATGCAGATCCAAAACCATGGCATTCAAGTCCCCACTAAGACCGGTATTCCATAATAGGAATACAAACCGGCGTACAACCAACTGTGCTAGTTGTGGAGCATCTGACCATAGCAACTCTCGATGTCACTCATCCATCAACAAGGAAAGAAGGGTAAATCCATGGAGAGCAACCGGGATGGCTTGTTACAACTATAACAAGATTGGACATCTAGCCAAGGAATGCAGGAACCAGCCAATGAACAAAAGAAAAGGACTAGCCAAACCGGTGAAGAGGACCTTGTCTCCCAACCAAAAGGATAACTGTGATGAGCCCAACTCGCTCTCAATTGAAAACTAGCTAAAAACTCAAAATTTATTTGCAAATTCTATTGAATGACACCAATTTATAATTTTTTTGCAATTAAACTTAGAATTATCTTAATAACAACAACACCAATAGTAATCAAATGTTCATCAAAGTTCGTACATAGCATAGAAAGTTATTCAGTTTATTACAAATACTAAACAAAGAAGCACCTTATGAATGTATGCTCTCCAATTATTGACGCCTCTTCCTAATTGTCCATGCAACACTTAGAAAAATGAACATTGGCTGCCAAAGTAGTCACGCAGCCATATAAAACACTTCCAACCTCAAGGAAGTTACAATGCAGCATACTTTGAATGAAGTCCAGCCACTTTGAAAGGTCAACAAGCCTCAAGGAACCCTCACGCAGCCTTCTAGTAGTCACCAACAACTAACAACGAAGTATGGTATACTTCCAACATAGTACAGTTCTGCAGATAATTCCGTACGGCAACAATAAATGCACACAGCAGCCTTGAAAATAAACAGATTCACTCACTTCCAGCCAAGGATAATTCTGATTTAATCCATCTTTGCATCCCAACAATGTATTGAGTGTTCTCTCCAAAATCTGAAGACCAAACACAAGAAATTCGTTGTAGTACTCTCTCCAAGAATGAAGACCAAGTTCTAAACCCTAGCTCTCCAAAGAAAATCAATTTCTTTCTCCAAGAACAAATTCACAAATTCAACAAATGACATAAGATGTAAAGAATGGCTTTTTCATGTTATATTTATAAGCTTTTTGAAAAAGCTTCAACTTCACATTTTCAGTAAAGTAGCTTCTTCAACACAACATCGTTTTATAACATTAAAGTTATAAGTTATTAAATTTAAATAATTTAATTTAATAACTACATTTAAAACATGAAGCCACTAAATCTCTCTAACAGAATAAATCTAACTTTCTGACAACGGAGCTCCGGCTCATACTACCCCTGCCAGAAATAGCCGACTGACCATAATAGACTTACTATAAATAGTAAGTCTCTCAAACTCGAGATTCCTCATAAACGATCCTGAAACATTTGATAACACTGTGCAAGCGCCCTGCTAAACCAAGCCATACCCAAAATACCACTTACTATAAATAGTAAGTCATCCAATCTGACCCCAAAGAAGAGCAGACCAGGCAACCAGAACCTCCAGAATGGAATCCAACCACTGGCTCTGCCAACTGACCCCCTCTGATCACCTGATTAGCTTACGAGGGTCGCCAAACTAAGCTAATCCCAAGAGACTGAAAAACGGGGACATTACAGTCCTCCCTTCCCAAGATTGCTTGTCCTCAAGCAATCAGGAAAAACAAGCAGCATCACTGTCCACCCGGATCCCAATGATGGTTATGGGTAATCTCCCTATCATCACCATACTCCTGTGACGAAATCATTAGTATCAATAGAACAAACAATAGCATCTGAAAAACTGCACTCAACACCCAAACTGAAGATGCTGCAACAGGATTATCACGTGGGAGAAACTCAACCGAGAGTAACTCAACCAACAGACTGGACTTGCCCCCAGTCTTTGTGCAATCCAAACCATCATACCAGTCATCAAATGGATGCACTGAAGAACTCTGTAACAGGTAGATGTCCTGAACGTGAGGATCCAATGTGAAACTATAAGCACTCCTCACTGTGTACACCCCTATAAACTGCTCAACTATGCCTAACTGGCCTCCTGTAAAATCCTCCTAATAGCCAGGTGTACTAATAGGATCCCAAACATCATCTTCATCATCATACAACACCTGTAAGGGATCATCATTGAGCTCAAACAGTGGATTGTCATAATTCATAACGAAATCCATATCAAACAAGGGATTGTTCACAAAGTGAACACCCAACTGCTGATCTGAGCTATTGTTAACCCCAGAATTTGCACCCTAAAAACTAAGCACCTAAACACTTAGAAATTCTAGAGAACATGGGAACAATCACTAGCTTGTGGCTAAACTATGAAGGTGACTGAACCTCCGGGTTCTAGGCCGGTTCTTATTGAATTCTTTGAAAATGGATCACCTATGCTACTTGGAAAACTTACAAACTGATAGGGAAAGAGATAGAAATACTTCAATGAAATTCTTAAAACTGTTAAAAGAAGGTGATACACCAAAGAAAGATGGAGGACCTGATATTTTGGTAAACACAATTACAGAACTTATAACATGTTATTGATCACAGCTTCTAATGGTAACAACAAGCATAAAAATGTTTCATATGAAGGTCTAGATGAACTAAAACTGAAAGGACTGAATCACAATCAATAAAAATTCAATAAAACACAACATATAACCTATGCAAGATAAGGAATATGCAAAAATGAGACATTAAATCTTAAGGCTCTTAAAAGAACACAAAAAATAACATCAATCACACAGAATACACCTGATAAACAATAGAAGTAGGCTAAACTCCAATGTATTAAGCTCTGAAAGGCTTCTCCACAATTAAGTCCTCTAATACAGCTAGAAAGAAATCAGCACAATCCACCAAAATGCAAAGGCTTTGCTCTCCCAAAAACTGGCTTTATTATAAAAGGTTTCAATGTTTAAGAATAACACGTCCCTTTAATATAATATATTTCTGCTTGCTCTTGAAATCCGTAAGATAACTATTCCAATGTGCATGTCGGGCTCATACCCAAAGGGAGCCTCGGTCAAGGGCACATACGCATTAGAATAGTTAACTTCCAGATTTCAAGATCAAGCAGATTAGCAGTAGATTTTCTTTGATATAGATTCAGAACCAGGGAAAGATAGCATATATGTGGGGGTAATCAGTTGTAGGTAGTCAGTCATTGCTTAGATCTTTCAAGATCTAACCCCACTCTTTACCTTATGCAGGGAATTGAAAACCAGAACTGGGCGGATCAGGAGCTGAACCAGGAGCATTATCAAGGATTATTTAACCAGTCAAAAGTTGAAAAGGCAATGACTGGTTACCTCTAACCTTACCTTCATATATGTCTTATTTTTTGAACATTTTGAATATATATGAAAGATACAGTTAAACCCACGGCTTGTGTGAGGTCTTTTACTTTCAGCATTTCAATTCATTCTATCAGAGTTGTAAATGAAAATTGTACATATCAGTTGATGATTTATACAATGAACATTGCCCTTCTTTCTTTTGCTCAGAATAAAAATGATTGGAAAAGGAAATAAACTGGAAACAAATGTATGAACAACTTGTGAATTCTTATGTAATGTTACTATTAGGCTAAATTTCAGCATGTGTAGAAATTTGGTAACATTTTTGGCGACTTTTGCTGCTTGTCTGCCTGCTAGACATTTGAGACTAGTTTGCCTTTGTTATTCATTGGGCATAGAGTTTGAAAACTTCAGCCTAAAACCTAGACCTGACCTGACTCCTAAAGTTGCTGGTTAGTTTTGATGTGCATGTAAATGAGCCTATTAACCTATGACACTTAATGGACTGATTTATGTGCATGACTAGGCCTAAGTAACAACTTTAGGAGTTGAGTTGCCAAATATCTATGTATGTTGATCATACATGCATAAATCTATTTGCTAGATGGATGCATAGGATAATGGACTCATATAGACACATGTGAGTGGAATCTAGTGGGTCTATGAATATGAATCTGTAGGACTTGACTAGAAAATACTACATGATCAGTCATATGTGCCTATATGCAAGAACCAAGGACGTGCAGGTTTAACAAACATATTTATGCATGTATGGAGAACATACACCGATATGAGAGTGAAACATGAAACTTAAACCAGCAACTTGAAAACAACACACTAGACCTAGGAAAAAAAGGAAAACTAAACTAAGAAAGGAAACACACAGACCTATGCTTGGACAGCACTTAGGAAAAACCTAAACTATTATGCATATGCATTTATTGAAAGCATGAAACCTAACCTATTATTTACAAGATAGGACCGATAGGTCATACCTCGAAGCATGGCTTGAGGTGTATCCCATTTACAGGGATAGGTAGAACATCTCCCTCCATGGTAGCAAGCTGAAATGCATTGTGCTCTTTGCATTCAGTTATCAAAAATGGGCCAGCCCACATATGATCAAACTTGTTATGGTGCCCTGGCCTGCTTTTAAGGACATCCCATTTCAAAACCAGAGCACCCTCCTTGAATGACCTTGCCCTGGCCTTTCTATCAAACACCTTCTTAGTTAGAATCTGTTGATATTCCATTGTTTTAAGAGCCTTATTTCTTTTTTCCTCTAACGCCAGCAATTGAGCATACCTTAAACTCAGTGGGTCATCCTCCTCAAACAATATAAGCTGATTAGCAAGATCTAGTGTTGGTAATTCTGTTGAGATAGGCAGTCTAGCTTCCTTCCCATATACTAGAACATAAGGAAAATTACCTATAATCTGCTTAGGAGTAATTCTATCCATCCATAGTACAAATTTCAGCTTTGAGTGCCAATCCTTCTGATTTTCCTGCAAAATCCTCTTTATGATCCTAATTAAATTCTTATTAGTTGACTCAGCCAACCCATTACCCTGAGGGTAGTAATTAGAGGATGTATTCAAGTAGATACCATTCTGTAAAGCCCATTCAATAACTCTAGATCCCACAAATGACAAAGCATTATCAGAAATTATTGATTCATGAACACCAAACCTGGTAATGAGATCTTGGTAGAAGTTTAGAACTGAAATTTTTGTTGCCTCTCTCAAAGCCACTACCTCAGTCCAACAAGTAAAATAATCTGTTGGAGTCAACATCCACTTGTGACCAGCACTAGAACTTGGATTAATGGGGCCCACAAAATCAATACCCCACCTCATAAAAAGCTGGTCAACAATAATAGGCTGAAGAGGTAAGGCTGCAAGCCTTACTTTGCCTGCAAATAAGGCACATTTCTAGCATTTTCTTGACCATACATGAGCATCTTTATAAAAATTAGACCAATAACACCCAGCTCTCATGATCTTATAAGTTGTTGTCTTAGGACCAAAATGACCACCTGAATCATGAAATTGTTCTAAAACCCTACTGATTTCATCAATGTCAATACATCTCAGAAGCACACCATTGTTATCCTTTCTAAATAAAATGTCATTAATCAGGACATAAGGTATAGATTGCAACCGAAAATACCTTCTTTTAGATCTTTCAAGACCTGGAGGACACTCACCAGTCTTGAGAAAATGAACCATCTCCTTCAACCAGCTTGTTGGTTGATCACTTGCAACTGCAACATCATTAACCAGCATGACCTCCTTGATGGGCTCATCAGCCAAATATTCACACAGACCTTTTCCTCTTACCAATTTGGTAATTTTGATATCAACATCATACTCCATCACCTTGGTAATCCATCCTGCACGTTTCTCATTGAGATCCCTTCTGAGAAAAAATTCTTAACACTTGGGTGAGAAACCATAAGATGAACCTTATTATTTGACAGCATATGCCTGAATTTTTTAAGGCTTTTCACAACAACAAACGCATGCTTTTCAACAAATGTGTAACGTTGTTCATAACCTTCAAGACCTCTGCTATAAAAAGCAATAGGTTGCTCAAAACCTTCAGTATTCTTTTGCACCAAAACAACAGAGATAGTATCCAAACTTCCTTAAGCATACAAAATAAAATCTTTAGAAAAATCTGGATTAACCAAAGTAGGAGCAGATGATAATGCCTCTTTTAATAACTGGAAATTATCCTTAGCCTCTTTTGTCCAATAAAAAATAGTATTCTTTTTCAGCATAGCAGTTAGAGGCTTTAATAATGCAGCAATGTTAGGCATAGACCTTCCAACAAAATTAATCTTACCAATGAAACTTTGTAGTCCTTTTTTGTGGCTGGGTAAGGGCAGCTCTTAAAATAGCTCTGACCCTTTCCACATCAATTGTAATCTCATCCTTAGACACTATGTGCCCTAGTAACTTACCTTCATGGACTGCAAAAATACATTTTTTAGGATTTAGAGATATCCCAAACTCCCTGCACCTCTCGAATACCTGTTTTAAATGACTTAAATGCTGATCAGTATCCTTTGAAAAGATAGTTATATCATCAAGATAAACCAAAACCATTTTATATAACAACCCCTTAAAAGTCATGTCCATTGCCCTCTGAAAAGTGGCGCCAACATTAGATAAGCCAAAAGGCATCCTTTTATAGGCCATAGTGCCCCACTTAGTAGTAAAAGCAGTTTTGTATTGATCCTCATTTTTAACCAGCACTTGATTATAACCTGAATAGCCATCTAACAGGGAAAATCTTTCTAATCCAGCTACAACTTGCAAGATTTGTTCCATGGAGGGCAACGGGTAGTGGTCTTTTAATGAAGCCCTATTGAGATCTCTGAAATCAACACAAAGCCTAATTTCCCCATTCTTTTTCCTAACAGGAACTAGGTTTGAAACCCAACTAGTGTGCTTGATCTCATAAATGATTCCTCCCTCAATCAACTTAGTCAACTCTTTAACCATTAGGGGTTCTAACTTAGGATTGAGGGGTCTCTGTTTTTGTTCAACAGGCTTAGCATTAGGTAATAGTTCAATAGTATGTTGAGCAATTTCAGGATCAAACCCTTTAAGATCAGAATACTCCCAAGCAAAAACATCAGGAAATTGTTGACATAACTTAACAAAATCAGCCTCTTCTTGTTCAGTGCAGATTTTACCAACCTTTAGGAATTTACCCACAGCAACTTCCACATCCTCATAATGATCATCTCTAACTTGCATACCAGATTTGTTCTTTTTAAATTGATCATCAGAATTAAAAATAGACTCTAATGTGACAAGTCCTTTAGGCAACTTATTTGTTTTGAGCTGGATAACCTGGTCATTATAATTTTGCACATGTTTGTTTTGATTAGACACAGAAAAAACATCCTCCTCTAACAGAAAATTACGGATCTGCTCATCATTGTCAAAAACCTGCCAGTAAACATTATTGTCGGGAATTAAGGGCCTAACAATAATCTTAATATGCTGTTGGTCACACCCCTTTGCAATACTGTTATGAATTTCAGACTGAGCCCCTATTGTTGCCAACCTATCAGCATGCTGATTAAGCCTTCTTGGAACTGAAATTACATTAAAAGCCTCAAAATCCTCTATCATATCTAGAACTCTATGCTTATAGGCTTTTAAAGTATCATTTTTTACAGCATTTAACCCTCTAACCTGATTGACAATTAACTCACTATCACCATGAACTTTTAAAGACTTGATTCCCCTTTCCCTTGCCCATTCCAAACCATTAATTAAACCTTCATATTCCGCAGAATTATTTGAGCAAGGAAAACTAAAGCGAAAAGCTGCATAATACTTATCTCCTTTAGGGAAAATCAACATTGCACCTCCACCAGCACCATTTTTACTCTTAGAACCATCAAAAAACATCTCCCATACCTCATTTTCCTGTTCTGAAACATAATCTGCAGCTTTAATCAAGTTAGGCATGAATGCATCAGGTTCATGAATCATGTACATACCTATACCAGTCTGATGTATAACAGAATTTTGATCATCACAAGTATTTTCATTTGCCCATTGATCTAACAAGATATCGGGGATCTCATCAGTGTAAGTACTTGGGTCATGTACATCAGATCTTTCATTTTCATCAAAAGACATCATATTAGCATTAATAGCAGGAGAGATATAGGGCTCAATATGATCCTCAAAAAGTACCTCAGACTTTATTGTAACTTTAGTGCCATATCTTGTCCTAAAAAGCATGTGGCACCAATCAGAAGAAAAATAACCTCCAATCTTTGTTGTGAAATCTCTAGACAAGCATATAGCAAAATAGGGTGGAAGATCAATCACATAAATGTCCTGAGGTATGGAAAAACTAGGACAAGCATGAAGAGTTAAACTGGCACCTTTGATTAAACCAACGTTCCAGGACTTGCCGAGTCCATGCCTGACTCGGCGAGTCCAGGCCAGAGTCAAGCCAGCCGAGTCTGGCTGCCTCTGGACACGGACTCGGCCGAGTCAGGCATGGACTCGCCGAGTCCTGCCCTGTCTATGGACTCGCCGAACTCGGCGAGCCCCGATGCCTGGACTCGGTCAGCGCTTTTCAGCGCTTTAAAAAAATATTTTTTTATTATTTCACTTCGTTTTTTTGGTTTGTTTTGCCTTTTATAATGTCTTTGACCTAAAAAGGTCATTCTATCACTTGCATAAGGAAAGAAGAGAGAAAAAAGGCTTGAGAGAAGAGGATTGGGGTTTTAGGAAGAAAACCAGTTGGCTCTCATTGAAGGATTGCTGATTGTTTGTTCAACTTTGTTGCACTTTGTAGCTTGCATGTAAGCATTGAGAGGAGTTGAAAGACGCATTTGGAGGAGGCTTCTACAAAGTTGATTTGCATTTCCATTTCTAGAGCAAATTCCAAGAGGTATGTTACTTTCTTTTTGTTGTTTTGTATTTTTTTTTTGCATTCATGAATCTTTTTTTGTTTCCATTTTGTTTAGTATTTAGTATTTACAAATTACAATTTTACATTTCTAGTGTTGGTAAACTGTAAAATTGATTTTCAGTTTCTATAATATATATTGTAGTCTTGTAGATGCTTATTTTGTTTTATTTATGATATATTGCAGCTGCCAGCAGTCATCATGTCTCAAACTGAGGGTAGTGGAAGTGGAAGTATGCCTAAAACAAACCCGGATGCAGACCCTCGTGCCGTAGCAAGGGATGAGGCTTGGTTACATGCCATCCTTGGCCACAAAAAAGGAGTTGTTACATGTTGGCATTGTAGGGTAACATATAATGGGGGAGGCATTAATAGGCTGAAATATCATCTTGCACATATACCAAAGCGGGATGCTAAATCATGTTTACTGGTTCCTGAAGATGTCAAACACAGGATGATAGCTATTTTAGAGGCAGCTGAAGAGAAGAAAGAATTACAGAAGAAACAAGCAGAAGAAATGGCAGCCTTAGCTACACAAGGCTCTTCAAGGACACATGCTAGGACTCCTATTGGCACTAGTACTACTAGTACTACTTCTGCATCTGCGAGTGTGAGCATTGGGGGTCAGGTTCGTAAGAAACCATCCACACTTGATTCCATCTTTGCTCCATGCACAACTCCTAGTGCACAACCATCGCTTGAGGGCATGAATTGGAATAAGGAGATGCATGACAAAACAAAACTAGCACTTCGAGATTTTTTCTTCTACAACAACCTTCCATTCAATGCAGCAAGGTACTTATTAATATATAATTTTAATTTTTAATTTCTATGTCTTACTTCTCTTGCTTTAGGTCTTCTTTTTAATTTATTTATTTAATTGCTTTTAGGTCTCCATATTGGCAAATTGCCATAGATGTTGTTACTGTTTGTGGTGCGGCATTCAAAGCCCCTAATGATGAGGAGCTACGAGGTCTTATTTTGTCCCAACGAGTTGCTGATGTACAAGTTGAAATTGAGGAGCAACGTAAGGTATGGAAGGCAAAGGGTTGCACCATCATGACGGATGGTTGGACTGATAGAAGAAATAGGACACTTCTGAATTTCCTTGTCTCCTCATCAGGTATGTTAAGTTTTTAAGCTATAAGACTTAAGTTATGAAATTATGAATTAGATTGATTATTGATCATGGTAGTAAGTACTACTACTAAATTGCTTTATTTTTTCTCAGGTGGTACAATGTTTTTGAAATCCATTGATGCCTCAGGGAAGACAAAAAATGTTGAGTATCTTTGTGAGGTGATGGAGGGAGTGTTGAAGGAGGTTGGTGAGGAGAATGTGGTGCAAATATGCACAGATAATGCAGCAAATTATGTTGCAGCAGGTAAAATTTTAAATTATTTTAATTTTTAATTTCTGTCTTACTTCTCTTGCTTTAAGTCTTCTTTTTAATTTGTTTATTTTTTTTGTAGGTAAACTTCTTATGGAGAGGCACCCCCACATATTTTGGACCCCTTGTGCCGCTCATTGCATTGACCTCATGTTGGAGGACCTTGGCAAACTTCCTTGGATCAAAACATGTGTAAACATAGGAAGAAATATTTGCAAGTATATATATAATCATACTTGGGTCCTCAACCTTATGAGGCAACACACAAAGCAAAAAGAGTTGTCTCGTCCAGGGGTCACTAGATTTGCAACAAATTTTCTCATGTTGCAATCCATGCTCAAGTCAAAGGCCGGTGTGAAAGGCATGTTTGTATGTGAGGAGTGGACAAGATCATCATATGCAAAGACCACTGCAGGGGCTGCCATGGTTGACTTGGTTTTTGATGAGAGAACTTTTTGGCAACCGGCCAAAGAGATTGTTGATGTAATTTGCCTTTTTGTCCTCATTTCCAATTCCATTTCATATCATTATTTTTTGTTAAACACTTGTTTATAACTTTATGTTCATTGTTCAACTTCATTTATTGCAGCTTGTATGACCTCTTGTTGTTCTCCTACGGGTTGCTGATGGAGAGAAGCCCTCAATGGGATACATTTATGAGGGCATGGATAGGGTGAAAGAGGCCATTCGATCCTTTTATGCAGGAAATCAGGATAGATATGGTCCCCTATGGGATGTTATTGATAGGCAATGGCACAATCTACTTCACAGGCCTATACATGCAGCTGCCTACTTCCTTAATCCAACATACCAATTCAGCCCAAGTTTCAAGGCTGATGGGGAGGTGTGGAGTGGCATCTATGATGTTATAGAGAGGATGTCACTTGATGATGCAATTTCCACAAGTACAGTCTGTGAGATAGAGATGTACACCAAAGCACAAGGGGACTTATTTGCACAAGAGATGCAAAAAAAATCGAATTGCATTGATGCCTGGTAAGAATCTATGATTCCAAATTCTAATTTCTAATTTCTAATTCTATTACGGTTTACCACTTTAGAATCTAGATTGATAAAGTTAAAGTTATAGAACTGATTTGAAATTTTCTTGTTTCAGATGCATGGTGGGAGATGTTTGGTACTAAGGTGCCAAATCTACAAAGAATTGTCATTCGTATCTTGAGCCAGCCATCTAGTGCTTCAAGATGTGAACGCAATTGGAGTATGTTTGAGCATATACACTCCAAGAAGCACAACAAGTTGGCCGTGAAAAAGATGAATGATCTTGTGTTTGTTCACTACAACCTTCGCCTTCGTCACAAACGTATCTTGGGCACTGACACATCTCCAATTCAATTAGAGAACATTGATCCACAAGAAGAGTGGAACACTGAGATGAATGATCCTGTCTTCAGTGATAGAGACTTGGAGTGGGTTGATCAGGTGGATCAAGAGGCAGAGGCAGTAGCGATGGCACAGGAGGAGGCTAGAGCACGAGGAGACCCAGTGCAGGACCCTGAGGCTGAGAGTGGTGGATCCGAGTCTGATGATGAGGATTATGAGGAGGGTGATGATGAGGAGGATGATGATGAGGAGGAGGTTTCCGATGAGCATGTCACTGAGGATCCTGTTTCGGTTCAGCCTCAGACACAGGGAGAGAGGATGGCTATAGAGTCTTCCATTCGTCATTTTAGGCGTACTCGTAGGAGGACATAGGCCACTATGAGGCTATGAGCCTTTATTTTGAATCTTTGATATATGTTTTGAACTTCTCATTCCATGGATTTCATATTCCATGAATATTGCAGACATTTTGATTTATCATTTGACAGTGAGACTATATTTCAGATTTCTATATGTTATTTGGTTTAACAGTGTCAGTAACTTTAACTAGTTTTCTTCAAAAATCCGTATTTTTACTTATGTGATCTATGCAAAGTTGTGTATGTGTGCAAAGGAGTTTCTATTTATCTCAATTATTGTGTATTAGATGTTAATTGACTAAATATTGCAGGAAAAAAACTTAAAATCCTTAAAAATCTTTGCATTTCATGGGTTTTTTGATTTGCCAAGTCCGAGTCCGAGTCCATTTTGAGCTTTTCGAGTCCGAGGCGAGTCCGAGTCTTGGAACTATGGATTAAACCCATGGTATTAACAGCAGACCCATCCAACTGAACCACTCCCTTCTCTAATAATTGATATTTCAAACCCAATTGATCAGCAATCTTTTTGGGCATGACTGAACTTGTGGCTCCACTGTCCACCATACAATTATGAACCAGCTTATCTCCTATGATTAATGATACGTAAAAAGGAGGAGGCTTAGCTGCTGGTTTACTATCAACTTTATTAGTATTTGAAAAGACAGTCCTAACTGGAATCTCACCATTACTAACAGACTTATTCTTCTTGGTCAACTCAGTTTGTAAAAGGTCAATCTGTAGGACCCCTCTGTTTCTCATCTTGGTAAGAAGCACTTCGGTAAGCAACATTAATATGTCTTGCAAAAAAAATCTCCTTAGATTGCATATGGAATTCTTAGGAATCTTAGCTATAATTATCATCTTAATTAAATAGATTTCATTTTCAAGTAAATTCATGGAATATGTAATTTAAGACAGTTTTGAAGTAATATTACTTTTGGAAAACTATCATAGTATTAGATCATGAAGATGTTTACATGCATTTACATGATGGTATTAATAATATTCTAGGATGCTTGGAAAATGTTGACACAAACATCTAAATTACAATCAGGAAGCCTTAGAGGATTAGAATATTCCCTAATGAATAATAGAATTTGGCAATTTAGCATACATAGTTTTAAGACCCGTTTTAAAGTAAAAAAATGATCAATGGAAATTAAACAAGTGTGTAGAAAAGAACAACCTAATAGAATCTATAAGTTACTTGGCACTGTTATATGTTATGACGATTTGACTCAGGATGGGATGATGCATGATTCATAGATGATTCTTGTTGATAATTCACGTAAAAAAATGATTATGTAAACCGCCACATACTAAATATCTGAAAGTAAGGCATGTTGGATGTATGAAGTTAGTAGGTAAATGTCATGACCCCCTTATTAGATAGAACCTAGTAAATAACGATCATACAAGTATTATAGTTATACATTATAATATAGATGTTAATAAATTAATAATAGTAAATCTACTCTTAAAATATTAATATAATATTTAATAATATTGAAGATAATGATATTGTTAATTAAATGATAAACAATATACATTGATAATATTGATATATATACTTATTTATATGACATATTAATATTGTTAACAAACAACAACATTAATCGAATATATATATAATTAACAATATTTACATTTACCAAAATGTTAATAAATAAAACAAATGTTAATAGGTAAAGTAAATAACATATATTATTATTAAACAAAACAAAATGACACCTATCGGCATCGAAGGGACGTGACCGATGGTTCATCAGATATTAATGCACAGACCTTACAAACAGGTCATGATCGGAATTCGGACATCGGCCAATAAAGCGTACTGTACAACAGTACTGTGCGATTGCAGAGTCATCGATAGTATTAAAAGTCGGGAGTACTGTGCAACGGTACCCACGAATGCAGAAGGTACCGACAGAGAGTACCGCAGGGACGCCGGCGTGCAGTCGGTCCACAGTCAAGGTCAGTCACTTGACTAATAAAGCAAATTTATAGATATATAGTTATATCATGTGAGTAATATGAAGTTAAGGAATATATATATATATATATATAACTCAATATTTTTGTTATATTTTGATATTTCTAAGAATATAGTGGAAGATGGAATAAGAATAGACTTTAGAGTATAGAGTTCACCTTTCCCTTTGTTTCTACAATACTTTGGGGTCAGAAGCCCGATGGAAGGGAGAGGCGGAGTAATTTCGGGCACATGTCGGGTTGTCCCAATATTAGGGTTAGGCCTTGAGGGAAGCCGCTGTAGCCTGTTTCACGCGCCCGGAGCACGATAAGTCTTCCCACTCATAGTGATTATAGTATACATAGAAAGATGAACCCTATATCCTAAGGATCTAAACACCCATCTAAGTTTAATAGATATGTTTTTATGAAGATTAACATAGAATTTATTCACAATAGTAAGATGATGTCCTAATCTATGCCTAACTGATGGAATTTCAGACCAGGGGCAGAAAGGGGTCATCACAGTAAATATAATGATTTCTAGAAATGCTATATAGTCATCAAAACAATGGAAAATAATTGATTGTACAACAATATAGTGCTAATGGTTTGAGTACACTAACATAAACAAGATTAAGATAATCTTAAGGATGTGAATAAACCTATTTAGTTGAACATGGATACACAAGTAATCAATTGGATTTGTTTATGAATTAGTGAGATTGTAAAAATTTAAAGATCTAATAGGACCACACAATTAAATATTGGATGAATCAAATATAGCTATGAGATGACCATCCTTGTGTCTTGTCTTCTTGAATTATACTCTGACTTAATAGAAGAAGAACCTATGACAGATTTCATTATGTGGGAATTGCATAGTGGTATAATAGTAATTTGATATTAGGATCGATGATTAACATAGTCCAAGGACCATCTTGGTATAAGCTAGATTAGTGTATTCTTGGATAGAATATTTTAGTTGTGTACCTTGTGTTAAACTTAGATAATGTTATTGTAATAGGATACATTCTTGCATGTTTGTATGAAAGTCTTAAGTGTGTTGATATCAAATAATATTGGGTTATGTTTTACTTACCTCTGGTTATGATTTAAATGAAAAGATATATAAAATCGAGAACCCAAATCATATTCTGATATATGTGACTTGATTTGCAGTAAATTTAAAATAATGAATTATGCTATGCATTAAGGATAGAGGATATAATAAATAATATGGATTATGTGGATCTGAGTAATGTAATGAGATAGGATATATGTTTAATTACTAGATACATGATGATTGATCTATTTCAAATATGGAAGATGTGGATTTAAATATGTGAAGGTTATTATGAGATGTTGCAATATATTGATCTATTTTCTCTAAATTTAGAGGTTGATTTATATGATGTTTTAATTGGATTACATGTATAACCTATCTTGGACTACGGATACTTTTACAAGTGTGCAGGTGGGTAACCATGGACACTGCGGAGAACCATTGCTAAGGAATTGTTGTTAGAACCCTTGTGGAACCAAGGTCAACCCTAAGAAGGGAATAACCTTGAATGTAAAAGTGTTTTAATTGTTATTTATGTTCTGTAAATAATTTGTGATGTTATATGTTATTTCCTTGTTGGCATGACAAGTGTTGTGTTGTGATGTACTCTTTGTGTGGTGTCACTTGACACTAGTGATGTGACATGGCATGTCAATGTGGTTTGGGGTTGAGTTATTGTAACCATGAGTGACCTTTAAGAATCCCTAGGTGAGTTTCCTTGGTTTGGATGTCTTGTGAGTAGTCCCATCACTCATTTTCGTGAGTCACCTTGTAGTGGGCTTTTGGAGGGTTAAAATTGACCCTAGGGAGTAGTTTAGGATAGATTTGACTTGCCCCAAAGGTATACTATGGGGTTGGGGGTATTTCTAGGCCACCTTGAGCCTTTCAAACTGATTTTTCACCTTCCAAAAATGCTTGGGAAGAGTGTGACGAATTTGGGGAAAGAGGAAAGTAACATTTCCTCTTCTCAAAAAAGTCTTGGGAAGGTCAGCCAATAGGATAGGGCCTCTTCCCCTAGGAATTTTGGGGGTTTGTGAGGGGAGACCAGATTAGAGGAGAGTATGGAGAAACTTTAGGGTGGTTCACCCACTCTCCATCTTTGGGGAGACAAAAAGTTTGGAAACTAAGTAGGAGGAATGGCTAGAGAGAGAGGGAGGGAAGAGCTTCATTTTATGCAGGCTTGGAGGAGAGGTTGGTGCTCTAACTATGTTCATTTTCATATATATGTGTTTGTGTATGTTCATGGGTTGACAGCTTTTTCCTTCCCCATGTAGTGTTTTGTGATCTTGTGAAGATGGTTGTGGTGAAATATGTTTTGGGTAAGTTGTTGTGTATTCATATGTGATGAAATATATATGTTTGAGTGTATGCGCCCTATGTCCTATGTATGTTTCTTACCTTAGCATGGTTCCCCGGGCTCGGGGGTTGGCTAGGGCATACAAAAGGCCTGATGATGCCATATGGTAGGGTGGAGAGCACCCATGGTTATGCTGTTTTTTTTGGATATGCAGGTTCTGGTGTCTTAATGTCTTGAAGGCATGCTAGAAATTATGGAATCCCATGTGATGCAAATGTGTGGAAGCAATGATGGGTTTTTCCGTTTTTGTATCTTTAACAAAATATATATATTATAGTCCTTAAAGAAAAAAGGCATTGTATGGATGTTTTCACTTTTGTTTGTAGTTGTAACTTTTCTTTATGATTAATATCTTTTAAGAAAACCTATCTATGCATGTACTCTAACTTAAAAATAAAGAAGATTTTAGTCATGTATATTGTTGTTGTAACATTTGTATGGAAGAGTAAAGAGACTTAGTCAGTTTAACTAAAAATATTTTTTAAAAAAAATTGTGTTCATGTCCAACAGAAACCTGGGCATGACACAATCTGACCTGGAAGAGATAAAGAATCCCACATACTAATAGAAACATTCATCTTTTTCATGTTTTCAATGATATTAAAAGGCAACACAGCCTGTACCTTTTGTTGAACCTTCGGAACAGCAGGCTGTACCTGTTGTTGCTACTGCTCAGGAGTGCCTACGGGAGAATTTCCTTGTGATTTTGCTTGCACTTGAGATGTAAATGTCCCTACAGTTGTTGCATTCTTGCTCCTTGCTACATCTTCACTGTCTAGAGCTCTTTTTTTAGCTCTAGTATAAACTGCAGGTGTTGAGTCATCTCCACCCATTGCAATGAACTCCTCCACTAGCCAATTCATCAAAGTTGCATTAACAGGAGGTACATCTTGCTGCTGATCAAGATCACCCTCAGATACAGGCTGTGAGGTTGATGAATTTTGTACCATTAATGCTTGGTTAATAACACCATTAGAACATGTGGCCTAATTGTGAGGTTGATTACAAGGGTAACACCACGCATAATCAGCTGCATAATTATTCTGAGAAGGCACCAAATCTGTCACAGTATTCAAGGGTACAGGAGCATAAGGCCTATAAGGTCTTTGATTTAAATTCTGCTTATTACCAGCAGAATTTCCTTGATAAGGCTGCCTATTACCCTGATATTGACCTTGACTAGGCTGCTGATACTGGTTTGCAGCCTGATTTTGGGGCTGGTAAGGCTGTCTAGCTTGAAACTGTTGTTTTTTAAGGTTTACTATCTCATTACTGAAAGTTTGTAACAACCCCTCTATTTTCTGTTGGCTGCTTTTAATTTCCTGCAACTCTAAAGATGGGCCTGTAGGGGTTAACTCTTGATTGGCAACAACAGGTAAGGGATTAAAAGGTGGTATTTGCAAGGGCATGTTAGATTGAATATTTGGAAAAATTGGCATGGGTGGCCTAGGGGCTATCTTGCTCGCCTGAATAAGGCTATTCTCAGCCCTTACCGCTGTAGTAAATGCTTGGGGTAGTGAAGTACCTCCCATAGACTGGATCATGACAGATATGTCACTATTCAAACTTTTTAGGTAATACAAGAAAGCATGATCAGCACTTGGTCTTACTGCAACAGGTATCCTATTCCACCTTTTCTGAAAACGAGTGTTAAAATCTGTCATTTGTTCTTGTGGAGCCCTTTTAATTGTTGTCAATTGCTCTACAAGTGACAAATGATCAGATTTGTCTTCAAAAAACCTAGTGAATGCATCACCCAGTTGATCCCATGTACTGATTGAAGCTACAAGCAAACTCCTAAACCATTCTAATGCTTTTCCTTTAAATGAGGCTGCCAATAATCTGACTGCTACATTTTCTTCTGTGATGTGATGAACATTACAAAGAGAGGCCACATCTCTGATATGTTCAAAAGCTGTGGTTTGGCTTTCTCCAGTAAAATCTGGTAATCCTTTAAGAGCTGCTAGAGGAATATCATTATGTTGGGCTAAATTCAGAGGACTTCCTTGGTCAAAAGGAACAAAAGTAAAGGCTCTTGGTACAGCCATTTGACCACCTTGAATGAATGAACCTGCTGGGATAGAACTTGAACCAGCTGCAACTGAACTTTGAAATACACTTGCTGAGTTAGTAGCCACAAAACTTGAATTTGTTGTATTGTAATTTGGAACTGTGGATACTTCTGGTTCAAAGAACCCTATTCTGCAAGTACGGCTTGCTGACTGTCTTGTGCCTCTATCACTTCCGTTCCTTCTTCTATAGACTTGAATATCAGGGACTGACAAACGAATTCGAGCTAATGGGATAACTCTTTTCAAAGTTCGTCCTCTTCTTCTTGGGGCTTCAAGCTGTAAATACTCAAAAGAACCATCACTTCTAGTCTGAATTCTTCTCATAAAACACAAAATTGCATTAATCTTTTAAAAGAGTCGCCAGATATGAACACAAAATCTCTTCTCAAATTTGAAAACTTGTTGGCAGCATATCAGAGCCAGCAAAAAATGAAAATTTTATGAAAACGGTCCCATCGGGCATCCCAAAACTGTTAACCCTAGAATTTGCACCCTAAAAACTAAGCACCTAAACACTTAGAAATTCTAGAGAACATGAGAACAATCACTAGCTTGTGGGTAAACTATGAAGGTGACTGAACCTCCAGGTTCTAGGCCGGTTCCTATTGAATTCTTCGAAAATGAATCACCTATGCTACTTGAAAAACTTACAAAATGATAGGGAAAGAGATAGAAATACTTCAATGAAATTCTTAAAACTGTTAAAAGAAGGCGATACACCAAAGAAAGATGGAGGACCTAATATTTTGGTAAACACAATTATAGAACTTATAACATGTTGTTGACACAGCTTCTAATGGTAACCACAAGCATAAAAATGTTTCATATGAAGGTCTAGATGAACTGAAACTGAAAGGACTGAATCACAATCACTAAAAGTTCAATAAAACACAACATATAACCTATGCAAGATAAGGAATATGCAGAAATGAGACATTAAATCTTAAGGCTCTTAAAAGAACACAAAAAAGAACATCAATCACACAGAATACACCTGATAAACAATAGAAGTAGGCTAAACTCCAATGTATTAAGCTCTGAAAGGCTTCTCCACAATTAAGTCCTCTAATACAGCTAGAAAGAAATAAGCACAATCCACCAAAATGCAAAGGCTCTGCTCTCCCAAAAACTGACTTTATTATAAAAGGTTTCAATGTTTAAGAATAACACGTCCCTTTAATATAATATATTTCTGCTTGCTCTTGAAATCCGTAAGATAACTATTCCAATGCGCATGTCGGGCTCATACCCAAAGGGAGCCTCGGTCAAGGGCACATACGCATTAGAATAGTTAACTTCCAGATTTCAAGATCAAGCAGATTAGCAGTAGATTTTCTTTGATATAGATTCAGAACCAGGGAAAGATAGCATATATGTGGGGGTAATCAGTTGTAGGTAGTCAGTCATTGCTTAGATCTTTCAAGATCTAACCCCACTCTTTACCTTATGCAAGGAATTGAAAACCAGAACTGGGCAGATCGAGAGCTGGACCAAGAGCATTATCAAGGATTATTTAACCAATCAAAAGCTGAAAAGGCAATGACTGGTTACCTCTAACCTTACCTTCATATATGTCTTATTTTTTGAACATTCTGAATATATATGAAAGATACAGTTAAACCCACGGCTTGTGTGAGGTCTTTTACTTTCAGCATTTCAATTCATTCTATCAGAGTTGTAAATGAAAATTGTACATATCAGTTGATGATTTATACAATGAACATTGCCCTTCTTTCTTTTGCTCAGAATAAAAATGATTGGAAAAGGAAATAAACTAGAAACAAATGTATTGACAACTTGTGAATTCTTATGTAATGTTACTATTAGGCTAAATTTCAGCATGTGTAGAAATTTAGTAACAACTATAAAACTGCGAGCTGTGAGAGACATGACGTGTAATCTGCTCCACCTGAATGGGCTCATGTCTGCACGAATCTGCACTATCTACCGCACAAAAAGACATAGTGCGTAGACTCCCCTCAGCAAGACACAGCGACACATACTCTCTGCCCTGGTACTCAAATCTGATCTGCATCAAGCTCACGATAAGGCAAAACTCCTTAATCTCCTGTATCCACTGCATCCCTAAAATGTGATGAGCTCAACTGGCTCTCAATAACAAACTGGCTTTTTCTTCAATTTAAATTGCAATTTTTTGTGTGTTTTCAAAGAACATGTAGATTTCCAATGAATTTCCAGACTTTTAATAAATATCTTCAACAACAATTTAATATCATTAAATTATTCTTCCTTAAAACATCAACCATTTTAATAAAAACAAATTATCATCAATCCTTACAATAATGAAGTTCTTGAAATTGGCACCTGGCAATTGATATAATGTTTGATAAACTGGATACATTCCATCTATGGTTGACGCAGCATGGAATAATGAGTTGCAGCCCCAATAAATGATTAACACAGCTTCAAATGAACCCACACAACCCTTACACAGCCCACTCAGCTCTGAAGATGTTCAACGCAGCTTCCTTGGACAGAAAATTGTCATCAAAAAACAACTATGAACCTCCTAAGGTATCAACGCAGCAGTCCAGTATCAACACACAGCTCCCATATCAATGCAATACGGCATTGATAACTTCATACAGTGACAGCCCCAAACTTTACGCCATTGTCTCACATACATGGCCAATACAAATCTGCAAATTCATCAATTAATTTCGCTCCTAGCTCTTTGACTCCAACATAGTACGGTTCTGCAGATAATTCCATATGGCAGCAATAAATGCAAACAACAGCCTTGAAATTAAATAGATTCACTCACTTCCAGCCAATGATAATTCTGATTTAATCCATCTTTGCATCCCAACAATGTATTGAGTGTTCTCTCCAAAATCTGAAGACCAAACACAAAAAATTTGCTGTAGAACTCTCTCCAAGAATGAAGACCAAGTTCCAAACCCTAGCTCTCCAAAGAAAATCGATTTCTTTCTCCAAGAACAAATTCTCAAATTCAACAAATGACATAAGGTACTTGAGAATGAGCTCTTCAATCCCTTTTTATTCTTTCTTGTGAGAGCTCAAACACAATCCTTACCAATGTGGGATAAATAGATATACTTTTCTTTTTAATAACTCATTTCCTCCAATGCTTTAAATTAATACCTTGGCTTAGACTTCCATGAATTAATTAAATAAATGGCCCCTTCCCATGATGGCTCAACCCTCAACTTAAGTGAATTTATAAAGTTAAATTATAACTTTATAATAAGTCATTTAACGATTTAATAATAATTTGGCCACCAATATAATAATAACTCCCAAAATACTTATCATTTTAATATGTCGTCTGAAACAAGAGTCACACTTATTAATTCCCCACATGACCAAATGCTCTTTCCAAAAATAGAAAGGTTCCTTCTCGAACAACATCAAGCTTACTATAAATAGTAAACATGGCAAAACTATAGCAAATGAAGTCCAAATGACGCCAAACGAAAGCCAAACCAAAGCATACTGAATCCTAAAGTAGATGCCCACTGAAAGAGACCCTTTGTCCATCCTCATTAGCCTATGAGGGTCACATGATAGGCTAATCCCAAGAGCCTGAAAAACGGGGACATTACATAAAACCACATCCATCTCCCCCAAATCAAACACAAAAATCAGATATCAGCTCGTAATCACCAAGAAACAAGGGGAGATCACGGATGCGCCTGGTACAGGTAAAGTTGTAGCCATTAGCTACCCTGACTCTAAACCCTACAAACTCCTCTACCTGAAGCCCACACTGACTAACAACTCGCTCATGAATAAAGTTATGTGTGGCTCCAGTGTCCAACATAGCAACACAGGTTGTCCTTCCACTAATCCCTTCAATCTGAAAGCAGAGGGAAGTGGCATAGAGGTGGACAACACAATCAGAGATAGTTTTACATTAGGACCAAACTCTGGAGTAACGCTCTGCTCCTCTGTATCTAAACCAGCTGCCTGATGAGAAGACTCAGCCTCCCTCTCATCAGAATAAACCCACATTGAGCGATTTGCCCTACCCTTGGGCCTCATAGTACAAAAATGCTCCCTGTCATAAGGCTCTTTGCACCAATAGCAAAGCTGCCTCCTCAAATACTCTCGTGTGGCATCATTAAGTCTACCTGCAGATTTCTTTCTGTCAACAACTGGTGGAGGTACCTCTTCTGCAGGAGGAATAATAGGACTAGGAGTAGACTTGCCCTGTGAAACAGAAGGCTCAAGATTCCTTGCCTTCTTCATAGCATCTCGCAATGTAGGTGGATCCAGGGACTTAACCCACCATTTATACAGCTCAGACAAACCCTCTATGAAAAGCATGACTCTCCTCCTCTCGGAGATGTCATAAACCATAACTGATAGGCGTTGAGACTCACTGATAAAGGCCTCAAGGCCACATGTGTGTCTCAACTGAGCTAACTCTCGGAAGTAAGTCTCAGGATCTTTCTTGTCAAAACGCTCTGTCAGTCTATCCACAAACTCCTAGTACTCAACAATATGATCATGATGCAGAGACACTAACCCATGATACCACCAATCATGAGCTACCCCATCTAAATGAAGCACGGCAAATCATATAGTGTCCTCCTCAAACATAGGACGAAGTGATAGGTACGTATCCAACTTGTGGACCCATGCTCTAGTTGTAGTCTTCCCACTTCCATCGAAGTAGTCTAATGTCAACTTGTTGGTTGCCTACTTGAGATCATTCTACCTAGGTCTCTGCCTCGTGTCAAGAGTTGGCCTGCCTCTAGAATGCTCTCGCTTGTGTGTCAAATATCTACCAAAATTCAAATTTCTTTTTACTGCTTCTGGTAGAGCATCCACTCTACAAAATGTGCCACCATTTCATCGACAAATGGTGTTGGCTCTGCCTCTACACTAACTGCATCCATCTCTGGCCTCAAGAAAGTGGGACGAACAGACCTGTCATAAGTACCAGTATGATTAGCTCTATAATCACGCCTACCATCTGCACGTGACCTGTGTGAGCTAACAGAAACACTCCGCGCACCTCTGTCTCGAGCACGATCACCTGGAAATGCGATACGCTGAAGAGTGTCTGAAAGTTGTTGCCATACATTTGCAACATAATGCTAACCATCTACAATATTTTTGAAGGCATCTCTGGCCTCCCTGTCAATATCATTCCCAGTATTAATCCGATTCCTGTCTCCTGCCTGTTCATTTTGTGGGCCCTATTCATTACCTTCGGGAGGTGGTGGATTTCTACCCCTACGGGTATAGTGCCCTCCTGGTATAAATCTTTCTGCCATAATTAAATCCTCATACCCTTCAGGATGGCAAGATCAGTGCTCTAATACCATTGTGATGAGCCTAGCTGGCTCTCAATTGCAAACTAGCTAAAAACTCCGAATTTATTTGCAAATTGTATTGAATGACACCAGTTTATAATTTTTTTGCAATTAAACTTAGAATTATCTTAATAACAACAACAATAGTAATCAAATGTTCATCAAAGTTCGTACACAGCATAGAAAGTTATTCAATTTATTACAAATATTAAACAAAGAAGCACCTTATCAATGTATGCTCTCCAATTATTGACGCCTCTTCCTAATTGTCCACCCAACACTTAGAAAAATGAACATTGGCTGCCAAAGTAGTCACGCAGCCATATAAAACACTTCCACCCTCAAGGAAGTCACAATGCAGCATACTTTGAATGAAGTCCAGCCACTTTGGAAGGTAAACAAGCCTCAAGGAACCCTCACGCAGCCTTCCAGCAGTCACCAACAACCAACAACAAAGTATGGTATACTTCCAACATAATACGGTTCTGCAGATAATTTCGTACGGCAACAATAAATACACACAGCAGCCTTGAAAATAAATAGATTCACTCACTTCCAACCAAGGATAATTCTGATTTAATCCATCTTTGCGTCCCAACAATGTATTGAGTGTTCTCTCCAAAATTTGAAGACCAAACACAAGAAATTCGTTGTAGAACTCTCTCCAAGAATGAAGACCAAGTTCCAAACCCTAGCTCTCCAAAAAAAATCGATTTCTTTCTCCAAGAACAAATTCACAAATTCAACAAATGACATAAGATGTAAAGAATGGCTTTTTCATGTTATATTTATAAGCTTTTTGAAAAAGCTTCAACTTCACATTTTTCACTAAAGTAGATTCTTCAACACAACATCGTTTTATAACATTAAAGTTATAAGTTATTAAATTAAAATAATTTAATTTAATAACCAAATTTAAAACATGAAGCCACTGAATCTCTCTAATAGAATAAATCTAACTTTCTGACAACGAAGCCCCGGCTCGTACTGCCCCACCAGAAATAGCCGACTGACCAAAATAGACTTACTATAAATAGTAAGTCTCTCAAACTGGAAATTCCTCATAAACATTCCTGAAACATCTGATAACATTGTACAGGTGCCCTGCTAAACCAAGCCATACCCAACCCAAAATACCACTTACTATAAATAGTAAGTCATCCAATCTGACCCCAACAAAGAGCGGACCTGGCAACCAGAACCTCTAGAATGGAATCCAACCACTGGCTCTGCCAACTGACCCCCTCTAATCACCTGACTAGCTTACGAGGGTCACCAAACTAGGCTAATCCCAAGAGACTGAAAAACGGGGACATTACAATAACAAGGGAAAAGAGACTGAAAAAGAAGTCAAAAAGATTTGGTTCAAAAAGGAATCGAAGAGCTCCGTTGAGGAGAAAACAGAAGGAAGATCATCATCTGTTGATGGTGATATTTCTTCAGCAAACTGAGCCTAAAGGCTTAAAGGGAACCGGAGTCTGCCTACTGTTCCTGGTAGAACTGGTGAGTAATGATCTCACACAGTCAAAAAATGTAACCGAAAGAAGTCACCGGTCTATCAAGTATTTCAGAAAGGTAAGTGCTGACATCATAACCGAGGATTGGTCAACAGGTAAGCACATGAAAACCGGTTGTCGTAAGAAAGATTAGGTAAGGTAATTAATGCTATAGCCGTTAACAATTGTTACCGTTTGGTAATTACCGTTGTGACCTAAGTCTATTTAAGGGAAGGATGATTACTCATTTCACTTTACAATGCGAACTGTGATTTTTGTTTTCTTAAAGTTTGAGTAATCTTTTCGTGCTTTGATTTATGGTCTTTGCAGAGTAAACTCTGTAGATCCTATCAAGAACTCTCTGTGTAAACCGGTCTAATACGTTGGCATCATCATCTTTTGTTGTCAACCTAATTCAAGGTAACCAATTTGATAGACCCTTTTACGACATAATGACAGTGCAGAACCGAGAGAATGATATGACGGGTGCTCTATCTTCAGTGCCTGAAGGAATTTTATTGACTGAAGACATTACGGTGTTCATCCACTCAAAACAGGAAGAACTAGGTGAAACCTTCATCCAAAGAGAATATCTCTCACTCTGCAAGGATGGAAAGCTTCAAGATAAGTATGCGAAGCTCGAAACTTCAAGTTTGATCAACGGAGTTAGGTATCCAACTGTGTTTCGACCTGATTGGGTAAGACTGGTTCTAAGTAGGGTTCATGAACCAGGAATGTGGCTAGCGAAAGGCATAGTCACACCGATCACCAAGGAAGATTTGCGAAGGGTTACTGGATATAGCGACAAACTGGAAGCTCTTACCCTTAGAACGATTGCAAATGCAGAAGTCGCAAGGTTAACAAAATCAAGGTCTAACAGTCGGTTGATGACTGTTAACAACATAGAAGATGAGGGCATTTGGTTTGCATCTGCGGCCATTGGATATAAAATCTATCAGTCGAGCAACCTCAATAGTGTACCAAGAGGAGCTATACACGCCGCACACCGGATCATGCATGACAATGCACAATACAATATTTGAGCTATGCTAAGAGGGCAAATATTCGAAAACCTAAAGAAGCTCGATCTAGTGAAGAAGTTTTTGAAATACAGAACTCTGCTGGTATGTTTGTTCTTCTACTATCAAAATTTCTTTCCAGGGATAGGAAAAGTAACATGGCAAGTAGACAAACCGGTTATGATTCAAATAGGAGAAATGGCTAACCAACTAAGAAATCAGTTTAATAAAGTAATGACCGATTACTTTGAGGCCTTCCAGCTTAGAATGCACGCCAGGGAAAGAATCCCCTCGACTATTGTTGATCAATACAAGGATGAGGTGTGTTTTTTGGTTAGCACTGATCACTATATAATTCAGGTTGTGGAGCCCAAAACAGAGTATGCACCGGAACTTCGGTATGAGATCTCTAGCAACGTAGCCAAAGCATATGCAGATGCATTGCAAGAAAGTGACCTAGATCTCTCTGCATACCGGTTTGGGACATATGATGAAATTTGGGAAAATCTGAAGAAGAAGAAAATATCAGTAAAAGAACCGAAAAAAGTGTATGTGAAAAGGACTCCACCAAGGAAGAAGAAAACAGTAACAGAAGAACCCAAAGTTCAAAGGAAAAGGACACAATAGGTGTCCAGTGTAGAAGGGGAAGAACCAAAGGAAATCGAAACTAAAGAAACAACTACTCTTCACCGTAAAAGAAAGACTGCAAAACCGGTGAAAGAGGATGCACCGAGAGCAAGGAAACCAACCATTGATGAAGTGGTTGAAGGAATAAAGGATACAAGTAGATTGGGAACAGTTGGAAGAAGATATGCAGTGAGTAATGAAGAAGATAAGAGAAAAATTGAAGAAGCTATAGTTCTTTTGTCTCCACAAGGTCAATTATACTCCCATTGAACTTCATAAAATTATTCCTGATGCTCTACAGGAAATAATAGAAGATGGAAATCTTCGATTGATAAGGAAAAAGAACTGAGAATTTGGGCTCTTCTTGAAGTTCAAAATCATCTAACTCAAGAAGAAGCAACCCAAAAAGCTAACCTGCATAAGCAGAGTTTTTTGATAAGAAAGAGAATAAGTCAGGTGTTGATTGGTGAACTAGACAAAGTGCATGAAGAAAGAGTTTCAACATGGACGAATCTTCTGCAGCAACAACATCAGGCTAAAGAAGAGTGCCAGAAGACCAAAGAGCCACCGGTGATTGACACCGGGAAAGGAAAAGGCATACTGGGAGCTGAGACTCCTATCAAGGCAAAAGACTCCAAAAGAACCGGTCATTGTTGATATCACCGATGAAAAATCTGATGATCTGACTCCACCAACTCTGCTTGCTTCCCCAGTTAAAGGTAAAGCTAGAACCTTAACTGTAGATAACATAGTTGATGAAGTTATGGATTTTGGCGAAGTGACAAATGCAGCCAAATGGTTCAGCGTTTTAGTAGAGGAGGGCAAGCAAAAAATAGAAGTTGCTATGTTGGAAACCGTCTTGGATTTCAACAGAAGTCCTAGAGACTATAGGGCTCAATTTCCTCCAGAATTAAACAAAAGAATAATGGATAAATGGAGAATCGGTTTAGCAGCCAACAATAAAATTGTAAAGGAGACATCGACTCAGATAAAACCAGGTCTCAATGAAGAGACAACAAAACTTCTAATAGAAGCAGTGTCACTGAATTTGGACACAAAGAACAGGGTCGCCAAGATTATTAATGGAAATGAAAAATAAGTATATAATGATACACTAGACTTCTGGCAGCAACATGACTTCAGTACCCTGTAAACAACAAGTCCACAGAAAATCTCTCAAGAGGAACTTGAAAGAGTAATGGTACCACCGGTACAATTCACAACTTGTGAGCAATCTTCAACCGGTGAGCAACAAGTTCCAACTGAAAAGTTCACATCCAGTGAACAGGTGAATCTGGGCGAACAAGTTCAACTAGAAGATCAAGTGCAAGGAGAGTCATCAGAAAAGATGACTACTGATAAAGGAATAGGAGAAGAGGAAGTTGCTATAAATGAACAACATGTTGCTGAGGAGCAACAAACAGGAAGTCCATCTAGAAGAGGAAGTCCATCCAGAGGAGGAAGTAAATCCAGAGGAAGAAGTAGAACCGGAAGGTGAAGTGCATCAACAACAAGAGGTAGAACAAGAAGAGATACCTCAACAACAGGAGTTACCTGCAAATATAGAACAGGAGAAGCCTGCAGAAGAACATCCTGCACAGGAGAATAAACAGGAGGAACCAGTCGATGTTCCTAGCACATCTTCATTGAAAAGAAAACTAACTTTTGCAACAAATTCTGAAGCAAAGAAAAGTAAAGTTAGTGAAACAATGGTTGACATAAGTAAGATGTCAACAAGGCAACTAAAAGAGCTCACTAAGAGGAAACAAGACATGGTCCTCTCTAGTGTAAGAAACATCTTGTACAACTTTGTATCGGATACAGATATTGATGAGGATGAACCGGTTATAGATCAATTGGAGATACTTGCACAAGCTATTGGAGAAGATGTCACCAACCCGGAGACACTAGCAATTGATCACTATGAGGAAAAGCGAGTTGAAATTCTTCACAAACAGGTTGAAGAATTGAAGGTCCCTGTATCTACAAGAACCGGGGAGCTAATGCACCTAGTACAGGAAGCAGGAAGACTGAGAGAACATCTAAGACCTCAAAAGAGATAAAGGTTCTTTCATCCAAGTTTGATGCAAAGAACTCTTCTGTAACAGAATATAGCAGGGAATTGACCAGTCTTGCTCTCATACTCAGAAAGGCATCAGAAGAGAAGACAAAGCGAATTCAAGATCTTATTGGATTCCAATTGTTTCTTGCCCCGACATTTGATCTAATGCAGACAACTGCAACTGATGCAGATAACCTGATCAAGGAACCTGATTAAAAAATAGTGGAAGACATGGAGAACATAATTGTCTCACTGCAAGCAGCGAAAAAGAACTTAGAACATGTAAGAGGCATAAGGAAGCCCTTCCTTGTTTTAGCAAAGAAAATATATAAGGATATTTTCAACAAGTTACGGACATGAAAAGCAACATTACCAGAAGTAACAACCCTTTGAGCTATGGAGGCAAAAAGGGGAAGAAGATCAGATGGTGAGTTGGAAGAAAAGAAGATCAAATACAGGGAAGATGAGTGTAAGATCAGGATCAGATAAACAGTGTGTGTTACAAGTAGACAAGAAGGTCTACAAGGGAAGTCTACAAGACAGGTGATGTGATGATTCAGGTGACATTTTGCCACCAATGCCAAAGGGGAAGATTGTTGACATATTTAAGTTGTCATTGGTAAAGTCATTGGAAAACATCCCACCGGAGCACTGGTACATCACACCAGTATTCTTAAGTATGCACCAGTAGACTAAACCAATAAGCGGTGTACTTTGCTAGTCGCGCTTATACCGGTCTAAGTTATTCCAACCGGTCATGGGAGACACACAAGGAAGAGATGGCTAACCGGGTACAAGTTCTTTACCGGTTAATACATCATAATCCGAACCGGATTATGCAGAGTGTTCTCAGTTAAAACTAGAGTTAGCTTTTAAAAACATCAGATTTCCACAATCCATTATGATGCAAATTAGTTTCAAGATTTGATTGTGTGAGTTTTTTAGCAACAACGTTTCAGATCACACTCCGTGATCCATCATCAAGAATAGAGAGAGAAGAATGAAAAATAAAATGTGCAGACTTAGCCTTCCACATGAGATATAAGGAGAGATGGAGAAGAGGTAACACGCAAACCAAAAAGAAAAAAAATAGATGAAAAAGAAGACTAAAAAATAAACAAGGAAAAATCATAAAAAGGAGGAAACCAAGAGAACACGAAATGAGGTCAACAAGCCGAGTAGCACACTAAGCAGAAGAAACTAAGCGAGAAAATATATCAACTAGGCAAAAAATAAATGAAAACAAAGACACATAAGTTTATATATGAATTGGTATATGTTAATACAAATATAAACTTATGTGTGTGCAAACAAATAAAGAACATCAAAATAAATAAACTAAGACGAAAATAAAAAAGAAATAAAAGAAAAGCCTAATGCACGAACAAGAGAAACATACATATATATATATATACATATGTATATGTATATGTATATGTATATATATATATATATATATTCAATATATATATGTGCACCAATACCTCTATATACAAATGTATATGTAAAAATAGATATATCTATATATCTAAATATACATATAACTGTATATACCTATAAGCACGTAAAAATAACAAACTAACTATCTAAAAACCCAAGCAAAGACAAGGAAGTTAGATTTGTTTTATCTAAGAGCGTTTCAAGGTAAACTCAAGATCAGTTTGCAAGCTTTTTCTGCATGCTTGATTTATGGGTGAGTTTACCAGCTTGGCGGTACTGTGAGAAGTATTTTTTTAATAAGATTAATTTCTTATAAATACAAGTCATAGGACACACAAGAATTGTTGTTGAATATCAAGAGCAGGAGAGAGATATCTTCTAAAAGGAGCTACAGTCACAAGTGAAAGACAGAGAAAGGTTCAACAGCCAAGCAAAGGAAAGGGTAACAGGTATGATCTAATCAGATAGAAAGTGTCATCATAGATCATTGCTTTAGATTGTAAAGCATATTCAAATCCCTTAAACAGGGTGAACCCTAATAGGCTCTTTGTATAAATCCCTTTACCGGGTAACATCTTTATTGGTGTTGAAAGTCCTCTTACCAGGCGACTCCTAACAAGGTCAAGATCCTAACAGATCTTCTACCAAATCCCTTTACCAAGTAGCACTCTCACGAGTGCTTTGTAAGCCTCTAACAGGGCACCTTTATTAGTGCAATAGTAAAGTTGTGGGTTCTGTCCCACCATGGTTTTCTCCTTCTAACTAAGGGCTTCCACGTATATATGATGTGCTGACCTGTGAATTTCAATTTCTGTTTATGAGTGTCATTATATTCTTTTAATTCTGCAAGAATATATATATAAGGTTAAATTGAAGTAGAAATTGTATTTACTGATTCACCCCCCCCCCCCCCTCTCAGTAATCGGTTAGGATTAACAAAGTTTAATTATAGCTCTTGCAAGGCTTACACGATCCTGATTAATTGTTAAAGGGAGTGGTACTATATGAATACATTGTTGTAATTTAATGATAAAAGAAAGGACATCGTTCTTTCACAGCTTATCATTACCATTCCTACCATTATAAGTCTGTGGAAAGTTAATTTAGTTCTCAAACTCTCTTATACATTCAATGGGTATTGATTACAAGGACGGCAAGCGGATATTGTTTGGGAGAGTTAAGCTTTACTGAAAGGTTAAAATGCTAGTACCCCTTAATTGCCCTAAGAGAGTATATGATGATGGTCTATTGTTTATCTTAACATTGTTATTAAGATAATCAAAAAGGGGACTAATTAAATATTAATATCTAGATTTTACTACAATACCTTTTTTCATTTTTTATTCCTCTTTACATATCTATCCCACCTACTACCATCCATTTAGGACTATTGTCGTCTAAGGGATTCCTTAAAATAGATCATTTTTTTATGGTTAGCTTTCCTCTTCCCTTAATTTGCCTGATTTCCATAGGGAGGTTCTACTACTGATCTAAGTTACTACCCTAATCCTAAATACTACTCTTCACCTATGCTGGAGCTAAGGGTTTCCTTATCTACACCATCTGCGCCTCTGTTTGCCAGTTGATCCACTATCTTATTTCCTTCTCTATATATATGATTGATTGTATAATGCGGAATAGTAGATAAAATTTCCATTATTTTTTCTACTAATCCATTAAGAAACCAATTCGGAGTTGCTCATTTTTTCACCGCGTTTATAACTAAAGTTGAATCTCCTTCGATTTCTACCTTCTCTAGTTTAAGCCTTTTGCATAACTTTAAACCTTCTAATGGAGCATAGAGTTCTACATAATTATTGGACTCTTTCCCTAGGTACATTGATATGCTTGCTATCTGACTACCATTCCATTTAAAGATGCAACTTCCTATTCATGCTTCCCCTAGGTTACCCTTGGATGCTCCATCAAAATTGAGTTTAAACCAACCTTTCGCGGGTGGTTGCCATACACAGCAGACCCTTTTGTTTTTTGCTTCCTCTCTGTTATTGCCCATGAAGGGAGAAATCTTTAATCCATGCCAATTTTTCCGTAGAAAGTTGTCATTGTGTGAGAAGGTTTTGTCCTTTCTACCCAGCATATTCCTACTATTAACTACCTCCACTATACAGGCTTCTAACTTAATCAAAAATTGCTCTATGTCTAACTTTGAATCTCTAAATATTCTCCTATTTCTTTCCTTCCATAACTCCCATATTAGCATTGAGGGAGCTATCTTCCAAATTTTTCCATAGAGGTCATTACTTTCCTTCCTTGGCTAACTCTTTAGGAGTCCTTTAATGTCATTTTGAAGAGCAGATTGCCAATTTAGCTTCTCCACCAGCCATTTCCAACACTTATTTGAAAACTCACACCCTACCAATAGATGATCCACATCTTCATTATCCTTTTCACAAAGAGCACATCTTGATGGCCCGTTAAAACCTATCTTAGTAAACCAGTCTACTATAAGAATTCTCTTTTGCAAGGCTGCCCATGTAAACATCCCTGCCTTTGGCAAACAATCTTTGTGCCAACATAGGTCTATCGGGAGTTCAATTTTCCTCTTTTGAAGAAGATCATAACCTTCTTTTGCACTATATTTACCATTTTTTGCTTTTGCCCAGATGACTATATCTTCCCCTCTTCTTGGGGTTATAGTTCTATTTTTTAAGGTATCTATAAGGAGGTCTAAGAATCTCCTAGGTAGATTCAGATGATCTAAAGGTTTCCATTTCCATCCTTCTTTTCTTTCATCATCAGAGAATTCAATATAATCCTTTAAGTAACATCCCATTGAGGATATAGCTTGATCTATTGATCTGTAACCTATTAATACAAATCTCAATGGAGGATGTGCTCCCCAAGAGTCATCCCAGAAGAGGGCGTTTTTCCCTTCTTTAACATCCCAGGAGAGCCCCATCATAATGGTATCTCTACATTCCTTAATAAAATTTCATATTCTGGAACCTTTAGGCAAAGATTGAGTTCTACAAATACTTAGGTTATCTTGCCCTTCTAGATATTTGAATCTTAAGATCCTAACCCACTTAGCATTTGGGGTTTCAATCATGTTCCAAACAAGTTTGGCACCTAAGGCTTTGTTTTGGAGTGAAATATCCTTGATACTTAGCCCACCATCCTCTTTACTTCTACATATAGTATCCCATGCAATCAATACTATCTTTGACTTCTCCCACGTTCCCTGTCAAAAGAAGGATCTCATATTTTTCACAATTTTCTCTTTTATGCCTTCAGGGAGCCTAAAACACATCATTTGGTAGATGGGTAATGCTGAAAGGACTGATTTGATCATTAGGGCCCTTCCAGCACTTGATAGCCATTTACCTTTCCATGATGCTGCTTTCTTATCAATGTTGTTACAAACTTCATTCCATAGATTAGTTGACCTTATCCCTTTGTCCAATTGAAACCCCAAATATTTACATGGGAATGTACCTATATTAAAATTTAAAATCCTACAAATAGTAATTTTTGCTTCTCTTTTTGTGTGTAGGAAAAAAATGTTTGATTTGTCCTCATTTATTCTCTGACCAAAGGCAGCAGTATAAGACTCAAGAATGTTATGAAGGGAACTAGCCTCATCAATACTTGTTTCTCCAAATAGTAGGGTGTCATCTACAAATTGTTGGTGAGTGCTTGCTTTTAATTCTGAGGTGATCTTTATCCCCTTAATTTTGTTTTCCACCCTAGCTTGGGAGAATGATCTCCCCAAAGCCTCCGCCGTGATAATAAAAAAAAAAGGTGACAGGGGATCTCCTTGCCTTAATCCTTGGGAGGTTTTAAAGAATCCTACTGGGGATCCATTTATCAATACTGACATGTATGGTCCCAAGAAACACTCATAAATTAAATTAATCCATCCTTTTGAGAAGCCAAACGCTTCCAAACATTTACATAGGAATCTTCAATCTACTTTGTCATAGGCTTTCCGTATATCTAGCTTGATAAGCATGCTTGGTATTTTATTGTGTTGAACTGAATGTATAGCTTCTTGTGCTATAATCACTCGTAAAATAGATCTACCCTGAACAAAACCTGTTTGCTCTTTAAAATAATAGCCGGTAGGAGAGGCTTTAGTCTATTTGCAAGGGTCTTCGTTAAGAGTTTATATAAAGTATTACAGAGGGCTATTGGTCTGAAATCATTAAGGCTATCATCATCAGGTTTCTTAGGGATCAAGGCTAGGAAGGTATTGTTGATTTCATTCAACAATTTCCCGGAATTTCTCATCCCTTCAAGAGCCCCTAAGCATTTCTGATAGAATAGTGCAGGAAAGCCGTCTAGCCCAAGCGATTTATCGGGATGGAGGTCCTTAAGGGCTGACTCCACTTCTTCCATAGAAAATTTTGCGTTTAGAATTTGGTTTTGATTTTCCTTAATGACTTTTGGAATGAGGCTTAATATCTTGTTTTGAGATGTTAAATTAGAACCATCTATGTTATTGAGGATTTTCTCAAGGTAGTCTACAACCTCTAATGCTATTTGATTAGGGTCTTCTATCCA
Source organism: Chamaecyparis obtusa (assembly GCA_027943335.1). Lineage (NCBI taxonomy): Eukaryota > Viridiplantae > Streptophyta > Pinopsida > Cupressales > Cupressaceae > Chamaecyparis > Chamaecyparis obtusa. The sequence goes on from BSBK01005945.1 coordinate 349,634, forward strand.
TTCCCTGTCGTTCTTTCTTAATTTCAAAATTCTATTTGCCGATCTTCTTTGTTTAGAGCTGTTGTGAAAAAATTTGGTATTTTTGTCTCCCTCAGCGAGCCATGTCTCTCTAGATCTCTATTTCCAAAAAACTCCACTTTAGCTAAAATGTCTTCATGTTCCATCATTAGAACCTTTTCTTCTTCATATAATGCTAGGTTCATACCTTTTGCTAGCACTTCCTCATTTAAGCTTGCTAACTTACTTTCTACTTCCATTTTTTCCTCAAAAATATTGCCAAATTGGAGATGATTCCAATTCAGTAGGTTTTTTTTATTAATTTTAGTTTAGACATTATTATATATGTTTGGATCCTTCCAAAATAGCCTCTTTCCACCATTTCTCAATGTTTTTTAAGCAGTCTTCCTCTAGGAGCCACATCTTTTCAAATTTAAAGGGGTTCTTCTTGGGGAGGTTGGCCTCTATAAGAGCCAATTCAACTGGGAAGTGATCAGAGCTTGATAAGGGAAGTATATTCGCTTTCATATCAAAATCGAAGTTCGCTAAATTTCCTAAAAAAAAACCAATCCAATTTTCTTGTTATCATACTTATATATGTTCTCCTATTGGACCATGTGTGTCCTCCGTTCCCTGTCCTAATTTCCATGGCTCTCAAGTTATCGATCCATAAGTTGAATTCTCTCATAGTCTATGTTATTTTCTTGGAACCTCCTACCTTATCTGCCTCACACAAAATGGCATTAAAATCCCCTCCCATAATAATTGTTTCATTGGGGTGTGCCATAGTGAAGTTGTTTACCTCTTGCCATATCTCTCTTTTCTCATGAAGGAATTTAGGACCATAAATATTGATTAATAAAAAATTATGATTGCTTCTAATACTTCTAACCCTACCACAAATACAATTAGTTCTTACTTCTAAAGGTGCAAAACTGCATTTCTAAGGGTTCCAGATGATACCTATACCCCCTGATGCCCCTACTGATGGAGAGCCCATAACTTCCCATCCTCCTAGTTTCCTATTCAAAGATTGGTAGCCATCCTCGTTTAATTTAGTTTCCTGGAGCATAATTACTTCCGATTCGAAGAGAGATAAATGCCTTTTGATAAGGCGCTTTTTGTTAGGGGCATTAAGACCCCTAACATTCCATGTAATGATTTTCATTGTTGGGTGGGAAGGAACTTCCCCTTCCCTGCATCAAAATGTTCTGTAATTTTGGTTTGGCCTATAGCCTGACCTACCTTTTCTCTTAACTCCTTAAGGGACTTCCTACCTCTTAATTCTGGTACAAATGCACAATTCAGGGAGCTTTTACCTGTCTTTTTAGTTTTAAATCCTAGATCAACACAAGGGTGGGGCTCAATAGGCTGCAAATATTCCTTATTAGAATCCTCCTCCTTTTCCAAGGCTTCTAGAATCCTTGGTAGGATATCCAAGTTTTGCCCTTTCTCTAGGTATGTTTCATCATCGAGGAGAGGGCCAAGCCCCAAGAAATCAATGATTTCCTCTGTCTTATCCTTCTCCTCAAGGTCAGCATACTCTATAAGGTTTTTCCTCAAATGTTCTTTCATACCATCATGTCTTGAGAAAATTATACCTAACTGGGCATTACATAGCTGATCCTTTGATCCATTTTCCTCTTTACTAAATTCGTTAACCTGAGACCTACCAGTCTTCCTATCAAAAATTTCAATATTCCTATAAAAAAATTCCTTATCCATAGTCCCTTCTTCAATATTGCTGAGTTCTTGTTCTACAAATTCTTTCATAGCCTCCGCTTGATCTTTAACTTGAACCAGAGAGTTTTTGTATTCTTCTAAGCTAATTTCATCTACTCTTGAATCAACCAGTGTGGTACCATTGGGGTCCTTGGCCACTTTTTCCTTTAAATCATTAGTCTTCAACGGTGAAAGAGGGGTACCTAGATTTACTGACTAACTATACTTATGAGGCTCTAGATTGAATGAGAGGTCCTCTAATCTTCTTCCATTTTCAATTTCCTTCAATTCTACTAACCTTCCCTCAGACAAAGAGGGATGGGTTGCCTTCCTCTGGGAATTTATAGAGGGGGAGGGGGGGCTTGGGTTCCATTTACTGATTCTGAGGGGATGTTGATTGAGAAGTCGGGGGCCCTTCTTCCCTGAATTGGATGGAAATGTTACTAGGGATTATTTTCCTAGTCTGAACTAGATTTTTGATAACTAGGGCTTGATTTTTTTCCTCTATTAATTCTGTCAAGATATCAGCTATGATTCTGAACAGTGAAGAGCCTCTCTTGATAGTAATTGGTTTCAATGTTTTAATTGAGATATCCATATTGATTATGATTGTGATTTCCGCAAGGGGATACTTGGCGTCTACAAATCTAACATATGAACCTATCATATTGCATATTTTCCTGAGGATGATTTTGTTTGTGCATTCTATAGGCAAGTTTTTAAGTTTTACTGCTCTAGCTACTAAAAAACCTTTTAGATGATTAGGATTAAAGGAAGGGGGCCAGTTAACCACAGAAAAGTCTGAGCCTAACAAACTAGGGCATTCATTATTTAAAAACTTATTTTTCAGCTCTATGTTATAGCAATAAACAAAGATAAAATCATAAGGGAGCAAAGCCAAACTTACCTGGTTGGGGAATTCCTTTTGAAGCCAATCTACAATTTTTTCTGAGGAAATTCCATATCTGTTCCATCTTATAAAAATTCCTTTAATTTTCATTAACTCCTGGGTACACTCAATAACATTGTCATCAATTTCTAACATTAGGGCCTTCTCATTACGTTTGCGATTTGATAATTCATCTATTGGAGGAGTTGAGGGCTTAAGTCTGCGGTGGGGAGCAGAATAGGGGACAAATTTAGGAGTAATCACTCTTCCTAGGGTTTGCTTCGGCTTCTAACTACTTTGATAAAGACTCTAATAACTTAGACCTACGGTGCAGAGGAGAATAAGGGGCAATTTTCGGAAGTGAATCTTCTGATCTAGGGTTTTTGCTGAAAGAACCTGAAGATTGAAGGGAAGAAAAAACGATTTTCTAAAGGCAAAACAAAAGAGACTTTATCTTTGCACCTTGATTTGGGATTAGGTCCTGCTGGATTAAAATGGAGACCTTTCTTTTTTTTCCTAGAAGCTACCTTAATCCAATGCTCCTCTTGCAACGAAAGCTTACCAAGACGAAAAGGTGAAATGTTTGGGCCAGCGGAGTCTCCTACCTTCAGCGCCATTGGAGCATCAGAAGATTGAGCATACTAGCTTCGAGGAGGAGAGGAGAAATTATTGGAGCCAAAAGGAGACCTCCGCGCATACCAAGTCGAACAAAAGAAAATCCATTGCCTTTGAAGGCTTTCAACACTAAAAAACTTTTGCACTTTTGCACAGGTCTTGACAAAATTGCAAAGCAGAAACCCATTTTTTTTTATTCCCAAGTTTTCCATATTATTTCTTCATGTCCCTTCCTTTTTCCCCGTAATTGTTTTCTTATCCTTTTTTTTCCAAAAGTCATCTCTTTTGGATTATATTATGTTATTTTGTTTATTTATATTTACTATACGAATAATATATTATAAATAATAATAGATTATAATTATAGTGTGATTACTTATTTATTATTTATTATATTTAATAATTTATTAATATTATTATATTGATTCATCAATATATTATATTATATTATATTAATATATCATATTTTTTTATTATTATTATTTTAATAATATTTTATATTAATAATGTATTAGTATCAGTGTTACAAGACTCAAACTCGCCTCGGACTCAGCAAGCTGGATTCGGGCTCGAACTCGGACTCGGCGCCCGGACTCGGCAAGGACTTGGCAAATTGAAAAACCCAAGAAATTCAAAGATTTCAAGGATTTAAAACTTTTTTCATGCATGATTTAGTCAATTAACATCAAAGACAATAATTGAGATAAATAGAAGCTACTTTGCACACATAAACAAGTTTACATTGATCACATAAGTATAAATGCGAATTTATGAAGGAAATAAGTTAACTGTTAAACTAGTTACTAAATAACACACTAGAAATCTGAAATATAAATAGTGTCATTGTCAAAAGTCTACAATATTCATGGAATATGAAATCCATGGAATGAAAAGTTCAAAACATATATCAAAATAAAAGCTAGAGCCTAGAAGACTAAGGCCCTATGTCTTCCTACGTGTACACCTAAGATAGGTCATGGAAAATTTTGCAGCCATCTTCTGTCCCTGTGTATGAGGCTCAACCTCAGTGGCATCCCCATCATCCTCATCCTCTTCATAATCATCATCATCCTCAGACCCCTCACTCTTAGCCTCAGGGTCCTCCACTGGGTCTCCTCGCGCTCTAGCCAATCGATTTGCTAATCTATTTTCTAAAACCCCTATATTCTTCTCCCAAGCCTTTTTCTTCTCTTCTAAGTCTTTGCAAATTATGGAATGACTTTTTTAGGTCTTAGAATCATTAGAAAATCCTTGTTCCAACTTCAATTTGCCCTCAAAAAGCCAGGAGCGGTTGTGGGAGATAACACTGCTGAAGGCATGCTGAATCCTAAAATTTGGCTAAGTCTGGAATTTTTTGAAAATCTAGAATCTGCATTTTAACTCCTATGAAGTTGAAACCTATCTCAAACATCTTGGAATGTATTTATACAAATATAACTTAAAGTATAAGAAATAAATATTTCTTATACTTAAATGTTATATTTGTATAAATCCTCCTGCCCCAGAGTCAAAAAATGACCGCGTATGACAACATCTTACCAACAAAAATCTTAAAATCAGTTAAAAAAAATTAGTTTTTGCTTTTAGACGTGCCGAGTCCTTTGAAAATGATAGAATGACCTTTTTAGGTCAAATAGAAGACATATATGCAAAAAAGAATCATTAAAAGTTTTTAGTTTTTAATGTTTTTTTGTTTTTTTACGTCGTTGGACGCAAAGAGTCCAGACCCTGGGACTCCACGAGTCTAGCGAGTCCTGCAGACTCGGCCAAGTCCTGGAGCCGAGTCAACCGGCCTCGGTGAGCCTAGCTCGACTCGGGACTCGCAGAGTCCCGAAATGTTGATTAGTATGCTTATATATTATTTTATTATTTTAATAATAGATTATATTATATCATTTTATTTATTAAATTTTCTTTTATTATTTTATAAAATATTAATTTCTATTTCAAAATGGGGACATCACACATGACAACTTCTACACAAGTCTCTAATCCTCTAAGTGTTGGTCTTCCTAACCCTTCACTTCTTACAAGTGTTCCTCCTACCTCCATACCTTCTTCATTACCTTCATACAATGTCGTTCATTTCACATATTCCAATCCTCTTGTTGTTCCTTCTAATCCTCCACCAACATCCTTACATTTTCCTTTCGCTTCCTACAAGTTTGCTAGTACATCCAATGTGTATGCCTACTATTGTGTCTTCTAATCCTACCATTAGTAGCTTGGTTCAAACCATCACCGCTTTGCAACAACAAGTGGCTCAATTCACTCAATCTAAGTACAACATCCCTACATGTGACATTGCTAATCCCCTTTCCTTAGATATCCTTCGTGTTGTTATCCCGCAACATATTGAGATACCTCGTCTTGAGACTTATAATGGTAAGGGTGATCATGTGATTCATGTTAGGACTTTCCAAACTATATGTAGTGATTTTGCTCATGACTATAGGCTCATGGCTAAGTTGTTCACACGTACTTTTAGAGATAAAGCTTTGCAATGGTATTGTTCTTTACCTCCTTATTCTATTAATTCCTTTCAAATGCTCGCTAATGCTTTCATTCAACAATTTCAAAATAATATTGGTCCTCAAATTTCTTTGACTGATTTAATGCATTGTAAGCAAAATGTTAAAGAAAAATTTAGTGACTTTATTGGTAGATTCAAACACTTGTATGCTCAAATTTTTTATCCTGTGCCTGATCATGATATTCAACATATTTTATTTCTAATTTGCAAAAAGACATTAGAGATAAGATTCTCCTTACTGAGTATACTTCCTTTTCACACCTTTGCGCAGTGCTTCACCATTATCAGTTACAAGTGAGCCAGCTTGAGAGTTCTACTCCAATGGCTCCTGTTACTGTTGATAAGAGTGACACCGCCGTTCATCAAAACAAATTCTCTAAGCCTAACAACTACATCAAGATTCACAAGTCAACCAACACAGTTGATGATCCAGTGGCTACTACATCCTAAGGTACGGCTACTTTTTCTTCTGTGTATCATCCTAATCGTAAGTACACTCCTTTATATGAACCTTTACCTGTGGTGATGACGAAGTTGATTAATGCTAAGATTCTTAAACTTCCTCCTATCCGTCCTATTGACACTAGAAAACCAATGCCTAAGTCATTTGATCAAAATGTTTTTTGTCAATACCATCGTCAACCTGATCATGATACTCAAAAGTGTTATGCTTTGAAGAATGTTATTCAAGATCTTATTGATTCGAATGCTATATTTGTTGATGATAAGGTTAATAGTACGAATAAATTTGTAGCACCTCCTAATCAGAATTTGCAAATTTACACCAACCCCTTACCTTCACATTCAACAAATGTCATTAACCAACCCTCTTCTCCTGTTACTAACATTAGTTATGATGACAAGGTAGAAGAAGCTAATCATGTGGTTAATCATGCTGAGTCTCAACCTCAACCTTTGACATTACCTTCACACAAACCTAAATCTTCACCTCCTATCACCTTTGATCATTCCGATATGTTTAAAGCACCTAATTGTCCTCTTTACATTACTATTAGGGTTGCTCATATCCCTTTTCATGGTGTTTTGATTGATCCCTCTTCGTGAATGTTATCACTGAAAAACATCTTTTTAACAAAGGATTGCATAAGGATACCTACAATACATCTAGTGTTTGGATTCAAACTTGTAATGGTTTTCTTTATCCTTCTCAAGGTTCTATCAATCTTCCTGTGACCCTTTCTGGTAAGGTTGTTCATACTACCTTTGTTGTCATTCCTACTCTTGATCAATTTCAAGTTAAGCTTGGTATTCTGCGGCTCTCTTCCATGCAAGTTGTAGCCTCTCCTATTCATAAGTGCATAAAATTTCCTCATAAAGGAGAAGTTGTCACCATTAATCATTCTCTTTATAAACCCTCGTGCCCTCAAAATTGTGCTGAGATAGATTTCTTTTGGCCATCTCTCCCTCAAAAACTGCCTGACCATCCTGATCATCTTTATCGATCCTATCAGCAATACAAGGTAGAAAAGATTCTTGAGCTTAGCCTTCCTAAGGTTGATACTCTTGTAAGCTGTCTTACCTATCCAACCTATTCCTCCGCCTATCATTCCTCAACCCGTAGTCGTTCCCTCCTCGGGAACTATGATTGTTGAATCCTTCAAGTTTATCTCGTAAAACCATACCAACATGCTCGTCAGCGTCGCAAGAACCGTCAAGCTAAGGCTAAGGCCCACGCTCTTGCTTCTCAAACTGCATCTTCATCTCAACCTTTGCCTTCCTTCAATCAACCCATGCTTGACCCTTTGAAGGAAGTTAATCAAAATAACAATATGCAAATGGATAAACATGATGATTTTATTTGTATTTTAGATTTTATTAATCTTGATATGAAAGATACTCTTGATGATGATGATGATGATTCTAATGCACATGTTAGTAATGATGAATATGAAAATATTGATATGGATTATGATTTGCCTAACATGCTTTCTACGCAACTAACACTCACTCCTAGTGAAGAGCGCAGTGACTCCCACCAAAGTCCTTGCTTGGATCTGGCAGTGGTTCCTACTCTATTGGATGGTGTTCCTCTTGCGAGTTGCTCACCTTTCCCTAATATTTCAGACCGAGATGGGGAGGGCACGCGACACGCTTGAAGTGGACTTCTCTAGCATGGTAGTCTTTGTGTGTTCGTGTTGTGTTTTTCCCCTGTGTTGTGCTCATTGTTATATGTTTAGTCTAGATCGCTTTAGACGATTCTTGTTGCTCTGTTGGCATAAGATGATAAAGTAATCGAACATGTCGTGCATCTTCTTCTATTTGTACCTCTCTTCTTTTATTTGCCGTTACATGTTATGTTGTCTATGTGCTATTGTTCGTATGTGTGCCCTTGTGTAGTCTACTTGGATGCCGGCGACATAGTAGCACCAATTCTTTTTGGTCTCTGTGTTGCCGGCCCAAAAAGACTCTTCTTCGTATCTCTTACGTGTCTTTCCCTCCATTGTGTTGTAGTTCTACTTCCTTTGGGGAATGATGACATTTCATACTTGATATAATATTACTTATTATCATATGATCATACTGACCCAAAAGTTAGTGGATCCCTTTGTGTTCTCTCTTTTGTCATGTGTTTATTTCCCTTGAAGTGTTCTCTCTTGGGGGCATTTCATAGTGGACACGTTCTTCGTGGATGCATGTATGCTTCCATTAAAGCTATTGCTCCCGTTAAGTTGTTTGCAATCCCTTTAATGTGGGGGCATACACTCCGCTCACTTTTGCACACATGCACGTTGACAGTTTGATTTCCTCTATTGAACTAATGACAATTCATGGGGCTTGGTCTTTGTTCTTTTGGATCTCTCTTTGGACTACTGACAGTCCGAGAGGCCCGATCCTTGCTTTTTGAAATCTCTTTGGATTACTAACAGTCTGGGAGGCCTGATCGTTGTTTGATCCTTCTTTGGACTATTGATAGTCTGGGAAGCCTAATCGTCTTTCCGATCCCTTAAGGACACACATCCTTATGCCTGGGTCATCTTTCGATTCTTCTTCTTGGGAAATGGAATTCCCTTGGGGATGAATCCTTTCAATGAATTGACTAGCATGCCACACACACTTGCTAGACCATTCGATGCTATCTCTTGTTGCCCCCCCCCTTTCTTTTTCCTGTGTAGTTCACAAGAAGGAACACAAACCTTATTGGGCAAGTTGGCTACACTTTCTTGTTAGTGACATCTCTCTTATTTTGGCTCAAGATATGATAAAGACTCAAGTATATTGGAGGCTTGATGGTTTCTTCGTCTCCTTAGTCATGATAAGATCAACTCTTGCTTTTTGATCTACTTTACCGTGAGTTTGAGGCAACTCATACTCCTGCTAAAGTGGGGGCTGAATGTACCTTCTTAAAATGGACGCACTCATTATTTAAGACATTTTAGCTCTTGTCCTTTACCGACTTTATGAACCATGGATGGATTCGTGCTCGATCCCCCTTTCTCTTGTTCATCTCATATCTTCCACTTCCAGCTATGCAATCTCTGAGACCTCAGGGCTAGCTCCATGTGGGCCAACTCTAGAACAGATCGACCAAGTTGACCTGTTCTGGAATAGGTCAACTAGGTCGACTTGTTCCAAAATAGGTTGACTAGGTCAACCTCTTCTACAAGGATTTTAAATCCCAGGGCCAGTGTTGTCTCGGGGAATTAAATTGCAAAATCGGGTGACCCCATTGGCTTGCTTTGTTTTCCCGCTCGGAAACTAGTATAAAAGGAAACCTAGGCATCTCATTTTAACATCCATTAGTGATCCATTATCATCCAACAATCTCACGAGCAAGTTCAAGCAGTCAAGCATTCATCAAGCATTCAAGATTCAAGGATCCTTTGTGAGCATTTCCTCTTCAAGATCTAGCATTTTGTTGGCCATCAAGGGAGGAGATTTACATTGAGGCATTCATCATCTTCTTCATTGATGCACATTTACATCCATGGCTCCATGATGTGGTTTTGGTAGATCCATTGCATTTGTGGAGATTTCCTACATCCGTCATTGCAAATTCAACATATACAACATACAAACATTACAAAATCCTTATTGACAAGGGTTTCTACAAGCAAGGTGAATACTTACATTTGTCTTGTTTCCTTTACATATCTACATTTCAATTTCAAGGTTGATTCCTAAATCTAGGGCTTGACCAAGGCAAGCCCTCATCCACCCAAACCCCAAAACAAGCTTTTCTATGTGTAGGAGCAAGATATCAAAATTACAACCACAGATCTAGAAACTACTTGTCGAGACATTTTCGAAGAAGTTAGGTTGACTTTGCTACAGTGTCCCGAGAACACGGTGACTTCGTGGAAAAGTGTCTGGAACATGTTGCACCAGGTCGACCTGTTCCTGGAGGTCTGAGAAAAACAACATTTTCTAGGTTTTCTGTTGTGATCGCGAATTCGCGGTCGGAAGTTTTGTCATAGGTTCAGATCTGTAGTTTTTAGAGAAAAAAGGCATATTCCTCTACACATTTCAAGGTGTGTACTCTATCGTTCATTTCATTTCTTAGTCTAGACCTGTTTTCATATCTTAATTGGGCTGATTGCATACACTTAGCATCTAGATCTATCTTACTTTTCTCATTAAATCAATTGGTTCAATTTCACATTTGCATTTATACATCTTTAATCAAATCCTACATTGCATGAAAGAGGACTTCCTTGCGTACTTCCTTGATATAATTTGGGTTTAGCATTGGCATCCCTTCATCTTCTTGGGTTGAGAGTTATGGTTGGAAGCCCCTCTTTCTCTTGTATTTTGAGTGTTAGTGTTGGAATGGTTAATTAATGAACTCATCTCACATAGTTTATGTTGTTAGATTCATTAGTATCCATTTCACGCCTAAACAACAATGATCATGCAGAGATAATTATATCAATGACTGCGATATATGCCTGGCAATTCGACATCAATACTGAACTATATATATATATATATATATATATATATATATATATGTTGGTTGTTTCTGATTTAGCAATGTAATTGTGTGCACATTACCCTGTCAGTCATCTTTGATCTTCAATATGATAAATGTTGCAGTTACAGGATAGATATCTGGCAGAGGTATGTTGTCTCAAGTATTCTGATATGAAATATGCAATTACTCTGCATAGGAGCCGTCTCTAATATGTCTATAGTATTATGTGCTCTTTGACTAGTGTCATCTGTGATCTGCAATTGTTATACTTGCACTGAATAGGTCACGATAGCAACCAACTATGCTCTTATATCGAGCGAATTGCACAAAGGGAGATAAGTTTATAAAATCAATTCTTCACATATGCTTTGGAAGGCCAATCGGCTTAGAATGTATGTGTTGAAGAGGCACGATGAAAAGATGCCAAACTTCATTAGAAGTAACTGCTATTGCTAATTTATAATCAATACGATTGTTATGGATAATCATATGTAATCGCAGATTATTATGATTATTATGAGTAATCAATTGGATTATTCATACTCATAGTAATCAGAAATCATTATTTATTATGTCTGCCCAGAATATCGTCGGCTGTATAAGCAAGTCCATGAGTCGGCAGTGACACTCGACCATGGAGAACAGTGATCTCTATGATGTCATTCTCATATATTTGAACATGATACTTATTGTAGAGTGCCATGATACTTACTGTTGAATGTCATGATGCAAAATGCCATGATGCCATAATGCAGAATGCAGAATGCTATGGTGTAATGCAAGATGCCACGAGTGCATGATATGTGTGCATCTATATATTGTATGATGTATGGAGGCATGCATAGGATATGATTGACTTGTTGATGGATTACCATGCATGTATGGATATGGTGATGCAACTATAGGGATGATCATGCAAAATATGATAGTGATCTTATTGAAATGAATCTAACTATTACGCAAATGCAGGAAAATACGTACAAGACATGGTAGGGTTACTTTTCCTTGCCCTTATTAACATGTTTGTTATTGATTAAAATGATAGGATATCACAGTCTCCCATCCTTCAAAAATGCTTTCCCACAAGCATTTGATTTTTCTACTCTTATGGATTTCTTCTTATAGTTGATGCAGGTTCGGGGTGTTCCATCACTCTTAAGGATTACTTCGATCCTTGGATGGATCTTGCTTCTTGAGATTTGTAGAGATTTCTTGAGTTTGTAAGGATGTGACTGAGGAGGTGTGATTTTTTTGGTTTGGAGTCCGTAAAGGATGTGTCTCCTTCTCCCTTCACTAAAAGTAATTGTTTGATGGTTCACATCTTGCTTGAATGGTCGTATGTTTTTCATCCAAGGTAATCCCAATATGAGATCAATATTTCCTAATTCCAATATGTGGAATTGAGCCAAGTGTAGTCTCCAAGCTGCAGTTTGAGGGGGAAAGTTGTAATGAACCCTTTTCGGTCCATTTCTTGATTTTCTCTAAAACTCCCCTTTGTGGGTCTGAATCGTACTTAGGAGTTGTAATTTGTAATATTTCAAAGTAGAATATTGTCGATTCACAATTATTATATATATAAATATTATATCATTAAAATATTCCACTATATGCATTAGAATATTTAGATATATAATTCAGATATATACTTCATATATATATATATATATTACTGAATATTATTATAGATATATATTATATCTCTATATTTCTTGTATATATTTATTACAGTCACCTCCATATTTTATTTATGTATATATCTTTATGAATATGTACTAAGATCTTATGCATTGTGTATATGTATGTGTTCATACATATATATATAATCCTGATTATTTATTACTATTATATAATCTCTTATTCTTAATAGAATTTAAATATAATATTTTGTAATTAATATTAAGTTATTGCTCGCTTGCCAGCAATTCCTATGATTCATTTTCTTTATATCCAACACTTCTCCCCGTTGAACACATACTTCCATTGAATGCTAGAATTTGATCAATACCCAACATATATAACAATCTCCTCCAAATCTGATGCTTCAAACCATATGAATATGCTGTTTATACGTACAATGAGTGGCTGCAATATATAATATAAATAATAAATATTAATATCCTATATTCTTATGTCTCTTGTGAGTCCATGTGATACTCAACTCCCAATTCCCTCCTATCATACGTAAGTTTCCAGAGAAAGACATAGAATAGGAATTATCAATACATGAACTGGGCACCCGATTGAGCATTCAATTATTATAGATTATTCAGAAAATATGAGTCGGCTCTTTTACCATAGACATAGGAAATATAGCTAATAACTCAGATTTATTTATTTAATTGTCCCATATGATACAATTGCAGATATGCTGATAGGAGAGTCCTCCGTACAAATTTATATCTGGTCTGCCGTAGTATATACTCTACTATTCAAGATAACCAGCGTCTCCTAAAGGATGAAATCACCCCTTTCCATGTGATCAGAAAAAGTCTATCATATTTTATTCCATTCATAACTTTTCTATTCCTGTTTAGATTCCAACATATCAAATTAGCGATGATAATGTTGTAAGCATTTGTGTGTTCCTTTAACCGTCACTTGTGTCTTATACTTTTACCCTTCCTCATATCCCCTTCTTCTTGCTGATCAATCTCCACTGCTTTCCTTTTTTTCCTCCTCCTTTCTGTTGAATGTTGAATGCCCATTTCATATACCATGTATGGGAAGGAAAGGTTGCGACCAAGTCTTGTTGGTCACAACTTTTCCCATTGTCTTTATTATTATCTATTTTTAATGATACATAATTTTTAGATTTTATAATCCAATTTTATTATTATTTTATTAATTATTATTATTTTAACAATATATTATATTATAATAATATATTTATTATTATATTAATAATATATTTAACTTTATTAAATATATTTATTAACATTTAAATTATTATCATTTATATTGTTAATTATATATTGTTTATTATTATATTCACAATAATTAACAATATCATTATCTCAATAATATATTATTATATATTATATTAATATTTTAATAATATATTATTAATAGAAGATTTACTATTATTAGTTTATTAACATTTGAGTTATTATTATTTTCTTTACTTATTAATTTATTCTATATTATAATATTTTAATCATATAATTGTTATATATTATAATATTTAATATTTTACTTCTATGATCGTTATTTATTATTACTAGGTTCTATCTAAGAAGGGGTCATGACAAAAGTTATGGTGAATAATTTCTCCATTGGCCAACTTAATCTTGATGTTGTTCCATAGGAGTTTTGCTAGATCATACTTCTGGACTCAAGTTTGATTGATAAAATTGTGAGTAGAACCGCTACCCAGAGTACTTTTATGCTTCTTCCATCAATTTGTCCCTATATTTGAAAAGTGTTGGATGTGGGTCCCTCTAGGTTGTTAAGGCTACCTTCTTCTTTTGGTTCCTTGGGAGGTTTGTCTTCAAAGTCAGTGTCACTACTCAAAATTTCTTCATTCTCGCTAGGTCTTGTTGGCATTACCGGTAAGGATGCAACCAGTAAATGGTAAAGTGGTGTTGTCATTGATGTCATTAGCTAACATTGTCCAAATAGGGAGCATGTGACAATAGTAGTGAACAGTTGACAAGAGAAACGGTTTGGGATACCGATGACACATATTAAGCAGAGATGCACTTATTGCTCTGAGTAGCGACCGGTGAAGTGAAGACTGTGACACTGTGACCGGTGAAGTCACTAACCGGAGCAGTGACTGGTAAGTATATAAGCAGAACAAAACCGGTGTAGACAGAGAAAAGAAAAGTGACAGGTGAAGACAAAGACATGTACACTGCATAAGGAAGGATGTAATCTGATCGGTGAGATATCATTGAGACCAGTGAATCAGTGAAAGTCACAGTTGACAAACACTTAAGAGACTCTTCTACCGAGACTTGTTGCACAAATCACGAAAGATTTTGTGTTACGGAGAAGATCGGTGAAAGGCACAGTTGAAGGATTTAATGCCAAGATTTATGGCACAAATCATGGGGTAATTTCGACTAAAGGAAAGTATGCGATACGCATCTGATGTTGCCTTTACAAAACATAAACACAACCGCATGGCGGATCTCTTGATGAGAAAAAGCTTGTGTCATGCATCTGATGTTTCCTCTCATAACTGAGACTCGACTGGATGATGGATCCAAAGGAGATCTTCGCGGATACTGCAACATGCAAAAAGCAGGAGGAAGTCTATTTATTCCTCAGCTAGCGAAAAATATCATTTGCCTTCATTCTGCCAAAGAGAAAGAGTGAACCTGTACGCTGAGCAAAGCTATGGTAAAGGAAAAAGAGAAGAGAAGAAGAAGAAGAAGAAGAGACAACCTAAAGAGAAGGAAGTGCAACAACCTGAAGAGAGCATACCTATGGTGCCTGGTGATGACTCTCAATGGATGAAACAATTATCTTATCAAGCTAAGCAAAGCCATTTTAAAGGATCAACCCCTCTATTTCTCTCTAACAATTGCAATAGTAAAATCTCAGTATTTGGGTGGACATTAACAGGTCCCTTGTATCAAATCCCTTAACCGGGTGACATCTAGTAGATGTTCTAAAGTCCTCTAACAAGGCAGGCTTTAACAAGCCTTATTTTAAATCCCTTAACCGGGTCGCATCTAACAGTGCGTTTGTAATCCTTTAACAAGGAAGGCTTTTAACAGGGCGCACTTCAGAAGAGTGAAAAATTTGTGAGTTCTACTCACACTGTGGTTTTCTCCGGCTTTGGGTTTCAATGTGATACATCTGGTGTTCTATACTGTTATGATCTTGTGTTAGTTATTTCTTTTAAAGATTTGTTCTGCATGCAGTAATAGTTTATTTATATTAGAGTGATTGAAGTTTTAGTGGGTGTTGATTCACCCCTCCCCTCTCTGCACTGGTTGGAACCATCAGGTCTTACCTAAATGTAGTGAAATTTTTCCTTCCCCTTACATAGGTGTCCTGGAACCTAGGGTTCTTTGGAAGTGAAGCATAGTTTTGCCTTCTAAGCTCTTGGTGACTTTCAAAATCTAATCTAGATCTAGGATTCACTTCTTTGTTGAAAGGAGTAGGGTTCTCTTTAGCAATTGGGGGATCTTTATGGAGAGATTTGCTTTTTGTATACCCAAAATCCACATCCCTAGTCTTCTTGATAGCCTCTAGTAAGGAAACAAGATTTAATGCTTTGACCCAGCCTCTTAAGGGGTTTTACAATCTGTGTTACCCAGGGATGCATTTTCAACAAAAATTGACCCGACCCAATTTCCAAGACGTCCTGAAAACTTCTAAAAACCTTTCCCTTGGCTGTCCCATAAAATTAATGTTTTAGTTTTGATAATTTGTTTGATTTACACTCTCATGTGAACTCTAAAGTTAAATTATTTAACACAAACATTATATGTTAAGGTTTTGTAATTTATATAAGCATGCTTTATCCATGTTTTTATATGAATATTTAAAATTGTCCTATATATTTTACATTTTCCCTATTTTTTATATAGCTGTACCCACTGCCGGCCCCTACTCCAAGAAAAAAAATCCATCCCAGAAACCCATTTCCCTGTTCCCCGTCCCGAAAACCTGGAGTAACATAGCTTGTAACCCATCCATGAAAAGTACAATCAGCCTCCTTTCCCACCTTCCTCTTTAATTCTGAAAATCCTTCCTTACTTCCCCTTCGAGGCATGTATTTCACCCTTAATTCAAGATACTCCTTAAAGGACATCTCGTTATGCATATCACCTACTTCCCAATCCTACTTGATTTGGTCTTGAATTTGGGCAAAAGATGGTTCTCCTCCCATTTGACCTTCTGGTGGTGTGAAATTGGGTAATCCGGATCTAGAACTTTATCTTTTGGGAGTGTTGTTTTGCGATTGTTCCTCTTTTCTGGCATAGTTTCTGTGATTTTCAGGTGTGTGGATTATTGTGGATCGGTTTAGAACATCAATTAGTTGTGTCGATTTGTTTGTAGTTCCCTTTGTTCATGGATCACTTGGACTACTTTGTTTCCCATATTCCCTTCTTCTCCCATGATTGCCTCTTGTCGTCCTTTCTTTCTTCTGCTATATGTTAATAAGGGTTTGCTCATTCATTGTTGGTCAGGATACGTGGCTCTAATACCAATTGTAATGTCCCCTTTTTGTAATTATATGGACACTACATGGATTAACAAATGCAAGGTGCAGATATGTGAATTATGACAGTGAATTATGAACACAAATTAATAAATTATGAATATGACTGGTAGTTCCAAATGCTATAACAATGGAAATGTATTGATGAATAATAATGTAATGGTAAATGGGATAAATATATATGACTGGTAATTCCAAATGCCAAAATGGAATACAATCTGATAGTTTAATTCTATCACAATGATAATGCAGAGATAATTATATGAACGACTGCGATATATGCCTAGCAGTTCGAAAGGGATACTGAATTTTATATATATATATATATATATATATATATATTGGTTGTTTCTAAATTAGCAATGTAATTGTGTGCACATTACCCTGTGAGCCGTCTCTGAACTTCGATATGATAAATGTTGCAAGTTACAAGATAGATATCTGGCAGATGTATGTCGTCTCAAGTATTTTGATATGAAATATGCAATTACTCTGCACAGGAGTTGTCTGTGATATGTCTATAATATTATGTGCTCTTTGACTGGTGTCGTCTCTGATCTGCAATTGTTATACTTGCACTGAATAGATTGCGATAGCAACCGACTATGCTCTTATATAGAGCAAATTCCACAAAGGGAGATAAGTTTATAAAATCAATCCTTCACATATGCTTTGGAAGGCCGATTGGCTTAGTATGTATATGTGTCGAAAAGGCACGATGAAAATATGCCAAACTTCATTAGCAATAATTGTCGTTGCTAATTGATAATCAGTACGATTGTTATGAATAATAGTATGTAATCGCAGATTAAACATAACAATCAATATATTCCAAGTATCGATGGTAAATGGATATAGCCATCGCTAAGAATTATTACTTTACTCATAATAATCATTTATGATTATTATGAGTAATCAATTGGATTATTCGTAGTAATCATAAATCATTATTTATTATGTCAGCCCGTAATACCATCGGCTGTATAACCAAGTCCATGAGTCGACAGCGACACCCAACCATGGAGAACAGTGATCTCTATGATGCTATTCTCGTATATCTGAACATGATACTTATTGCAGAGTGTCATGATACTCACTGCTGAATGTCATGATGCTGAATGCCATGATGCAGAATGCTATGGTGTAATGCAAGATGCCACAAGTGCATGATATGTGTGCATCTATATATTGTATGATGTTCCCTGTAAGTGACAATGTGCATGGAGCATTATATGATGTACGGATGCATGCATAGGATATGATTGACTTGTTAATGGATTACCATGTATGTATTGATATGGTGATGCACCTATAGGGATGATCATGCAGAATATGATAGTGATCTTATTGATATGAATCTAACTATTATGCAGATGCAGGAAAATATGTACAAGACAAGGTACGGTTACTTTTCCTTGCCCTTATTTACATGACGATGAGGCCACCTAAGCACGCTACCTCATGTTGTGACCAGGGAGTCCCCATGGGGCCAAAGGGGCCAAAGGAGAGAAAAGTGGACTACCTTTGGGCTTAGAAAGGATGGGCTTTGGGGCACTCTGTTGTGAATACTCCTCACAATCCCTACCATGTTAAATGGGTGATCAATCATTAGACGCAAGTTAAGAGTGGTGAGATGAAGGAGAACTGGGATAGGATTTTGTCCCTAGGGTAGGAGGTTTTTGGGGCACCTCCTACCTTATCACTTCTATGGTTGGGTCATCCTCAAGTTAACTCCAACAATCTATCGAATTGATCAATATCCCATATATATATATATATATAAGTTACCCCGGGTTTTCAAGGCTGAGGGATGAGGGGACGGGGAAATGGGCTTCTGGGACGAATTTTTTCTCCTGAAGCAGGGGATGGCAGTGAATACGGCTATATAAAAAATGAAAAATTTTAAATATTCATATGAAAACATGGATAAAGCATGCTTATATACATTTTAGAACCTTAATATATAATGTCTATGTTAAATAATTTAAATTGAGAGTTCACATGAAGTCAAACAAATTATCAAAACTCAAACATTATTTAAATTAATTTTATGGGACAGCCAAGGGACTGGTTTTTGAAAGTTTTTGAGTTTCCAGGATGCGTTAAATTATGTTGGAAACGCATCCCTAGGTAACACACATAATTTCTAATTTAAAGAAATCAAACTATGACATTATGGCTACGAACCCTAACTATGTTGCAGGGATTTCATGTTACGAAATTATTTAATTGGAAAAACCCTATATATGGTAAACCCTAACCCTAATCTTGTGCAATTACAATTTGAGGGCAGATTTGGGGGCTAATTAGGGAAGGGACATTACATGGAAGAATTGTTGTTGCCCATTAAGATTATGGTACCTATACGAAATGTTTAGTTGAGAGTCAACTTTCGAGTCAAATGATAGCAAAAATACTGTCATTTTTCACTGAATCACTCCTTGTTGAATCCTTTTTTCTCATGGTCATGAATGTCGTTTTCTTGTCACTTGTCTCTAATAATGTCAATATATATGGACATCATAATTTGCTTTCTAGCACATTAAATGAGAGGCAAAACAAAGCTCAAACACAAAAGATACGTCAAATTGGTTCAGTCGTGGGAAAAATGGGTATTTGGTATTAAAGCACTTATCTCCAAAGGATGGACACCTACTCCATAGGAGAACTTCTCCAAAGGATGGATACAGTTTTTGGTCATAACAGTGTACCTAGTGTATTGCTAGATGCCTGTCCATTGTATGTCCAACTTTACATATACTTTAATTGAAAAGTGCACTCTTAGTCATAAATTGTCCAATGTCAATATCAAATTAGAACAAAAAAAGACTCAATC
The DNA here is from genome assembly GCA_027943335.1 of Chamaecyparis obtusa. NCBI lineage: Eukaryota > Viridiplantae > Streptophyta > Pinopsida > Cupressales > Cupressaceae > Chamaecyparis > Chamaecyparis obtusa. Next base: position 369,337 of record BSBK01005945.1, read on the forward strand.
ATTGTCTAATGTGGCATCCTTTATATGAGCATGTGCCTTTCCAATGGAGTGCGCCAATTAAGAACAATACAATAAAAGTGAGATCCCATGGTGTGGCACACACCAATACAAAGAGTGTCAAATTTAAAACTTAAAAAAAATGTGAAAATGAGTGCACCAATACAGAGAGTGTACAAGTAAACTGAAAAGCGTGACAAAAATTGCACCAAAAGATCCCAAGTGCATATCTCTACAAAGAGTTGATAAGGTTCATTAAAGAAAACTTCTTCAGAGCTTTCAGTGAAGTTACAATATGTTTTCGAGTGATTGCAGCAGGTTTTAAGCGTTAGAACAGTGGATTTTCATCCTTACTTTTCATACCCAACCACTACCAGGATTACCATATGTTTTCAGTCAACACATATACAACAGTTGTCAGCAGGGGTTTAATCATTCTCAGACCAAGGGAGAGCAAGGATGATTCCAGCAGGTTTTAAAAGAGATATCCCAGTTTTTGCATCATTATCAAGTTTTGATGCTGATTTCAGAGTCATCTATGACAGTTGCAAACAGATTTTCAGTCATTCATAAGACATACAGTGGATTTCCGCAACTTTCCATAGGCATCATGAGAGAGGGTTTGATGCAGGTTTTTAATATTGGCACATCATTTTCGAACATTCACAGCAGGATTATAATAAGATTTTTTATTGTTTGTCTTATTTTCCAGTAGTTTTCAGTAAATTTCAGTCATTGTTCTTATAAGGCACTGAGAATTAAATATTTTACCTCAATTTTCATTCAAGGACCAAGGTATTCAAGGTCATCGGTTCTACTTTCATCAAACAAGATCTTGAGGAGGTTTTCATCGAGCAAAGGACAAATTGTCAGGGTTTCATCTATGACAGTGCCTAGTGTTTCAAGTTTCTTCTGAGGATCTGTCATGATTGGAGCAAAGGTGTTACATCAAAATCACTAGGAGGAGCCAACAAATGGAATGGCTACTTCTAGCCACAACTATTTTTAGCAAGGTTACCCCGAGTTTCCAAGACGGGGACGGCAGGGGGCGGGGGGACAAGTTTCCGGGCCGGCAAATTTTTTTGCCAAGGTTGGGGACAGCAAGGGGACAGCAAAGGGGACGGCTATATAAATTATAGGGAGGTTTTAAAATATATAGGGAAATTTGCAAATATACATGACATTCATATGAGAATATGGATAAAACATGTCATTTAAACATCATATAACCTTAACATACAAGTTTACAACATTTCATTGTTTCAAAACATAATATGCATTCAAAATTCAGAAATCGGAATTCATTGTCCAATGTCAATATCATATATGCATCAGCACGTGATAACAAAAAATATCATATGCAAACAAGTTTAACATACAAAACCAAATGCTCAAAGGCTAAGTACTGCCATATAGTTTCATGTTCAATATAAAAATCAAAATACATAAAAACAAAGCCCACTGCTGCTCCTATTCCGATTCAGCTCAAAACTTCAAACCCTTGCTGCTGCTGTCAATGAAAGACTAGAAGTAAAAAACTTGAAAATTTTACGCATGTAAAAAGAATGGAGAAGATGCAAGTATAAGCCACGTTTTTGGCTTTTGGGGCATGTAAGAAGGTGAGGCCCACAAACCAACCCCCCTCAAGGCAAAAAAAATTGCATTTTTTTATTTATTTTTGACTTTTGTGTGTGCATACAATTGGGGACGGACAGCCGTCCCCGGTACGGTCAGGGAACGGCTATGGTGTCCCCGGTACTTCCAGAAGTCCGCCTTTTTTTTGGGTGACATCCCCAAGTTTCCGGGATGTCCCCACCAAAATTTCAAAAATCCGGGACAGGGCGGGGGGGGTATGTCCCCTGGCTGTCCCCAACTCTCCGAAACATCCCCGGTACTGGGACGGGGGAAATTAGGCCAGAGACACGTCCCTGGGTAACACTGATTTTTAGCCATTGATATTTATTGGAGAGAGTTACTTGTGGATATCTATTTGAAGTTTTCTTGTTTAGACAATGTATTTGAAGACAATTTTTTATTTTCAGCTTACTTTGTGTACAATAAAACCATTTCCAACATAACTACTTTCAGTATGCTTTTGTTTATCTTGAATAAATTGCATACAGAGCAATGTAAAAAAACCTTAAATAAGTAATTTATGCACATAGTTTTTTATGGAATGATATAGTTGTACACCTACTTCTTGATGAGATGATACTTCAATTTGTCTTGTGTAATCTAGCGTTTGTTGGTTTTTCACAATCTTGTGTTGCACTAACGGCTTTTGATCTGCATTTTTCTTAAAAACATCAACGTTGTTAGCTTTCATAGTTTTCATGACTGTCGGATGCCAACATTGTCTATGCCAATCCTTGTATACTGAACAAGTTGTTCAACATATGAAACAAGATAATCCTTGACTGTGACTTTGACTGCAGAGATGCAACGATCTAAACAGATGTATCTTTTGTTGATATTGTGGTCATGATTAATCATTGGTCTATAAAACAAGATAATCCTTGACTGTAACCTCCACTGTGAAGATGCAAAGATCTAAAACAGGAGATGTATATTTTGTAGATTCTGTGGCGATGATGAAACATTGGTATATTACTTGGTTAGATAAATTGGTGGTGGTTTGGGGGCAAAGATTCAAAACCACACAGAGCTTCATGGCCCACCCATCCTTTTTTCAAATCAAAATTGAGGTTTATCTTTTTAGAAGACTAAGGCATATGGGGCAGCTAGCCCTCCCAGAGACAGTTTGGACATCCCACAGCCAGCTCGCCTACATCCCCCAGGCATCCCTGTTTTGTTTTGGACATCCCAGAGACATTTCTTACTTTTCCAAATATGGGGGATGGGGAGGGGACATTTCCTACCCACCCCTACATTCTGTATAAGGGATGGGGACATTTAGGCCAGGGGTGGCATCTCTAGAGAAATATTGGAATTAATGCATTGGTAGATCCAAGTTCATAGTGTATTCTTATTTCAAATGAAGCATAGATAAAAATAGTGGTTTCCAATGGTAAGCATCCAACACAACACAAATATGTAGCTTGAAATCTAAATAAAACTTCAGTGGAAGTCAGAATGCATATTCAAGTGCTGCTGTATCCATAAAGGAAGCTGGAATTATAGCTGGAAAAATTCTACACCCATATCAGAAATTCCAAAATTTAGCTGAAATAATTCGGAATTGGAGTGTAAAAAGTTTGTTATTATCAGAAAAGGTTCTAAAAGGCTTGCTGCTATAAATGCCGTAATCTGATTAAACAAATTTTTTCCTGAAAATATCGAGAACAAGGAACATAAACACTGAAGTGAAAGGATAGAATTTTCTTTCTTTTTCTTCTTCTTTGAAGTGAATTTGAGATTTATAAGATAGATCTATATTAAAATTTAATTGAATCAAAGGCTGGAGTCTGGACAACATAAAAATCTTAAACCACACAATGGAGCTTCATTTTATCAAAATGATCAACACAAATTAGAACAGCACATAAAATGGCCATGCATAGTCCTTCCACAGAATATCCACAAATATTAAACAACCATTTCAAAACATCTATGTTCAAGACTCTATGGATTAAAGCCTTTTTGCCTTAAATCCTTTGTAATATATATAAATCAATCGCTTTGCTTATAGGATGTTAGACGTTAGCAACCCTCTCATTGTGACAAAAATAGTTACAAATCCTTGTAGAACTAGATGCTTAGCAACTCTATTGTTGTTTGAACTGCCCATGACATCTATGATACTTCATAACCCCACTGTTACTCTTTGTAATGCCTACGATAAAATATATTGCAATTCCTTCAGTATGACCCTATACGAAAGAATTCTTTGTAATTCCTATGTCATTGCCATGAGATTTAATAGTTATAGTTCTATGGTTCACATATTTGACTTTTGTTAATAAGTAAATTCAAGTGAACAGAAGATTATTAGACTGCAAACAAACACAGCTGATGATCCAATTTGTGAATTCTCGTAATTAGAACAAGCACAACTTCTAGGATGACAATATTAAAGCACAACATACAACTTATTAGAAATCATTCAATGAGTGATGAACCTGGTGATATCCGCTTGCCCAGTTATTTCCTGCTCCTCCTCCATGATCAGATAAATATATGTTTTCATGATTGTAAAGATTCCGGTAGTCACTATTTTGAATGCCATTTATAACTCTAGGCTCCAAATCCATCAAAAGAGCTCGTGGAATGTAGTGTTCATCATCTGCTTGATAAAAGAATACATCTTTTCTATCACCTCCCTATAAAATATAAAAAAGTTTGTCAGAAGCAAGGATTGATCAGAAGGCAAGGAATGGCTGGATTGCATAAGTAAAATGCGGAACGAATTTTTACAAGGATAGTAATAGGGGAAAAACTTGTGGGATACCAAAAAACATTGTATGGTCATATATGAATGCTCAAGGGCAAGTAGAGTGCTTAACGGGAGGAAAAATGCCTTTGGAATTGACAAGGGATCAAATTCAGCATGGCTTTATACTCATCCTAAGCTTAAAAATTTGAGAAATGTGGAAAGAATGACAAACAAACCAAAACAAGGGAATCGAAATTGACTCATACACAAAGTAGAACATAAGAAAATGAAACGATTTCAGAAGAGTTCAAACACAAACATACTTTTATGCAATCCCCAATTTCACTTTAATAATTTTGATTCTATGCAAGTAAAACTTCAAATTATATTAATCTAACAATAACACCATAGCATTTTTCTGCAGATCAAGCGTCAAATCCAACATCTGTCATTGCCAATAAAGGTCCAATATGTGACAAAGCATACACACTATAGTAGTAACTATAAAATTTAGCCATATGACAGAACAAGAGGAGCCAGCTTGTATCCCAATAAATACTAATATCCAACTCAAAATTATCTAAAAGATGCCGCTTTGGAAAACAAGCAACCTGTACACAACTTTCAGCAGTTCTGTTGCTATTCCACGATGCCTCTTCTGCTCCTGAAATACAATACCATCAAAAGGACTTTCATCTCAAAAGGAAACTCATTGTTTCTATCATCAATATAATATAGCCTCAGTAATCCCAGATCATAACTGTATCAGATTTGTAATCAAGCTCTGCACAACCCAAAAGATGAAATGGCATGTTCCTTGAAATGTGGCAATAGTGTCATATCCTCCTTTCATTTCAATTACTTGAATTTTATGATTAAATAATTTAATCTTGTCGAAATTGTGTAAGAGGTAATGGAATCACCTTGATTTAATGGACAGTAGCTTGGGAATTTCAAGGGAATGAAAAGATCAATCTCTTGCACTTTTTCTCTTAATTTTTATATTGTTGGAAAAACAAAAAGAATTGACAAGTGTGAGCAGATCTTAATTTGAAAATTCATAAAATATAAAGACCATTATTCTTTGAATTTTGAACTTTCACAATATGTTGTACACCTACAGGAAAAATAAACTTCTATATTCCTTTTTTAAGTCCAAACACTAGCCATTTCTTGTCAAGTCATTACAGGATCCTTGTCACCCATGCTCATTAATGTTGTGTTTTTGAATCCTAATCAGTGTCAATGTATAGCCAATGCCAGACTTTCCAATGCATCAGCTGAGGCAAAGAACAGAACTTGGATTTAAGAGGATAGCCAAAATTGTTTCAGTCATGAAAAGTTGGTGTCCAAGTCTATTGGAGAACACCAATACACTAGACCACCAAACATTAAGTGGAGAAATCGTTGTCCACTTGCATTGAAACATGCAAAAAATGAGTTTTGAGTGAAAAAGTGGCACTCCAGTGCTGAGATGTGTGCCAATACAATAAACCACAAAAAATATGTTTCAAGATTGGAAAATGCATTAAACTATGTCCAAACAAAGGTTAAGTAATAGATTAAATAAAATTATAATTTATGTTCATTTTAAAATATATCAAGGGGCATGTGAAGGGTTATGTCTATCAGAGGAAAAAAGTATTTAAGAGAGACTACGCAAGGAAAAGGGACATCATTAAAAATGCATATTTATTATCTAATTATTGCTCTTTGTGGGGCATGGAACTACGGTTCAGTTAACCTTAGGGAAAAAACCTCTAGGTTTCAAATTGGAGGACGAAAGTGATTTCATACAGAGAACACCATTGTGCTAATCTGAGCTTGAATTAGAATATCCTTTCAACTAGCAGCAGATTGTAACTTCTAGGTATAAAGCAGTTATGATATTTCTATCATTGACCCATGTTTCACGAGTAGTGGTTCACACAAACCCATCTCTCATGAGAATGAATGGAACACTTAGCACTCATTGCATTTAGGTGATGCTCACAGAGGTGAATGACCAGGACTTCCCGGGAGGTCACCCATCCCAGGACTACTCCATCTCGAGCGTGCTTAACTACAGAATTTCCTCCATGGTTAAACCCACTCTGCTTGCAGCCCCATTTGCAACCCACATGGATCAATGAGTTTGACTCAAAAAACTGTTAACAATATTAAGTTGTCATTAGTGAAATCAGATGCAAACACCATTCCCACTAATAAAGGTTCACCGGTCACTCACGTTACTTTAAAGGCACCGGTAGACTAGGAACAGAGTGTATGCACCGCCGGTAGACTAAGCAGAGGAGATGCACCGGTAGACCGAACTAAGTACATTGTACCGGTCTTATTTTGCATACAGGGATGGACCAGGTATAAGAGTATACCGATCAAAACTGCATAAAGATCCCCACCGGATTCTGCGGAGCAGTTTGAGTTAAAACCAGAATATGCGGAGCATCCACCGATCAAAACTAATGTTAGCTTTTTAACAGGAGTTAACTTTATTTATGTGGATGTTTTCAAGGTAAACTCCAAATCAGAATGCAAGGCTTTTTGCTAGTTGCATGATTTAATGTTGAGTTTACAGCCTGGCGGTTCTATGAGTTAAGGGTTTCATTGAGATGAACTCTTGTATAAATACAGGTCATAGGACGCAAGAAAAATAGTTGTTGATAGTTGTTGAATAGAGAGAGCAAACAAGAGGTATCTACAGAGATATTACAGTCACCAGAAGTGAAAGGCAAAGAAGGAGAAAAGATTCAACAGCCAGGCAAACAGGGGAAGAGATCAACAGGTATGATCTAATCAGACAATCAGTGTCAATTAAGATCATTGCTTTTATAAAGTGTGAAAGCATATTGAAATCCCTCAATCAGGGTGAACCCTAATCAGTTCTTTGTAAAAATTCTTTAACCAGGTAACATCTTTGCTGATGTTGAAAGTCCTCTAACCAAGCAACTCCTAACAGAGTTAAGATCTTAACTGATCTTCTATCAAATCCCTTAACCGGGTAGCACCTTCACAAGTGCTTTGTAAGCTCCTAACAGGACATCTTTATTTCTGTAGAAGTGAAGTTGTGAAATCTGTCTCACCGTGGTTTTTCCTTTCTAACCGAGGATTTCCACGTATACATCATGTGTTGATCTGTGTATTTCTATTTATGCTTGTGGATGATTGTTTACATTCTACTTATCTTGGAAGAATAATTAAACAAGTGTTGAATGGTATTAGAGATAGTATTTACTGATTCATCCCCCCCCTCTCAGTAACCGGGTAGGAATAACAATTGATATTAGAGCTACGTTCTCTAATATATAAAGCTTAACCGCTTGAGAGAAAGATCATGGAGGGTTACAAATATCAGAAACAGCTTGAAGAAGCCAACGACATCATTGCCTCTCTGGAGAATAGGCTGAGAAGATCACTTGCAAAAAGGAAGGAGTTGGCTCTGCAGTTGAATAAGAGCAATGAGACTATTGATGAACTCTCTGGGCAGAGTGGATCTGATGAAGCTGAGGAGGCAATTTCTGAGCTCATGGAGAGGAACCAAATCCTAACCAGTCAGATCTACAACCTGAAGAGGAGGCAAGAAGATAATGCCCTAAGGATGATTGAACTGATTGAGAAAAAAAGAAACGCTGAAGATGAAAGAAACACAGCAGTCAAGTCATTAAGAGTCTTTGAAAAAGCAAGGAACCGGGCAGAGGAAGCTGTAGGGGCAAATGATCTTGTCATTCTGCAACTTCAAGAAGACATGCAAATTGTCACCCAAGAAAACGCCAACATGCAAAAGGGCTGGCATGATAGGGATGAAGCATGCAAAAGGCTAGCATTAGAGTTGTATCAATTGAAGGAACAGATGAAAGAACTTGAAGAAAGAAATGAAACCCTAAGAAGATACAACGAGAGCTCGGTCAAGCTTGATGAGCAACTCAAAGCACAAAGATCCCACCGATCTTGGATTCACTGATAAAGACACCAAAGAGACTGGTGAGTCTTCTGAAGCTAAGACAAGCAAGAAGGATAAGAAGAAACTGCTGGCACAAAAAGGTAAGAAGACTCTCAACACCTCTTGCAATCATTGTGGGAAACTGGGTCATAGAACAAATGACTGCAAGAATGCACCGGTAAAGCCAAACAACAGTTACTGCAAAAACTGTTGCAAGTATGGCCACAAGACCAATGAATGTTGGTCGAGCCCCACAACTGTGTCCAGTGGAAGCAGGGGAAGCTTCAAGGGTTATTGCTACGCATGCAACAAGTTCGTACATGAGCTGATGAATGCAGATGGAAGACAATGGCATTCAAATCCCCAAGACCGGTATTCACCAAGAGAAACAAAAACCGGAGCACAACCAACTGTGCTAACTGTGGCATGCATAGTCACAATGACTCCTGGTGCAAATCACCTAACAATAGAAGGGTGAATCCATGGAAGGCAACCGGGATAGTCTTTTACTCCTGCAACAAAGTTGGACACCTAGCCAAACACTGCAAGAACTGGTCAATGAACAAGAGGAAAGAATCGGTCAAACTGGTGGAGAAGACCACATCCTCAAATGAGAAGATCAATAAGGAAGAGAAGACTGAGAAAACAATCAGGCGTATTTGGTTCAAAAAGGAATCAAAGAGCTCCGCTGAGGAGAAGACAAAGGAAAGATCATCATCAGCTGATGGTGATATCTCTTCAGCAAACTGAGCCTACAGGGCTTAAGGGGAACCGATAGCTCGTCTACTGTTCCCAGTAGGACTGGTGAGAATCAGTCTCACTCAGTCTACAAGGATAACCAGTCAGGTAAGCATTAATCAACCGAGATATGCACAACCGAAAAAGCTGGAATACCGGATGGCGAAAACGGAAAGAAAGGTTAGGTAAGGCAATTAATGTTGTAGCCGTTTAACAATAGTTACCCTTTGGTAATTACCGTTATGCCCTAACTCTATAAAAGAAAGGAGAATTACTCATTTAGTTTTACTTTGTGATCTTTGTGATTAACAAATTTTTATGCTGAGTAATATTCTCGCACTTTGATCATCGTGAGCTATTGTCTGTTAGACCGATCAAGCTTCTTTCTATTAACCGATTGTTAGCAATGACATCTTCATCCTCTACTGTGAAGTTGATCAAGGTTAATCAAGCAGACCGACCTGCATATGATATTATGGCAGTTCAAAACAGAGAAATCGACATGGCTGGTGCGCTTTCATCTGTACCAAACAGAGTCCTTATGACCGAAGACGTCATGGCGTTCATTCATGCTAAACAGGAAGAATTGGGCAAAACTTATATTCAAAGCGAATACCTCTCGCTATGTGAAGAAGGGAGACTTCCTGATAAGTATGCGAAGCTAGTATCCTCTAGACTTATCAATGGAGTATGCTACCCGACTGTCTTCCGGGAAGACCTAATTCAACTAGTTCTAAGTCGTCTTCACAAACCAGGTTTTTGTCTCACTAAAGGTGTATGCAATCCGATCACTAAAGAAGACCTTCACAGAGTGACCGGATACAGCAACCGAGGGGAAGCATTAACCCTAAGGACCATCTCCAACACGGTTGTCATGAAGTTAACAAAGTCAAGATCTGATGGTCGACTCGTGACCGTCAACGACATTGAAGACGATGGAGTCCGTTTTGCGTCTGCTGTGATTGGCTACAAGGTTTATCAGTCGAGCAATCTAAACAGCATACCAAGTGGAGCAATTCACGCCGCATACCAGATAATGTACGATAATGCTCAATACAACATCTGTTTGATGCTTCAAGGGCAAATCTTTGAAAACATGAAGAAGCTCGGAGTTGTCAAGAAGAAATCCATGAAGTATGGAACCCTATTGGTATGTCTGTACTTCTACTATTCAAATTTCTTCCCGAGAATCGGAAAAGTGACTTGGGGAACCGATAGACCGGTCATGCATCAAATCAGTGAAATGGCCAACCAACTGGGAAACCAGTTAGGTAGAGTAATGATTGAGCACTTCGAGGCATTTCAACTACAAATGCATGCAAGGGCGAGGATACCGTCAACCATTGTTGACACATACAAAGACGAGGTATGCTTTCTAGTTACCACTGATAACTGCATAATTCAAGTCGTGGAACCAAGAACCATGTACGCTCCTGAATAGGGCTACGAGATTACCACAAAGACTGCTAAGGCATATGCAGACGCCTTGACTGAGGCGGATCTAGATCTCTCTGCTTACCAGTTCGGTACCCATGAAGAGATCTAGGAGAATCTAAAGAAGAGGGCACCAATCAAGAATGTGTATGTCAAGAGAACACCTACTCCAAAGAAGAAACCAGTCAAAGATCAACCCAAGGCTCAAAGGAAAAGAGCACAACCGGTAGCGAGCACTCAAGAGGAAGATCCAAAGGAAACAGAGACTAAAAACACTATTCCTTTAATCAGAAAGAGGAAATCAGGTAAACCGGTAAAGGAGGATCCACCTAGAAGGAGAAAGCCCACAATCGATGAATTTGTGGCAGGATTAAAAGATACTAGTGGAATGAGTTCAATGGACACAAGATATCAGTTTGCAAATGAAGAATACAGGAGAAAGATTGAAGAAGCGGTAGTATACCGCATTCATAAGTATAATCTGTATCCTACCGAGCTTCACAGAGTTGTACTTGATGATCTCCTACAAATTCTTGAAGCTAGATGGAAAGCTTCAATGGATACAGAAAAGGAGCTGAGGATTCGAGCTCTGCTAGAGGTTCAGAACCACCTCGCTCTAGAAGAAGCCACTGAACAAGCTGAACTGCATTACCAAGATTTCCTGACAAAGAAGACGATCATTCAGATGCTTATAGGAGAAGCCAACAAGGTTCATGAGGAAGGAGTAGCCATATGGACCAAACTTCTTCAGACCCAGCAACAGGCAAAGGAAGCACGACAAAGAACCACAGTTCCACCGATCATTGATACCGAAAAAGGAAAAGGAGTGCTTGGAGCTAAACCACCGGTCAAAGAAAGGAATCCTACGGAACCGATAATTGTAGACATCACTGATGACAAAGGCAGTGATCCAACTCGTCCAACTGTTCTAATTTCTCAAAAAAAGGTAATACTTGCACCATGTCTGTCAATGGTATTGTTGATGAAGTGATGGATTTTGGAGAAGTAGAAAATGTTGCTAAGTGGTATAGTCTGTTAGACGAAGATGATAAACAAGCTATAATAGTAGCTATAGTAGAAACTTTTATCGACTACAATAGAACTCCAAGGGACTATAGGGCCAAGTTTCCCCCTGAGTTAAATTCTAGGCTTCAGACCAAATGGAGAACCGGTCTAGGCACCAACACTAGAATTAGTAAGGAGATGTTATCTAAGGTTAGACCTGGTCTCAGTGAAGAAAGAGTCAAACTTCTACTAGAAGAAGCAGCAATGAACTTGGATACCAAGTATAGGGTTGCCAAGATTCTCAACGGATATGAAAATAAAGTTTACAAAGAGACTCTAGATTTCTAGCAGCAATACAATTTTAGTGCACTAGAAAGAACAGGTCCATAGGATCAACCTGAACCTGCACTAGCACCACCAGTTCAATTCACTACTCGTGAAGAGCCTGCAACCGGTAAGGTAAATGTTCAATCAGAGGAGTTCACATCTGGTGAACAAGTAAATGTTAAACAAGTAGTCCCCCCGGTAGAACAAGAGCTAGGAAATGATATACCCATGGGAGAATTACATACAACTGAAGAACAGCATAAGGAAGAAGTGCTAGCAGAAAAAATCCATCCAGAAGAGGAAGCACCACCAGAAAATGAGGCATTACCGAAGGAGTTAGCCCAACCGGGAGATGATGAAAACAAAGAAGAACAGCAGATAGAACATGAACAAGAGTTACCTGTACACAGTGAGCAAGCTCTACCGGAACAGGAGCCCAAGCAAAAGGAACAAGCAGACATTCCAAGCTCCTTCTCATCTAAGAGAAAGTTATCATTTGCTGAGGATAAAGAAGCCAAAAGGAGAAAGGCCACCGATACTGTGGTTGACATCAGCAAGATGTCAACAAGGCAGCTAAAGGAGCTAACCAAGAGGAAACAGGACATGGTCCTGACCACTGTCAAGAATATTTTGAGCAACTTCGTACCTGATGCTGACATAGATGAAGATGAACCTGTTATAGATCCGCTGGAAGTACTGGCACAAGCAATCGGTGATGACCTGCAAGATACAGAGACTGTAGCAATAGATCACTATGAAAAGAAGAGAATAGAGATTCTCCATAAACAAGTTGAAGAAATAAAGGTGACTGTGACAACCAATTTAAGAATCCTTCAACAACAAATTCAAGTAGCAGGAAATTTGATGACAAGAACTTCCACTTTTGATACATTCTTGCAAAATCTGGCAGAGAACTCGGCAAAGACTTCAGAAGACATCAGAACTTTGTCTTCTTAGTTTGACATCAAGAATAAGTCTGCAACAAACTTCAGCAGAGAAATGACAAGTCTTGCTCTCATTCTGAGAAAGACTTCTAAAGAGAAGACTAAGAGAATCCAAGACATCATTGGATTTAATTATTTCTAGCCCCCACATTTGATACAATGCAACAAACTACATCATCGGCTGAGAATCTGATTCAAGAACTGGACTACAAAACTGTGGAGGACATGGAGAACATTATTGTCTCTCTAAAAGCAACACAGAAGAACATTGAACATGTAACCGGTCAATGGGCACCGTTTCTTCAATCAGCAAGGAATACTTATAAAGATATCTTCACAAAGCTACAAATGTAAACACAAGTGAAGATAAACCCTTTGTCCAATGGAGGCAAAAAGGGGAAGATACAAGAAGAAATGGGAAGAAGGAAGAAATCAAAATGAAAGGATAGAATAGCTACAAGAACAGAAGGGCAGAATAGCTACAAAAAAAAAAAGGGCTAAAGCACTTGGATAGGGGAAGTGTGCCACCAAAAACAAACAGGGAAAGGAGAGAGAAGTCTACAGGACAAGGTATGAAATGTGATAAGTAAGTGAGTATGGTTTTGCCACCAATGACAAAGGGGAAGATTGTTAGCAATATTAAGTTGTCATTAGTGAAATCAGATGCAAACACCATTCCCACCAGTAAAGGTTCACCGGTCACTCACGTTACTTTAAAGGCACCGGTAGACTAGGAACAATATGCACCGGTAGACTAAGCAGAGGAGATGCACCGGTAGACCGAACTAAGTACATTGTACCGGTCTTATTTTGCATACAGGGATGGACCGAGTATAAGAGTATACCGGTCAAAACTGCATAAAGATCCACACCGGATTCTGCGGAGCAGTTTGAGTTAAAACCGGAATATGTGGAGCAATGTTAGCATTTTAATAGGAGTTAGCTTTATTTCTGTGGATGTTTTCAAGGTAAACTCCAAAGCAGAACGCAAAGCTTTTTGCTAGTTGCATGATTTAATGTTGAGTTTACAACCTGGCGGTTCTATGAGTTAAGGGTTTCATTGAGATGAACTCTTGTATAAATACAGGTCATAGGAAGCAAGAAAAATAGTTGTTGATAGTTGTTGAATAGAGAGAGCAGACAAGAGGTATCTGCAGAGATATTACAGTCACCAGAGGTGAAAGGCAAAGAAGCAGAAAAGATTCAACAACTAGGCAAACCGGGGAAGAGATCAACAGGTATGATCTAATCAGACAATCAATGTCAATTAAGATCATTGCTTTTATAAGGTGTGAAAGCATATTGAAATCCCTCAATCAGGGTGAACCCTAATCAGTTCTTTGTAAAAATTCTTTAACCGGGTAACATCTTTGTTGATGTTGAAAGTCCTCTAACCAGGCAACTCCTAACAGAGTTAAGATCTTAACCGATCTTCTATCAAATCCCTTAACCGGGTAGCACCTTCACAAGTGCTTTGTAAGCTCCTAACAAGGCATCTTTATTTCTGCAGAAGTGAAGTTGTGAACTCTATCTCACCGTAGTTTTTTCCTTCTAACCGAGGGTTTCCACGTATACATCATGTGTTGATCTATGTATTTCTATTTATGCTTGTGGGTGATTGTTTACATTCTGCTTATCTTGGAAGAATAATTAAACAAGTGTTGAATGGTATTAGTGATAGTATTTACTGATTCACACCCCCCCCCCCCCTAAGTAACCAGGTAGGAATAACAAAAACTACACAGTTTGAGTCCTGAAAGCAATATCACAATTTGACTTGCTATGGAAAATATCTCCTACTTATCTATAAGGCAGTTTACAAACAGGAAAATGAGTTTCACTAAGAAATAAATCCCTGCAGAATTTGGATGGATTAACAGTCACTCCGAAGGAATTAATTTAGTCATTCTGAACTATACTCTAAGCATTAAATCTGATATAAGGAATCAACTATTAAATTAAAAAAATTAAACAGGATATTACAAAAAGGGTCCAAAGTGCATGCTCTACCAAAGGTTGCCCAAAAGTGCAAAAAGGAATAACTGAAAAGGTGAAAATGGCATACGAAGTCAAAAGTGTACTTTTCACCTAAAAAGATGTAAAGCAACATGACCCCCAAAGTTTTGAGTTTGGTGTGAACTTCAATAACAAAATAAAATAAAGAGAATAAACGCTATTAAAGCAAGATCATAATTGTTGCAGGTAGAAAAGACAATTTCTTCATAAATTGAAAACAATAGCCTATGTCCTTTGAGACAAAAAAGGTGTTTTTTGATCAGTTGTGTAAAAACATACTTGCAATTTTTTCGCACAAACCATTTCCTAGATTTTTTTAATGGTAAAACATCAGACTTCAAGATTTTAGAGTGGCATGCCTAGGTAAAAGGAAAATATGTAAAGACTATCATTAGAGCATTCAGTCAATGTTTCAGAATAGCTTTTTTTTGCTGATACCGTTTTTCACAATCCTCTTTTATTTGAAGATATCTAATTCTAGATTTCTTATTTTTGGACAATTTCTTTAAAACATATAAGTATTAAGATATTGCTTTAAACAATTTATTTTGGACAAATACCTAAATTTTATATACTTTTATATTTATCTTCAATATATTGCATTTCCATGTAAAATATGCAGCTGATTGATTCCATATTTGTAAAAAC
The DNA here is from genome assembly GCA_027943335.1 of Chamaecyparis obtusa. Classification (NCBI taxonomy): domain Eukaryota; kingdom Viridiplantae; phylum Streptophyta; class Pinopsida; order Cupressales; family Cupressaceae; genus Chamaecyparis; species Chamaecyparis obtusa. The sequence continues at coordinate 384,716 of BSBK01005945.1, forward strand.
CTATTAATAGGTGTGTTGTGCACTTAGACTGAAGCGAATGTTAATTTTGTGCCTACTTGTTGCCGAGATTGTTGTTCAAACTATTTTGGGTGATCATGTCTAGGTGCTTTGTAACTTGAATATAGTTTAATAATAATTGCAGGTTTTGCCTTGCAATTTTATTGATTATAGCATTTGCAACTTTGTATGTGACTCCAGCATGTAACTCACCATGTACTGAGTTTCTTTTCAATCCAATTCAATTCTTCTGTATTCTTCTGTTGTACTCATTCTCTATTGTGTCTGGTTTGGCTAGAAAGTGTGAGTTTTTGTTAATTGTCACAGGCTAGGTTATAAAATCATAAAATTTGTCATCTTGTCTAGAAGAGTTGTTTGGTCTTGTTCACATACTCAAGAACAAAAAGATATGTCTTTTCTTTGCTTTGACCAGCATAATTATCTTTTGCATGTTCTTAAAAACTAATGTTTGTCTCCTAAGGAAAATTAAATGCTAACATGAGACACTAGATGAATCTTAAACATAGGAAGTTAATATCAGTTGCTTAGGATGAGAGGATTGTCTCTTGACATTAAAGTCTGAATTGTTTTCTCAGGAAAGAGTCATGAGCTAGAAAGAAGATAGAGTAGAAGGGAAAATTTTAATTGTTTTCCCCAACTCTCTGAATTGATTGTGGACAAAATTTGAAGTTGTGGGAGATTCATCTTAGGATGAATGTGTTTTCAACTTGTGCTTTTAAGATATAACTCGACTGCATATAAAAAGGATTGTTATGGTATTTAAGGGGAATAAAATTAATAATTAGAGGATTTCGTTTGCTTTTATTTTCCACTTTTATGGTTAACTGGATAAATAGTGTGATATATAAAACTCCCTTAAATAAATAATAGTTGAACTCTTTTGAGTTGACCTCAAAACTTCTTACCAATGAACAAACCGTACTGCAGGCAGATGCAGACCTCAAACAGTTATGACAGCTATGAAATTTCCTTCCATACATCTAATATTTAGAAGAAGAAGCATATCAGAATTGGTTTTTCTGTTTGGTACCTTCAGGATTGTTAGTGAAAATGTATTCAAATTTGCAAATCTAAACTGGTTGTTTGGTTTTCTTCGTTATAAATACACAGCAGAATAAGCATCTCAGCTGTGCAGTCAGTTAATGAAAATTAAGATCAGATATTTCTCCTATACTCCATTTTGAGAACCTCTTACTTTCTCAGAAATACTGGAATAGGCAAATTATGCAAATAAAAGTCCAAATCCTCCTTCCCCAAAATGTTTTGGAAAGACTGAAAGTACTTAATGTTTATCAATGTCTTGGTCAGAATTAACCTGTACAATTAGATATTGTTGTTTCCAACAGATGTATATCTTTCCTGTTAATCCTTAATGCTTACTCCTCCAATTTGGCATTTTGTACAGAGTTGCCAGTTTACGTTTGGGTTTGGGTGTAAATTCTATATTCAGGTACACGGGTACGCCAACATTTTTGGGCCTGGGTACAACTTGGGTACAGACATACAAAAATATTAAAAATATAAAAACTATAGTCAGATAAATAAAATAGCCAAAATACACATAAAATAGACAACACGCAAAACACTACTGATAGTTCTGATTGAAAATTCAAGAATCATTGCAAATGTTAAATAATAAATCAAAAAAATCATTTGTATTTATGTATATGTTCAATCAACAATAATAAGAGCCAATGGTTAGACCAACAGTGCACAGGCAAACACAAAATAAATTATCATATTGCACTCCATCAAGAGCATCAAAATCATCAGTTGGTTCATTACAACCACAAACAATACCCACTGCAGTACCACTACTGGCCACACTTTGTGGCTTCCCTGTTCACAGATGTGTCAACTAATTAAATTTAAGTAAAGGAACCATCCAAATCAGAATGCACTGATTCTACATTCCTTGTTAACCCTTCCTTAACAAGTTGGAATGCACAGACCAATTCCTCTGCCTTTTTCACAGCTAGTTCATTACAGTTTGTTGAGTAGATAAAAGTGTATGTCACTCTTGTGTATAAGCCTGTTAGACTTCAGCTCTTAGCTTTCTTTCTTTTGCAGGTGTCAGGCCTCATCCAACCAGCAAAAACACTCAACATTGTACATGTATTTTTATTAATGAAGAGCGCATAACACATATGGCAACACATTCATCTTGCCTTTTCAACTATTAGTCTATTTGCGTCAGTTTTCTCCTCTGTGTCCCGAGTTATTGATCTTAAGCTTAGCTTGCCAACGAGGTTTTTACAGTTTGTAGAATTATTCATATGTAAAAGAAAGGGGGACCAATGCCACAGTTTAGTTGACACGTAATAATGTTGTGCTTCGTGTGGTTATTTCACTATTATAGTTCAAGTCATTTTATTATTGTGAAGATTCAAGCCCCTAACACAACAGAGACAATTATTGCAGCATAAGGCCCTAGTCAAAGCAACCTGATCTTTTGGGGTCATGATTAAGAAACTAATATGCACTGCATCCAAAACAGGAGAACTCATTAATTCGGACCAATTTTTAATTTATTTTTAAAAAAAGTACCACTACTTGGAATCCTCTCATTGTTATACACTACTTGGAATCCTCTCATTGTTATACACCACTTGTTTATATTACTACACAATATAGTTCCTAGGTCATTGCCCTATAGCCATATCCTATTGACAACAAAGTGTTGTTCCATAATCACTCTTTTTGGTTCAAGGACACTCCCTAAAAATAGAAAGTGAGAATGAAGACAAATATCAAGTAATGTTAGCCATAGATTTTAATGCTCTATGGATGCATGATGGTTGTCATATTTTTTCTTTCTCATATAGGGTCTTATAACTATCAATTACACACATATCCTGAAGTTATTGCAAGTGAAATTTCATAAAGTGTCAGGATTCAGATGGTCAAGTTGATTCCATTTAATAAATGCAAATTATGGTCAAGTGAAATGAGTTCAAGAAAGTCAGATGTGTAGGTCAAACCTTATACTCAAAGCATAAGTTGACACTTAAAAACCTAGACACATTCGACAGGTCCATTAGGCTGCTCAACAGAGAAGAATATATATACCATCAAACGATAAATGTCCAATACATTGTTGCCAGAATTAGCCCAAGACTTGTGGGTGCATACTATCATTTTGTTCATTGCCAATATTTATTTTCATTGTGTTCCCTAGCCATATTTATTTTCATTTTGTTCACAAGCTGCAATTGAACTGCATGATATTTATGTAAAAATACTACCTTGAAACATTAACCCTTGGAGTTCTACGTGTCTTCTCTCACATTATTGGCTTAGTCTGGAACTGTTCAAATGAAAGGAATTGATGTGACAATCATTATATCAATACATAATTACTTTCGAAATTGTGTTTTACTCATATGCATGAAAATGCTGTGTTATTAGTGCTAGCACACCCATTCATTTAACCTGGGGGCATTGACAAGCGCCAGTCATATCACTTTATAAGAAGATTTTCCCATCCAGACTGAATGAGACTGGTGCCTCTCTGCAAAAAAAAGCCTTACCTGGAGCCATACAGCAAAGCTGCAATCCAGCTATTTATTTTAAAACAGTTTTAACAGCTTCTTTCAAATGTTTATCCATCGAAATTACAAATCCAGAAGAACCAAAAAAAAGATAAGTAAACAGCAGGTTTGGACAAAACAACATAGCTTTGACATGAAAACAAATGGAATGACATCAACTCCAATAAAATTATAGTTTAAAACTTCAATAAAATGGTGTTGCACTCGTTGTAAAAGGTGGATCAGTTAAGACTCAAACCTAGAACCAACCAAACAATAGCACTGCAAAAGTTCTCACAACCTCGAATCCAATGGAAAAATTAAATCTCAAACCTAGTGACATACAGAATATTTTGCAATGTTCACATAGCTAAAAGAGAAAGTAAATTGTGATAAAATTATTAATTAAGATAAGGCAAATAGAAATGCCTGTGTGGCAAAATCTTCAAGAATGCCTTCTTTGCTGATGCCGTGCTCAAGGCAGAGCTGCTTCCAGAACTCCATACCTATCTGGTTTCCACATTGCCCCACTTGCAGTGTTATGATCTCCCGAGGCATTTTACTCTTCCTCTTGGAAAGCAGAACCTCAAACTGCAGGAGCTACTTCGCTTGCAATTGAAACAAGTGTCACGGAGCAACCATTCTCTGTTATTGTAACATATTGAAAGTGGAGTTTATATAATGTTTCTACTAATTAATTTCATTATTGCACCCCAATTGAAAATTACTGTACGTGTATTAAATAGAGCTTGTAAATCTCACGGAATGTTATGTGAAGAATTACAACGGTTAAAGATGTAGAAAATGTTTTTTTTAATTATTTGTAGGTCAGAGATACATTAATATCATAATAATAACCATACTCAGACTTATATAAATTTAAACGAATGTGATGGTAATGAAATTCAATTTAAAAACAACAAAATTAAGATGGAAAGTATGACAAGAGCTGAGAATTAATGCTTTGTCGGAGTTTTTTTAAAAGTTTGAACATGTTTTTGAATAAGGTAAAAATAGGTTTTGAATGGAACCTAAAACCATTTACATCATAGCAAAAAGATAAAACATTAAAGTTTTTCAAAATGAAATGTCTGCTGAAAAGAACAGGACAAGAACCAAAAAAACACTAGATACGAAAACAAAAGCAAGGAAAACAGATCTAGCAACACCACCACCAGCACCTAGCAACGAACAGGACAAAACTAATTGCTTATCATTTTGTCCACCTTCATCTTCAGCTCCTCCATCTTCTGAATAGCATTTTTCAGGTCCTTCAACTCCTTTGGCTTCTCGGGGATCTTCCTCTGAATATGCCCTCTGGTTCTAGTTCCTGGGTTTGCATTCCCAACACTATCATCAATTGTAATGGTCGTGTTTTTCAGCTAGTTTTTCTCCAGATAGTTGTGAAGCATATCCAGGTTGATGATTGCCGCATTGAGCCCTGCATTGCTGTGGTTGAGGACTTCATTAATCATTTTCCCATTGTTGCTAACTTTGACCTTAATTTCCTTCACCTTGTTGTCAACAATTTTGTTGATCTCGGCAGTTATCTCCTCTTTCCAGCTTTTATTGTTTACCTTATCCAGAATCTTATTCTCCAACTTCTCCAACTTCATATTTAGGGTTTATGTAGTTTTCTCCAAAGAATTAAGATGAAGCTTAATCTCCTGAATCTCCTGATTGATCCAATCCTGAGGAATACTTTGGTCGGCCCTCATCTTTGTTACCTTTGTCCATGATCGTAGCATCCTCCAGGGGGGCAGTATAATCATCTTCTTGGCTTTTATCCTCCTCAGTAGCATTCTGATCGAAATTAGCACCCGAGTCTTTTTGTTCCTCCTGATTTTCTTCAGTGACAGGGGAAATCTGGCCAATCTCAATTTCCTCTTCATCTTGCCCCTCCAGAGAGCCCAAAGAGTCCACCTTAAAGGGTTCCCCATCATCTTTACTTGCCAGGTCTAACCCTTCCTCATTATCCAAGTGGGCATCATTATTTTCCCCTTCAGCAGAGGGGTCCAAGGCTTCATTCTTATCATCCACTGTAGGGGAAACTTGGGCTTCATCTTCCTCCTCCTCAGCCCTTTCCTCATCTTTTTCATCCATCTCTTCTTATTTCTCCTCTTCAGCCCCTTCCTCACCATTTTCATCATCATGGTAGTCCCCATCTTTCCCCTCATCTTCTTCCTCCTTCTCGTCCTCAGTTATGACAATCCTATCCTCTTCCTACTCAGTGTTACCCGGACCCATTTCCACATTTTCTTCCTCGTCATTTCCCATTTGCAGAGAGTTAGAGCTCTTTTCCTTAGTATCATCTTCGCTGCTGTCGGAGCTCTTCACTTTCTTTTTCTTCCTCTTTTTACCATCATCTTTCCTGCAATCAGAGACAATATCCTTGTTTGTCTTTCTCTTTTTGTTGGATTTGGCCTTACTATCCCCCTCAATAGTCTTTGAAGTTTTACCTTTGACCCTCTTAGGAATAGGGTCCGGGATGATATCTCTGACGTAGTCAGAAATAAGGAGGATCAACCCCTCATGTAACATAGGGTTATTCGGCTTTTTCCTATGCTCGATAATGCTACTACTGCTCAAAAGAAAAAATGGGAAGGATATCCTCTTGTTATGCCTGAAGTGGTTAACCAAGATGAAATGCAAGTTGTAGATTTTGGAGTAACGCCCATCAAGTGTGAAATACTCTATCATAACTTTCAACATTTTGGCCCAGAAATCCTTAATCTTGGTGATATCAACATAGTCCCCCTTCCCTTTAGTCATAAGGGCATTTTCATCAATAGTTTTAGGGAACAGATTAAAAGCTTCAGAGCCTAACCTATGGTTACCTCTATGAAAATGGGTACCTTCTAGGGGTAAGCCCGTTATCTCAACCATAAGACTAAGAGTAAGGGTAAAAGATTTACCCCATAAATTTACTTTCCCTCTAACCCAACCCTTAGTGAATAGGGAAGTCACCTGTTTGTCGTAGCCGTGGAGCTTCTCGATATACTGTGAGACCCCGCCCTTTTTCAACTTCTTCCAAATTTTCTTGTCTTGCCTCCATTTGTCACAGTCAGTTAGCTCCTCTCTTCTCAAGCCACCTCCCATTTTGTGTTTTATGTTACTTTCCTTGCTCGACTCCTTGCTACTAATCTCCTTGTTATTGCAATGATTTCTGATGATATCGTGCTTATTAGTATTAACCCAGGCACCGTAGATCATTAAAGTCAAAATTATTATCCCACACTTCGCATTACATGTAGCCTTCCTCGAGAATTGTTTCATCCTTGTCATCATAAAATTAAGTGACATGTCCTTCATTGTGATTAATTTTATCGAATGTGATTAGACTCATCATCTCGGAGTTTAGATTCCCTTCCCCTCTCCAAGATTTGATGGCATCACTTTGGGTACCATCATTAGCCAGCCTATCCGTCGACTTATTACCTTCATGGTAAATATGAGTGACGTGGCATTCTTCAAAGGTGTTAAGTAACATTTTGATTTTCTTTATAGTATGGGCTATAGTCTAGGAGCACTCCGCTTTCCCTTTTATACAGTTGATAATATTGAGGGAGTCACCCTCAAGCCAAAGTTTCATGCAGCCCATATCTTTGGCCAGAGTAACCACAAAAAGCACCACCTCAGCCTCCGCCATGTGGTTAGTTTGAGTTCCCAGTGGAACCGCTATAGCCCCTAGGCAATTTCCAGCCCAATCTCTTATGAGGCCTCCCCCTCCAGCTCTTTCAGGGTTTCCTCTAGCAGAACCATCAAAATTCCCTTTTGACCAACCCCAGGGAGGAGCAAACCATATAACATTGTCTCTAGGATTTAGGTCATTTCTATTTTTCAAATTCTCCCAAGAAATACATATATCCTTTTGAAGGCTAGGACTCCAGGAGTTACAATCCTTTCTACCAGTACTTCTATAGTTCTCCATTAAGCTTCTAGTGACAAAGTTGGCGATCAAGAGGGGAGTAGCTTTCTTGTCTCTAAAAATTTTGTTATTCCTCTCCTTCCATATCTGCCACGTAAAATGAGGAAAAACAAGTTTCAAGAGGATCCTAGCATTTTTATCATAAAAAGGGCTCTGTCACTGTTGGAAAAAGTCTTGGATATTCTAAGGTTTGACCCACTCCAGATTCAGAGACAGAGTAATGGTGTCCCAAACTTCTCTAGCAAAGGGGCAATGTATAATTAGATGATTGCACGACTCAACTACCTCACAACACATGATACATCTATTTGGCATTTGGAAGCCTCTTTTCATAAGGTTATCCATTGTTAGGATTTTATTCTACAAATTAGTTCTTCAAAAAAAAAAAGGCTACAAGTCTCTTTCATTAAAAGAAGGTATATGATATTCAATGCTATTGTACTACATAAAACTATGGAGGATATGTATGTATTTTGAGCTACAGTGCAGTGGAAGACAAGTATGTATTCAAAACAGTGCTATAGTGCAATGGATGATAAGTATGAATCCAAAATAAAAGAAGATAGATATGTATCTTGTGATCATGTGAAGATGTTGTTTAATAGTGTTTTAGTGTTATACTCTTATATCTAACAGTCTGTGTGGTCCTGATGTATGTGGTTCGGTGAACAGAGAAATATAGTTTTACAATTGCAATTGACAATGTTTTATTTGTGCTTTCTAGAAGGTTTCTTCTATAAAAATTAGGGTTGAAGGCGCGTTGAAACTTACACAGATGGATTTAGGTTTTGATCTTAGTTGTGGCATTCTCTGGTGATCCAAAAATTGTTCCTAATGACTCAAAAATTGTGTCATCTAGTGTTGTAGTTATATTCAATAGTTATCCTAATCTAGAAATGTGTTGTGACAAATTCTAACATGGATGGTTGACATGTGCTAGTGTTTCTAATGTGGTGTGTGGATCTCATCATGATGTGTGGAGTTCTTGATATAATTGGAAAGTTAGGTGACTCATTGACTAGTGTGTTTCTACATGTTTAAGATGGCGAAGTTGTTCCGGTAATTACAAATATGGCTTTGGGCTATGTGTAGCATGTTCATGGTCCCTCTCTCTCTTGGAGTGGATCATGCTTCTTGCTTTAGGTCTAGGTAGGGTGTTTAATGATTATCTCTTATTTGGATGGGTTTGTGTTATATGTGACCTATGCATTTAATGTTTATCTCTTATCCACTTGGGTGCATTCTATGGTTTGGTCTGGATGCTTCTGGCATGAGACCTTGTTGCATTGTGTTGTTTATTTGGCCAACTTGTAACTTAAATTGTAATATTCATTTGGCATGGTCGACCTTGTTGTAATCTCCAGTGATTTATCGTGTATATAAGTGCAATTTATGATTTGGAAAAATGTAAGGTGTGAAGAAAATGAATGGTATGCATACCAATGAAGATCTATAATCAACAAAGAGGAGTTTAGTGATAGTGGTAGAGAAGAAAATGTAATAACAATATGCTACTAAGGTTGATAGCATTGTGCAGGTCAATTGCATTTTCAGGAGAATCTCTCTTTATCCTTGTAAAGAGTTCTTTGTACTTTGTCCCTGAGACATGAGTCTTGGCTGTAAACTTTTGTTGTTGTATCTTGCTACTTTTGCAGTGAGCCTTTATTTTCAAATCTTGAGCAATGAGCTCCTATTTGTATTCATTGTTGTATTGGCAGTGATCCTCTAGTTGCAATTTTGAAGCAATGAGCTCCTACTATCTTTTTTAATCAAAACTATATGCATCAGTGAATTATTCTTTGTGGGCAAGTGTTCACCATAGGTTTTCCCAATTTGAGTTTTCTGCATATAAAATCTGGGTGTTCATGTGTTACCGGTTTTATTCTTTACTTTCTTATTGTTTCATGTAATGACTATTGAAGTTAGTTAATGTGATTTTGGTTTATATTGATTCACCACCACCCCTCTTAGCATCCAGAGTGTGTGCATCAATTGGTATTAGAGAAAAGTTCTTCTTGAAAACATTTTACTGCTTGAGGTAAATCTGGGATGGCACAAAATTTATACTAACTTTTTAGGCTTTGATATTTGATGTCACTAATTTTCCTTATTGGAAGGACAAGATGGAAGCATATATGGAAACATTGCAAAATGGTATATGAGAGGTTATTCAAACTAGTTTCTATCCTCCTTTTGAAAGACCTTTGACTATTGAAGGAGAAAGAAAAAATGAAACTAATGTGAAAGCAAGAGAAAATAATTTTAGTAGTCTACGTGACACAATGTTTGGAAAGGTGCTAAGAGATCTGGGATAAGATGGTCTTGGTATATGAAGGAGATTTAAAAACCAAACAAGCAAGACTAATGAATCTCAAATAGAAGTATGAGGTCCTAAGAAAGGAAAAAGACGAGAGCATTGAAAGTTGCACTCACAAAGTTACTGATGTTGTTGATTGAATAAAAGCGACATATGGACATCTAGAAGACACAAATGTCATACTCAAGATCTTATTAATATTACTAAAGGAGTTCATACCAGTGGTGTGTTCAATAAGGGAAATCAATTATCTAAGTCACTATTCAATTGATCAACTCATTGGTTCACTTTTTGCATTTGAGATTGCATAATTTAAAAGAGAAAAGAGGGAGACTACATTCAGAGTTGTTGAAGATGTTGAATTTGAGTCATTCAAGATGTCGGAGGAAGTTGAAGCATATTTTTCAAGAAGATTCGAGGTACTAGTAGATAAAAAGGTAAGTTTCCTCTTAAGTACTTTAATTGTGGAACGATAGGACATTTTTCTAATGATTACAAGTATAAATAATATCGTAGTGAATCAAAAGACGATGATAAAAAAGGTAATCAAAAGAAAAGTGATTTCACAAAGAAATTTAATTTCAAAGGCAAGAGTAAAAAGTGTGTATGTTCCATGGAGGAATACTTTTCTAAAGATGAGGCTACTAATGAAACAATTGAGGAGTCTCTATTTTTAGATATTTCTCAAAAGAAAGAGGAGATTGTAATGCATGCTAAAGTTGTTAAAAAAACATGGATCATAGATTTTGAATGTTCAAATCATATGACAAGACATAAGAGAAGATTTGTCAAGTTTCAATAATATGATGGTGGAGCAATCATATTTGTAGGAGAAGGAAGTGCACAAATCAAAGGCATCAGAACCATTTCAACAGATGGTAAGCATAGAACTAGTGATGTTTATTATGATGAAGGTTTCAAATATAATTTGTTAAGTGTTAGTCAAATGTATAAGAGAGGTTATGAAGTTATGTTCAAAAGTGATTGTTGTGTTATCAAAAAGAAAAAGATTGGTAAAAGGGTTGCTAAAGGTTTTAGGATGGTGTAGGAGCACCTAGGGGTTACTTGTTTTAAACCCTCACATTTTGGTGTGAGATCCAATCAGGGTCATGGTGTGAATAAGGACTAACCAAGAGTCCAGTTGTTGAGGTTTTGAAGGTTTGTTAAGTTGTTTGTGTGTCTTTGCCAAAGTTGGGCAAGTTGTGTCTAGATTGGCCAAAAGATGCTAGGTAAGCCATTTGGGCATAAGGGGTAAAAAACATGTTTTTATGTTAGATGTGACTAGAAAGGTGTTAGGACACCATTTTCCATCAAGTCGAATTAAATTGTTCAAGGAAAGAAAGTATTGTTTGGTGAGCAAAAAGTTGTCAATGATAACTTTTCATTTTGTCAATGTTGCTTGACAACATTTGGCATAGTTGGACATATCACCCAAAAATCATTTATGGGTCAGACCTTATGGTTGAAACATAAAGGAAACATGTATTTAATACTTTCCAAGTCATTGTAAATGGGTTGGACAACATTTGGTATGAATATCAATAGAAAATAGTTGACATTTTTTTGAATATTTTTGTGAGTCTTGGTTTTCAATTTTAGTAAGTATTGTTTGTGCAAATTAAATTCCTTTCTCTGGTTCCTGTTCACTGGACTAGACAAAGTTTGGGTCCAATAAAATGCCTCTACTTTGAAACTCCACTATGGTCACCTCATGACCCGTGGAGGTATGAAAGTAGAGGCTATGTACTTTATTTTCCTTTTTGTTGGAGGCTTGTTGAATCTATTTGGATGGATTTTAAAGAAAAAGACTAAAGATTGGTTTGTTTCCTTGTAAAATAGCCCAATTAGGGTTTGGACAGTGTATAGATGAATTGGACACTAAGACCAACAAAATCTTAAAGGTCTTCAAAAAGGGTATCGAGATCACCAATGTGCTAAAAGGGTTATTTGTAAAAATTGTGTTAAAGCCAAAAAAACCTCAAACATAGGGCCACTAGAGACCTATTAGGCCTAGTAAGCCTAAAAACTAGGAATCTTGGAAGCGATGAGAAAATGACTTCAATATCTAACAAGAAAGACTGTTTGGTGAATGAATTGAATAATTTGCAAGCCCTAGACTCCTGCAAGGTGATTGTGAAAGGGCTAGAAGGTTGATGGATGAAGTTACCTTTGTGAGTTCAAAAGGGAATGTAGAGGTGAGAGTACTTGGAATTGGTAGTGGAGCTTTAGGAGAGTAGGAGGATATAAAATTGAAACCCCCTAAGGTGATAGGGTTCTAGGAGAGAAGAAACCCTAAGAGGTCTTGGAAGAGACTTGGTGAAGAACTAGGAGTAGTTCTTAGGAGAGCCTCCCTATCCAAGTGGTATCGGAGCCTAAAGATTTGGGCTAGTGTGAGTTGTATGTTTGATCTTAAATCAGTTAGAGAATCTAGGATGGTGACCAATGCAAAGTTGGACAAGAAGGTAGAAGATCACTTGAAGAGGAGAACATATTTCTTAAGGAAAGATTAGAGAAACTATAATTCAAGCTAGGTGAAGTAGAAGTGAGAACTGAGGAAGTCGATGAGAAGATAGAAGAAAAGGGTAAAGTAGTGGCAGTAGAAGATGAGATCCATAAGCTAGACCCAATCATCCAATAAGAACCTTTTCTCAAGGTCCTCAAAGCTATGAGTGGCAAAGCCTTAGAAGGAATACCTCTTTTTAGTGGTAAAATGGAACCCGATTTAGTTATGGAGTGGATTGAAGGTTTAGAGAACCATTTTGAATGTGATGGTGTGAGTGAAGCACAAAAGGTTAAGGTGGACAAATCAAGATTGAGAGGGGCTACTTTAACATGGTGGAAGTTTGTCCAAGTTGAGAGACAAAAGGAAGGTAAGAATCCCATCTCCACTTGGAAGGGCATGATTTTCAAGATCAAGGAAACATACATCCTTGATGATCATGAAATTCAACTCCATAAGACGAGGCAAATTTTGAGATAGAAAGAACTAGATGTGAGCACCTACATGGAGGAATTCCAAAAGTTGTGTTTGAGATCCAATGTGATAGAAGATGAAATCATCAAGGTTGCAAGATACTTGAATGGGTTAAAGTGGAGTATGCAAGAAGAGATCAATTTGTTGAATCTGAATACAGTCCACAAGTGCTATCAATTATCACTCAAAGTGGAAGAGAGAAGTAAAAATAAGTATGTGCAAGGTAATAGGGGAAGAGGTAGAGGAAATGAAAACATAGGTCACAAAGGAAGTTTTGGTGGAAGAAGTGCAAATCAAAGATCCCAAGGGGAATCCAAGTTGATATAGCAAAGTGGGAATTCCAATAGCAAAGGCAGCTATAGAGGAAGGGGGTATAGTAGCAGCAACTAAAGTAGGTCTAGAGGATCAAGAAGAGGATCCTACTTCTCCACAATGAAACACTATAATTTCCATCAACTTGGGCACCCTATCTATAGATGTCCTAAGAAGTCTTCTTCATCCTAAGGAGGGTATAGGAGAGTCAACTATGTGCAAGAGGACACAACAAGCGTTAAATCACCAAAAGTAAGTTTAGACTCAGAGGTTGGAGAGAACCTCATGATTAGAAGAGTTTTGATAAAAGAACCTGTGAAAGAATAGCCAAGCCAAAGGATATCCTTGTTTAGGATAAACTGCAAGATTATGGGTAAGGTGTGCAAGGTTGTTGTGTCAGGGTCCACATACAACATAGTGTCTGAAGAGGAAGTAAGAAAACTAAAGTTGCAAATAATCCCTCATAGTAATCCCCACAGGGTTACTTGTCTCAACAAAGGGCAACATGTTTTGGTACATGAACAAACTTGGGTGGATTTCACCATAGGAGGCTATAAAGACAAGATTTTGTGTGACATCTTGCCAATGGATGCATGCCACCTACTATTAGGTAGACCATGGAAATATGATAGGAAAGCACTCCATCATGGACAAAGAATTCATAATCCTTCCAAAAAGATGGAGTCACTTGTAAAATACAGTTTATAGGAGACAAAGAAGAGGATAAATGTAGTGGACCTAATGTGTTTCTAGTTGGTGAAAAAGATTTCTTAGACACTCTCAAAGAAGGAGAAGGAGTTAGGTTTGCACTAATTGTGAAACCAAAAGAGGAAAAGATAAAACTGTGGGCATTCCTACAGAGTTACATACCTTGCTAGATCAGTTCAAGGAAATCATAAGTGATGGAACCCCTGCTACTTTACCACCACATAGGGAAATCAGTCACCAAATAGATCTCACTCTAGGGGCATCTTTTCCTAATAAGGATCCTTACAAGATGACTCCTGAGAAGAATAAAGAAGTAGGCAAAAAAGTTCAAGAGCTTCTTGATAGTGGTCTAATAAGGAATATTATAAGCTCATGTGGAGTTCCAATAGTATTAGCACTCAATAAAGGAGAAACATGGAGATTATATATGGACTCTAGAGCCATCAATAGGATTACTATTAGGTATAGGTTCCCTATACCTAGAACTAAGGACCTTATGGATTGTTTAGGAGGTGCACAATATTTCACCAAGATAGACCTTAAAAGTGGCTATCACCAAATAAGAATCAAGGAGGGAGATGAGTGGAAGACAACATTCAAAACCACTGAAGGCCTCTATGAATGGCTTGTCATGCCATTTGGACTCACTAATGCTCCTAGTACATTCATGAGACTCAAGAACGAAGTCCTCAAAGATTTTATTCGTAAGTTTGTGGTAGTTTACTTAGATGATATCTTAATTTTTAGCAAAACTAAAGAGGATCATCTTGATCATTTATGAAATGTACTTAAAAGATTGCATGAAGAACAACTAACCATAAATTTGAATAAATGTGAGTTTATGAAGAAGGAGCTTGTCTATTTGGGATTTGTAGTCTCAAATGGAGATTTGAAGATAGATGCATCAAAGGTGGAAGCAATCCTAAGCTAGCCTACTCCCAAGACAACTAGTGAGGTTAGGATTTTCCATAGATTGGCTCAATTTTATAGGAAATTTATAAGGAACTTTAGTGCAATTTGTGCTCCTATACTTGATACAATCAAAGGAGGTCTGAAAGATAAGTTTCAATGGAAAAAAGAAGCAGATACAAGATTTGAAGTTATGAAGAAAAAGGTAGCCACCCAACCTATACTAGTACTACCTAGTTTTGATAAACTCTTCACCATAGAGTGTGATGCAACCAACATTTTCATTGGAGCAGTTTTGAGTCAAGATAATAGACTAGTGGAATTTTCTAGTGAAAAGCTTAATGAAGCTAAAAAGAGGTACTCATCCTATGACTTCGAGTTGTATGCACTTGTTCAAACACTTAGGAAGTGGAGGCACTATATATTGCCTAAAGAGTTTGTGGTCTACACTAATAATCAAGCATTGAGCTTTCTTAACTCTCAAGACAAGTTAAGCCATATGCACATCAAATGGGTAAAGCATCTGTAGTCCTACACCTTTACCATTAAGCATAAAAAGGGGAAAAACAATAAGTTGTTGATGCCTTGAGTAGAAGGTTGTTGACAACCCAAGAAGTTCATTTAAAAAGCACTGGACTTGGTAGCTTTAAAGAGCTATACAAGAAGGATGAAGATTTTGTTGAAACCTACAAGGTATGTCAAGACTTTGATAATCACTTCCATAGTGAGTATGTAGACTATACATTGTGAGATGGACTATTGTTTAAAGGAGGACATATTTGTGTACCAAAGGGGTCAATGAGGGAAAACTTGATCCAAGAAAAGCACAGTGGAAGTTTGAATGGACACTTTGGGTTGAATAAAACCTCGACGTTAATACAAATATTTTACCATTGGCCTAATATGCATAAGGACGTAAGGAAGTATGTAGAACAATGTACAATTTGTCAAAAAGCCAAAGGAACTTCTTCAAATGCTAGACTTTATTAGTCAATACCAATCCCCAACAGACCATGGGAATGTGTAAGTATAGATTTTGTGGTTGGATTACCTAGGATGAAGAATGGTTTTGATAGCATCTATATGGTTGTAGATAGATTTAGAAAAATATCTCATTTTATCTCCTGCAAGGTGAGCCATGAGGCTAGTCAAATAACCAACTTGTTCTTCAAAGAAATAATCTGGATTGATGGTTTTGTAATCACCTAAAAATGGACAAGATTAATTTATGTGAGCAAACAAGGCAAAATCAAGATAATTAAATCAAATCAAGCTAAAATCAAAGCAAAATTGCAATCAAGCCATAATCCAAATTTAATTGAAAATCAAAAGCCATAAAATCAATTTAAATTGAATAAATCAAATAAAGTTAATTAATTGTGCAATTAATTTAATTAATTGCATAGTTCATTTAAATCAAATCAACCCATTCAAGGGGTACATATGGCTAAACATATTAAATAAATTCAATTAATAAATCCTATTTTTCCCTCAACCACCAAATGGGAGGAAAATGCATCAACCAATAGGATTTGAGATCGAAGCTCACATGGATCAAGCTCACATCAAATCTCCATCACACATATTGAGAAAGAATCTTGTCCACCCATTTTGTCCTCTTGTCCCAAGATTTGAGGACATAATATTTAAATGGTCTCCAAAGGTGGAACCATGGACTAAACCTCAACTCAACCATGATCAACTCAACTCTACCCCCTACCCTTGCTAAAATGTATAAAAGAAAGGCATAATTGAAGCACAAATCATCCACAAATCTGAGAATAGCATCAAAGCCTCTTGCAATTTTAAGGTAGAAAGGAAAATATAGAGCTAAATAGTTGTAATTTCATTTGGAATTAATATTTTAGCTTTGTTTATCATACTTTCTCATATTAGGGATGTCACTAGTGGAAGCTTGCTGAGGGCTTTGCACAAGCAATCCTAATTAGAGAGCCATAGAGTGCTCAATTGTCATTAATTTTACTTAATTAGATTGCTATTTGTGGTAATTTAGTTGTTATTTTGAGTTATTGATGATACTAACCCTATGAAGGTACTTAATCTAGTACATAAAATGTTGCCCACAGTGGGGAACTAGGCCTCATTAATTTTAACTTTGGAGAAATTAGATTTTTCTTGCAAATCTTTATTTTGTTCTTTGTTTTGCAGGTTTTTCAGCACGTTTACCAGTTTCTGCAGCGTGTACACCTATTTTTGCAACGTGTACAAGGTCTGAATCAATGCTTCCATGACAAAGTTGTTCGCATTTGCACAGGATTTCAACGCATTTAATCCTTCTATCTTCTTGTCTATCCTTCTTTCACGTGTGTGCCCTGACTCTATAGTGCATTTGATTTATTCTGCAGTGCGTTTGATCATTTCTCTATGTGTCTTTGCTTATTAAAATAGCACCTTTAATATTTGTTTCTACGCTTTCAAGTTTTTCTTGCAGCACATTTAAAAGTTTTAATAGCGTGTTTAATTAATTTAGTAGCGCTTTCAATTAATTTACAAATTTACAGAATCTAACTTTCAAAAAATGATTTGTCTATGTTTGTAGGATGACTGGTCATAAAAGAGTTAAAAATCCAGAGACCCGATTTAATAGTGAAGGAAAAGCATTGAACAAAAGGATCAAAGAGGAGAACATAGCCAATATCAAGCTGGTTTTTGAGAATTCACATTAAGAAACTGAGGTATATGAAAAATATTTGAAAATTGTAGAAGCCTACAAATCAAAATTTGCCTCATTAAATTGGATTTACTTTCCTTAATTATTTTGTTTCAAATTTGATAAATAAGGCTTAGATTTCAATTTTATTCTTTTTTTTCTTCATTTTACTTGTTTGTGTTGACTAACTTGTTGGAGAGGAGGTAAAAAAAAGAGGAAGGAATGATCACCACTAGGTGAGTCCAAATCATGGAAAAATAATCAAAAATGCCCCTAGCCTTTGGTAGCTTCGATTGAAGGGAAGCCTAAACTTGGTCAATTTTTCTTTAAATTGTGGCCTTGTGATTTTGTTAAAATCTAGTAACATAGCATAAAGGATAAAATCAAGCACTGAATCAAACAACCCCTTGTTTGTGGAAAAGAGTAGAAATACTCAATTCCCATTAGTTAGTAGGTTTTGGAAATTGAACATTGTTAATAGTGCTTGGGAAATAAGAGTAGATAGGGATATGCTCTTCACCTTTTGGTGAATCAAATTCACAAAACCTATTTCTTAAATCCATTTTATTGCTTTATTCATGAATATGCTAGATCTTTAGTGGGCTTGCCTCCTGAGTTTTGCCTTAACGAGGCTGGTGAGAGGGATAGCCCAAAGTGGGATACATTTGCCTTTGCTGCAAAAATACAACCCACTATAAAATGAAATGCATGCATCCTTAATGGGGTGTGTGACAAAAGGATATTAAGATTTCAAACTTCCTTGAGTAGTCCTTCGGGATTGCGCAAAACTCTAATATACCGGTGGTGTGAAGCCTCCTAATTTTGGGGGATGAAAACTTAATGTCCATTTGAATGGAATCTTGATTAAATACCTTGTTAAATTAGCAAAGCCTACCTTATAAAGCCATGTTTACGAACCAACTTGTGAACTAGGTAGATTTCTTGAAGTGATTTTTGTGAAAAACCCGTGATAACGTCCTTCCATATTTAAACACTTTTTGTGTAGAGGGTTTTAAAAAAAACAAGTGTATTTGTGATTGCTTTGTTTGAAAAATACGTACAACAAGTAAGAGATATCCATTTTGAAAATTCATCTTATACTTTTAATCTCTTCATAAAACAAACAATTACCAAGTTTGGGGAAAACAATTCTAAATCAAACCTTTGTTGAATGTCGGTTTCTACATGATCTCATAGACTCAAACTATCTTTACAAGAAGATGACACTTGTATTGCAAAAGAGCTCCCCAAACTTGAATCTCAAAACTCTTTCTTAAATCACAACCAAGGGGATAGTCTCCCAAATCATTTTAAAAAGAGAATTTATCCAATGGATAGAAACTCCACATTTCACGATTACATCCATGGAGGAAATGATGAAAATCAAGGAAACATTAACCATGCCAATCAATGGCCTAAAGAAAAACTTGAAGACAAAGCCAATAGGGTGGCTCAAGACATTGAATTCCTTGAAGTTATGGACAAACTAATAGAAAGAGATAGGGAAAGGTATTTCCTTAATTTATCCCAAGTAGGGGTGAAACTTCCACATGCTTACGATGTTGACCAACTCAAGAAAGATAAGGAAGATGATAATCCCATAGGTGCAATGAATAAACAATTAAAAATGTTTCAAGCACAGATTGACCTAATGAAGAAGGCAGCCGAACCTAAGCCATTTTCCATCAAGGCCTTGTGCCCAATTCGTTTTGATAAAAGCTTAGTTATGGCACATTTTTTGATAAATGTGGTCTTTCCAAAATGTTGGTTCCTCAAACCAAACTTTATGCTTTCAAAAGAAACCATTAATACATCTATAGTTTTTAAGGAGGGGTTAGATCCAAATATGAGTTCTAAGATGACTGGACCAATTATAGCGACAAGACTACCCTCTGCACTTCTAGCTCTACAAGACCAAGGAGGGTACTCCTAATCCAGTAAAACAAACCTTATTTTAACAATTATAGACTAGATTTAAAATAATAGATAGATGGTAAGAAAATACTAAACGGTAACCACTCATTTATTGATTCTCCATTACCATTAGATGGGACAAAACATCTAGGTCACAATACTTCAAAGATTTTTGACATATTCATATCAATATTTTAGGAATACAATAAGAACTCATCGGGCAATTATTTCTATAAACTAGCTCCACTGCTGGCCAGTGCCTTATCCATTGGATGACATCTTCACTGCAAAATGAAATACAAAGACAATATATTGAACTTTGATGATTTATATCCTTAGAAAATACTATCACCCTGTGATGATTCTAATAAGAGGATTCTTGAAATTCACACTACTTGTTGATATCCTTATGCAAACTTTAGATAATTAGTGTTGTATCTAAAGCCTATTTAATTTGATCTTTAGATCAAAGCTAAAGAATATCAACACATACACAGAGATAATCCATGCAATGAATCTAACAACTCATAACTCAAAGAAAGAGAACACGAAGGAGAGATATGAACTTTGGATTTTATTCAAATTGCTATATCATTTGTATGTATACATAATGCTTTAAAATTCAAACCATCTAAAAATTTAGCTTAAACCAGTAATACTTTCTATTCTATAAAACATTGGCCTAATATAGTCTACTATATCCTAGACTCAGAACTTGTCAATCAAATGCTCAAGTTTTGGTCCTTCTAAATGATCTTGGAAATCCTTTTATAGAAAAAGGATTACAAACAAGCTATGGATCACTTAGGAACAAAACAAAGATTACACAAATAAGACAAAGGACACAAAGCACACAAAGATTGCATCTGTACTTTACAAAAGTGTACACTTATTTTGAGCACCAAGTCTTCTGCAACAGTTTCCAAAAATAGTTCTAATTCTACCAGATGTTACCAAAATGTCCCAATCAGCCTCTTCCTGTCGAACTTCCTTATTTAAGATCCCCAAACAATACCCTTATCCACCTTTCTCAAAGTATCAGTCCTTTGTATTTAACCGGTATGGCATTTTAGGAAAACAACTCCGATCAAGATGACTGCATGATACCTCACTTATCAAACTTCTACCTGAAACCGTCCTTGGAAAATAAAACTAATTCAATCTTGTCGCTTATGTTTCACTAACTCAACTTTGCGGAAAAAACACTCAAAAAAAAAATCCTAGTTGCAACAGTTAACCAGTCAAGTTTAAAACGTGACCATTGATCTTGTTCTTTTCCTGGCACATCGGGTGGCTTTCGTTGATTGAAAAAAAGTCAATTAACCTCTTTTAAAACACTTAGCCACGTCAACCTTACCAACAACCAACCAGAAACATGCACATTGGATCAACTTGGCATTGAGGATCCACCATCTTCATCTCACGGCCTTGATACCAAATCGACGGTTGTCGCAATGCTGCAAGCACAAACTTTCAAGCATCTTTTCTTCTCAACAGTGTGACAATCGTCGGATTGACTTGGACTTGCATTGTCTTTATCTTTTAACTACGACAAGATCCCTTAACCCTAAGTCATTTGGCGAATATGCGACTAAAGGTATTCTCCCAGTCACTTAATACTTTACTTAACCTCAGTTTGATCATGAGATTCAGTGAATGAAGCATTCACTGAATCACCAAACCCTTGCCTTAACTAGAGTCCCATCAGAAGAATCATGACCACTATTAGATCTTGTGCTTATCAATGGTCCACATTGAGTCTCAAAGTCTTTAACCTTAACCCACACTTCATTATGAGAACACACGACTGAGGCAATCGTTAGATCTCAAAAACTTTTACTTAACCAAGATCTTATCTGGAGATCACACGAACAAAGCATTCATGTAATCGCTTAATATTTTCTTGACTCATGGTTTGATTCAGTGAACAAGAGACCAAAGCCCAATCATACCCACATCTATGGTTCATATCAATCTCCAAGCCTTTACCTTTAACTCATCTCTATCCAACGATTTAGTGACTAAGAGAAACTCTTAATCACTAAATCTTATCCTTAACTGTGGTTTGATCTGGAGAATAAGTGATAAGGCTTTATCTTTGAGTCGCCAAATGCATGCCTTAACTCAGGTCCCATTAAGAGAATAAACACCATCCGTTGATCCACATTCATATCAATGGCTATTATTAAAACACTGAGCCTTAGAACTTAACTCACCCTTGACCTAGCGAACATACGATTAAAAGCATTCGCCAGATCGCTCAATCTATCATTTGACCCTGGTTAGTGTGTGTGTGAATTTTGTACCTAGATGTAGACACAACACTTCAGTAAAACATTAGAGGTTAGCAAAAATCAAAATATGCAAATAAGAACAATATAGCTAACAAGGTGATTTATTGCCTTCTAGTAGGTGTGAGTATGGTATTCTCAGATTAGACCAAGATCAGTGACAATGCAACACCTAAACGAAGGATTTAAATGATGAAAGCAATAAAATATGAATGCAAATTAATCTATTTTTTTAAATTTTTTATGCAATAAGATGAGGAAAACTGATAATAAATTAATCTAAATGGATTGAAATGATATGCAAATTAAGCTAACAATGATATGAAATATGAAACTAGAATGAATTGAAAACAAGATTGATCTCACAAAATGCTAATTCGTAAGAAGCTTGATGATTCCTCTGATGTCAATTCGCCAGAGTAAGTATGCAAATTCTGTGGATGATTTGTAAAGAGTTGAGCCTTGATTTTATAGAAATCTAGGGGTTGAGGGTGCATGGAAAAAGTCATAAATCACTCTTGATTCAAACTCAGGTTGATTTTTGAGTTAACAAGAAATTAGAAAAGATTAACTCACAAAATCATGCAAAATCATGCAAGAACAACTTTTTAACTCAAATCAGAAGTTTAGATCAACTTTGAACTCAAAATAGATGTTGAGTTTCAAAAAGATAACAACTTGAATTGATTTTTTGATTTAAAGTTTAACTGCTCTTTGAATGTGCACAAATAATCATGAATTAAGTAAATAAATAAAGTGATTTATCTTCAAGTTAACTGATTTTAAATTTAAAAATAACTGATTTGTGGGTTAATCAATTATTTTAATCAAACTTTTATTCAAAACTATATTATTAAATATTGACAACTTTGATTTAATCAATTAAATAAATATTTAATCAATTATTCGTAGGAGATTTGATTTATTGTCAAAATTAAATAATATAATTAGGAATAAATAGAATTAAATCTAATTAAATAATTAAGTGGCAGAATTAAATTAATTAATTAAATACTCATCATATTCAATTAATCAACTTTAGGATAAATATGATTTATCGCCAAATAATATTTAAAATATATTTAAAATAACTGATTTATGGGTTAATCAATTATTTTCATCAAATTTTATTCCAAAACTATATTATTAAATTTGACAATTTAATTTTATCAATTAAATAAGAATTCAACTAATTATTTTTAGCAAATTTGATTTATCGTCAAATAAAATAATATTAATTAGGAATAAATAGAATTAAATCTAATTAAATAATTAAGTGGCAGTATTAATCTAATTAATTAAATATTGAGAATATTCAATTAATCAAACTTTAGGATAAATAGGATTCATCGCCAAATAATAATTAAATTAAAGATAATTAGAATAAATAGGAATATTGCTAGGAATATTCCTCGATGCAGAATTTATGATAAAATCAATTAGGATTTCGATAATGTGCAGATGTGCCTTAGGTTAGGACTTCGATGTCGATTTTGTTCGAATTGAAGATGTAGGAGGTTAATGAACCTATAGTCCATTTTTGGGGTATTACATTTTGCCCCTCTTTGAATCACTATGCAAAGCACAGTGGTTCAAAGAATAGTCTGTGTTTTGATATACGTATGAAACTGATTTGAAAGATTAAAGATATCGACCCAGGCCCAGAATGACCAGGAATCGAGATGATGCTAGCTATATCAACAATGAACTAATGATTACAAAAAATTGCCAAAACGCCTGATTCTGAACCTTATGATTGCGAAGAAGTGAGTGACCGATTCCAGACCTCAATGTCCTTATATGAATCATATTGGTATCACAACTTGAACCCATCAGTTACAAAGAACTAAGGACATAACACTAATGAACCGATAGTTACAAAAAGCTGATACAGTTTACAAGATAGATTTGGATACTAGATGAATTTGATATGCCCCAAGAGATGATGGATTTGCCCCAAGCAATGAGGACTTTAGATGAATCAGCAACTAGACATGGTTGTTGTCTTGATTACTGAGGAAAGATTGATTGACATAATTGAGTTACAAACTTTGAAAGATGAGGATCCTATAAGATTATCAATATGGTTGAACCATGCCTATCTGAGCGTTGCAATGTCATCACAATTGTAAGAAGAGATAGAGATAATCAATCAGCTAGTGCAGTTACTCGATCACAAGCTTAGGCACACCTAAAAGGACAAATACCAGATTCATCCAATGTCCCTAAGGTGCCTTTCAATCTTTCATCTGCTTCTAAATAGAAGGCTACATCTAAATCTTCAAATCCTAAAGACACGAGGCCTACTTCATACAGTATTGTTCAAAAACTCTAGCACACAAATGCAAAAATCTCCATGTTTGAGTTGCTTTGGATATCTCCAGCTCATAGAGCCATTCTAGACAAAGCTCTGCTTGGATCCAATGTTCCTGACAATCTTGATTTAGACAGATTCCAAACTATGGTTGGTCATCTTACATCTCCACAGTACATTTCCTTTTAAGAGGAAGATGATAACTCCTTGAGTCATCTGCATAACCAGCCTTTGCATATTGAAGTCTTGATCCAAAACCGTCATGTCAAATGTGTGTTGATAGATGGAGGCGCTGGCCTAAACATTTGTTCTTTTAGCTTGATTACACAATTGGGATTTTCAGAAATGGCCATTGATCCCAGGAAGAAGATAACTATCAAAGCATATGATGAGCAAGAAAGATCTTCTAAGGGAACTATTGTCCTACCTATCAGAGCAGGTCCTGTCATCAGAGATACTATATGTCAAGTTCTTGATCTACCTTTGGCTTACAATACCCTCCTAGGAAGACCTTGGATACATGACATGAAAGCTATTCCCTCTACATTCCATCAATGTTTGAAATTTCCTTATGAAGGAGTTGAGGTGACGATTCCAGCTGATCTATATACAACTTGCAATACCTTGAAAGAGAGTGCTGATAAAATTGTTCCCAATAATAGAGAATCTTCCACTAAGAAGCTAGACGTTGCTTCAACCTCCAAGATGGAAGACATTGCTAAAGAGGTTAAAATCAAAGAAAATGGTATGGGAGAATATACTATAGAGCTAGTCTTATCTTTGACATCTCTCCCTATCTCTCCTAAGTCTTATGGACAAACTCTAAAATAGTCTAAGCTCGAATTTAAAGAACCTCTTGAAGCATATAAAGGAAATTTTGTTGCAGAACAAGTATCTAAATAGGAGTTTGAAGAGGATGAAGTTGTGCTCGCATGGCTATACAAAGATGAACCTAAATCTCAAGTTGTCCAAAAATGTGATGCTAAAATACCAAATATCTCATCTAAGTCATATGGCCCAGGGGACAAATTGATCACAAAGATGGGATATAAAGGAAAAGGACCTCTCAAACTATAGGGTAAATGTCTTCTATCACCTCTTGATCATCGTGGCTGAGCAAACAAGAATACAACAGGTCTAGGATACACTAAGAAACCTTTCTATCTTAGCAAGAACTCCCCGCATGTATTAGAACAAATTGAGCCTTCCGTAGCAAATCAACTAAAGGGAGAAATAACTAAACAATCTAATAGTGATGATTCAGACACCACTAATGAGCTCATTCCTTATGAGCATTTGCCTAAAGAAATAAAAGACCTTCTTGAAGTTGAAGATGATCCAATAAAAAAAATTAATGTAGTAGAAACATAAGAACCTACTACAGAGCAAGAGATAGTTGCAACACAAGAACCAGCTAATCTCGAAGGCAATCAAAAAGAGGAAGGTGGGAGTTATTCTGAGACAGATTCCTATGAGTATGAATTCAAATTAGAATTTGAGGGTAACCCTTTTTGGGGTATTCATCCTGACTTTACTCATGTTCTTAGATTTCCTAGAGGTCTAGATGAAGAAACAAAAGATGAATCAAATGACAATGAATGGGGTCATTCCAGAACCAGATGAACTTGTTATAGAAAAGCATGTTGATGTTATTCACCAATATGCACCTCAACCTAATGTAAGTCTAGAGCGAAATGATGAACTTATCGAGTCTGATCCACCGATGGCTGAAGTAGATTTCCATAATGACATTGAGCCTATTCATGAATTGAATGTCATAAGTTGTAATATCACCTTTGAACTCAAGCATCGAGTTAGGACCAATGATGACAGATCCATATCCATAAACACTCTTTCCCAATCTTTCACCACTTTGACTATCCAACACCCTGACCTTCTTGACATAACATCCACCAACTTGAACCAAGGTATTTATACCTTTCCCAATGACTATGCCCTTGCTTGCTACCTAAATGTAGTTGAGCCTATGAGGACTTCCATCAATGAACTGAGCGTTAGCATGATGGAGTCAGACATCAAGTATCTTAGTTAGAAAAATAAGAATAAGAATAAAAAGAAAAGGAGTTCTGAGGGTGAAAACCACTTTGTGGCAGTCTCAGAACCTACAAAAGTAAAAATAAAAGATGTATCCAAAGGTGAAAACCTCTCTGAGGCACCTAAGGATGAGATATTTGATGTCCTTTTGAGTCATTTATAGGATAGATCTCCAATTCTAATTAAGCCCACTCAATCTATCAATTTGGGAACATCAAAAGAAGCATAGTTGATCCATGTAGCACAATCTTTATCAGAGGAAGAAAATAAAAAATTTACAACATTCCTAACAAAGAAGAAGATCAAATTTGCATGGAAATATTTAGATATGCCAGGGTTGGATCCTGATCTTATAATGCACCATTTATCTATAGCTCCAAACGTTAAACCTATTAAGCAAAAATTGAGAAAGATGCATCCACATGTTGCACTCTTGGTAGAAGTTGAATTAGAGAAGCTCCTAAAAGCCAGATTTATCTAAGTTATTGATTATGCGGAATGGATCTCTAATATTGTACCTATTTCTAAACTAGACAAATTTATAAGAGTGTGCACAGATTTCAAAGATGTAAACAAAGCATGCCCTAAGGATGATTTTCCATTACCTAACATTGATATGATAGTGGAAATGACTGCGGGCTTTAAGATGTATTCTTTAATGGATGGTTTTTCAAGATATAATCAAATAAAAATTGCTCCAGAGGATCAAGAGAAAACTACTTTCACATGTGCATGGGGTACCTTCTGTTGGAATGTCATGTCATTTGGGCTTAAGAATGCTGGTGCTACATATCAGAGAGCTATGACATCCATTTTTCATGACATGATGCATAGGACTATGGAGGATTATGTTGATGATACTTTAGCAAAATCTATGATTAGAGCTAAACATCTAAATGAATTGAGCAAGATACTAGACAGAATGGAAAAATTTAGTCTTAGACTAAATCCTAAGAAGTGTGCTTTTGGTGTCACTTCTAGAAAGCTCTTAGGATACATAGTTTCAAAGAAGGGCATTGAAGTTGATCTAGCTAAAGTAAAGGCTATAATGGAGATGTAACCTCCCAAGAACATTAGTCAAATGAGGACATTGCAAGGTAGAGTTCAATCTATCAGATGCTTCATATCTTAGCTAGCAAACATATCACAACCTTTTACAAAGACATTACATAAAGGTGTGACCTTTGCATGGAGCAAGGAATGTGAAAAGAAATTTAATCATATCAAGAAATATCTATCAAATCCTCTTATCTTGATGCCTCCCATTCAAGGGAAGCCTTTGATCTTATATGTCTCCGTTACAGATACATCACTGGGGGCATTGCTTGCACAACATGATGAGAACAAGAAGGAAAGAGCTATATACTATATTAGCAGAACATTGGTGGCATACAAAAAGAACTATTCAATGATTGAGAAAGCTCGTCTAGATGTGGTCTTTGCATCATAGAAACTGAGACATTATATGTTGGCTCATACTACACATTTAGAATCTAAGATTGATCCACTAAAGTACCTACTAAGCAAAGTTTCCCTCGCGGGTAGATTAGCCAAATGGGTCATGCTCTTAAGTGAATTTGACATTGAATATGTTGAAAGAAAAGCTATTAAAGGCCAATTTATTGCTGATCAATTAGCATATGCACCTTTATTTGATGATACACCAATGCAAATGGAATTCCCAGATTCCTCTATCATGAATCTTTCTTCTAGAGAATGGCAGTTATTCTTTGATGGCTCCTATACATAGAATGGATCTAGAGCAGGCATATTGTTCATAACTCCTCAAGGATACTCAATCCAAAAAGCATTTAGAATCAAGTTTCCTTGCACAAAAAATATTGCTGAATATGAATCCCTTCTTAATGGCATGAAAATGGCAATTGAGTGGAGAGTAACAGAATTACACATTCATGGAAATTCACTTGTAATCCATCAAGTCAATGATGTATACCAAACTAAAGATGAAAATCTCATTCCATACAAGAGAATGGTAGATGATCTCAAGAAATATTTCATCTCTATCACATTTGAGCAAATACCTAGAACAGAGAATAAGGTTGTCGATGCAATGGCAACATTATCTACTTTATTACAACAGCCTGAACATGAGCTACGCTATAAGTTCCTGGTGGAAGCACTATCTTATCCTGCATATGACTCCCCTGAAACCCGCATGATTTGAACTATTGTAGGTCATGATTCATCCAAATATAAAAACCTATTCTCCTATCTCAAAGACCAAATCATTCCCAATACCTTCAACTGCCATGAAAAGAGATACCTTATCCGTAATGCCTCCTGATATGTCATCATTGGTCATGATCTTTACAAAAAAGGTCTAGATGGTACGCTCCTTAGATGTTTAGAATGGGAAGAGTCTCAAAATGCGTTAGAGGAAGTCCATGAGGGTATATGTGGGTCACACTTGAATGGTTTAACACTAGCTCAAAAAATTATTAGGGTTGGGTATTATTGGCTGGCAATGGAGAAAGAGTCTATCAAGTTTGCTAAGAACTATCAAAAGTGCCAAGTACATGGCAACTTAAATTCATGCTCCAGGGAGAGATCTAATTCCCTTCACTACTCAATGGCCTTTTCATCAATGGGCATTTGATCTTATAGGATCCATACATCCTCATTCTTCTAATGGACATACCCATATAATCATGGCTATAGATTATTTTACAAAATGGGTAGAAGTAGTCCCTTTGACACAAGCAACTAGTAAGCAAATATCTATGTTCATCTTGAACTACATCATATGTCGGTATGGTATTCCACATTCCATAGTCACAGATAATGGTGGACAATTTAAGAACAAAGACTTGGATGATTTATGTGCCAAATTCAAGATTACACAACATTGGTCATCTATCTACTATCCTCAAGGGAATGGAAAAGCAGAGACTTTTAACAAGAATCTATTGAAAATCTTGCACCGTACAGTTAATAAAATAGGAAGAGACTGGCATCTCATGATCAATCTAGCTCTCTGGGCCTACATAGCAAGTATCAGAACACCCACTGGGGCTACACCTTTCCCTTTAGTTTATGGGTCTGAAGCAGTACTACCTATTGAGGTTGAAATCCCATCACTAAGAATCAGAATGCATGGTCTAGTAACTGATGATGACTACAGAGTGTCTAGGTTGCAAGAACTTTAACTACTAGATGAGCACAGACAAGAAACGTATGATCATCTCAGAGTATATCAAAAGAGAATGTCTAGAGGTTACAACAAGAAAGTCAGACACAAAGAATTTCAGGTTGGCGATCTAGTCTTGAGAGAGAATCCTAAAAATCAATCACATAGAGAGCGCAAGGGGAAGTTTGAACCCAACTGGCTGGGTCCCTTTGTTATCACTGCTACTTTTGGTTTTGGTGCCTATCAACTCTTAATGACTGAAGGAGAACAACTTCAAGAACCAATCAACGTTCTCCATCTGAAGAAATTCTATGCCTAAGGCATTCAGTCTATGGTAAAATGTCCTGAAAAAATCTTAAAAATTGGAAAAAGTCCTGAAAAAATGAACATCTTGGTGAAAACCTAGCAATAAGCGCCTTGATGATTCACAAAAAAAGTAAAAAATATCAAAAGTACAAAAAAAATTGGGAAAAATAAAAATACAAAAAAATGAGAAAAAGAAAAAGTGCCTTGGTGAAAACCTGGAAACAGGCGCCTTGGTAGCAAAAATAGAATCTCTGCCAAGATGGTGAAAACCCAGCAAACAGGTGCCACTTGTTTCAAAATGCTCCATCTATCAGCGCAATCTTGGTCTTTCCCAGCTTTCATTCTTGCTTTAGTTTGTACATATTTCCCAGTTTTTTTCTGCATTCCTATTTTCAATAAGTTAGTCTGTACACCAATCAGCTCAAGTGTTTGTATCCTATCAATGCTTAACACTTGGGGGCAATCAATGTCATATCCTATGGTCTCCAACATACCTCAGATGATTCATATCCAGTCAAGGTCCTTTGGATCTTTATCCGAGTCAGTCAGTTAGTCTCCTCTCCAGAAAGGATTTGGCATCTACAACAACGCATTCAAACATCAACACAAAATGAAAACAATCTATGCTTCACATGCTTTTATCTCCTTGTATGCTTACTGATTCACATTGAGATTTTTGCATATTATGTTCCCTCGAGCTCTTCGATGATGTCCTTTACAGGATTTAGAGAGTGATGACTGGGGGCATAATATTTTATTTGTCTTCTGCTCGTATGTGAAAATCTAACAACTTTGGAAATTTTGGATTGAAAATGGTGTCCATTTGTAAGAGCCTCTATCTCGAATTGGATGGCCATGAGTACTTCGACCATTGATACCCAAAAAATTCAAGGAAGTTTGATCTAACTATTGTCTTTTTGAGTATGTTCTTTCTCCTACTATGAAACGCAATCTTACCTAAGGATGTGAATGATAAAGGGTCACTAAGGGTAATTCACATTGGATTTAGAATGATCTCTTGACTGCTTGACATGTTTTTAATGCAAGGCGTATTCAGGTCATCACGACGTCTATGTTTTGATGCTTATACAAATTGCTATATCAAAATGGACATGATATTTAGGTCATCCTAGCGCTTATGCCTTGGTGCTTATATCTAATCTGACATTCCGAAAACAAAATCAATATTCATATGTCTATGGTTGTCTAGCCAGTGGGTGTTGTATTGATTCTTGAGCATAAAAATCAATATTCATATGTCTATGGTTTCATAACTAGTGGGCATTGTATTGATTTATCCAGTGACCTAAAAATTCAATGATGAGAATGACTGACACATGATCAGTGACTAGGTCCTAGGTTTGCATTTCATTTTTCACTTTGCATGATCTCAAAAATTGCTTGAACACTTAAACGATTCCTCAAAAAAAAAATGCTAAACATGACTACAAGAGCTGAATCTTACACGAAGGTCCATCCAATGAAATAGCAAGTAGAATCCTTTTTCGGGATCAAAATCAAAATCTGAGATCATTTATATTATTCACTGCTTGCATAATCGACCTTCTAATCATCAAAGAAATCCAGAATTCAACTTAATTGATTATCTTACATCAAACTATCAAAATTTCAACTTGGTTAACCATGGTCAACTCATGGTCAAACCTAGTCAAACTTGGTCTTCTAAACCTCCAAACGATGCAGAACCTGTTCCCGGACATGTATAACCACTTCTCAAATCAATTAACATGCTTCTAAACTATAAACGTTGACTTTTCTTGTCAGATTTCAATTTTAATCCTGAAGGAGGCATGACATTGCACATCATTCAAAGTCTGTAACTCAATTCTGTCAATCAATCTTTCCTCAGTAATCAAGACAACAACAATGTCTAGTTGTTGATTCATCTAAAGTCCTCATCACCTGGAGCAAATCCATCATCTCTTTTGAGTCAAAGTTGATCTAAACTTCTGATTTGAGTTAAAAAGTTGTTCTTGCATGATTTTGCATGATTTTGTGAGTTAATCTTTTCTAATTTCTTGTTAACTCAAAAATCAACCTGAGTTCATCAAGAGTGATTTATGACTTTTTCCATGCACCCTCAAGCCCTAGATTTCTATAAAATCAAGGCTCAACTCTTTACAAATCATCCACAGAATTTGCATACTTACTCTGGCGAATTGATATCAGAGGAATCATCAAGCTTCTTGCAAATCAGCATTTTGTGAGATCAATCTTGTTTTCAATTCATTCTAGTTTCATATTTCATATCATTGTTAGCTTAATTTGCATATCATTTCAATCCATTTAGATTAATTTATTACCAGTTTTCCTCATCTTATTGCATCAAAAATTTAAAAAAATAGATTAATTTGCATTCATATTTTATTGCTTTCATCATTTAAATCCTTCGTTTAGGTGTTGCATTGTCACTGATCTCAGTCTAATATGAGAATACCATACTCGCACCTACTAGAAGGCAGTAAATCGCCTGGTTAGCTATATTGTTCTTATTTGCATATTTTGATTTTTGCTAACCTCTAATGTTTTACTGAAGTGTTGTGTTCATAGCTAGGTACAAAATTCACACACACATTTCTGGCGCCCACCGTGGGGTAACCCACCTTTACATGCTGGTTTTGATTTTTTTTTTGGAGCTAAAACCCTAAAGTTTCAAAGATTTAATTTTATCTCCCAAACGGCTTAGAGTTTTGGTCTAAATTTTTTTTTTAGGTTGGAGACATATCAGGAAAGCTTCAATAAAAAAATTAGAATTATATGAGATGTGCTAAATTTTTAATAATTTTTTCTTGATTTTCCAGAAAAAATTAATTTCTGAGGAAAATCAGCATATTTTTTGGAAATTTTTAGATTTTTGGAAAGCTCTTTAAATTCTATAGGGGGTCCATTATTTGTGTTTTAAATTTGGATGCAATATAATAGCTCAAATAGTCAATTTACAAAAACTAGTCTATTTTGGTAAAATGGGTCTCTAGGGCACAAATGAAGAGATTTTTCTAAAATTTTTACATTTTTGGAAAGCTCTCTATTTTTTAGCAGGGGTCTTTGTTTTGCATTTCTATTTTTGTGGCTAAAATCATATCAAAAAAATCAGATCTTGTTGACTAGGTCAAATGCAACAAAAAGATAAAATTTTGTGATGGGTATGCACTTGTTTTTCACATGGTTCAATGAATGATATGAGTTGTCATTTGGATTAGTTGCTGGTTATTATTGCTCCTAATAATTGATTTTCAGATCTAACCCTAGGGTTTTCATAAGTTGAATATACGTTGCATATCTTGTTTGCTTGTTTTCTTGTCAGAGAGTTTGTGGCTTGCTTGCGCGAGATTGCTTAACAAAGCTAAAAATAAGGTAAAATCTACTAAGCACATTGCAAGGGAATTTAGGTATTCTACTACATCTTAAAACATTTCAATTTGGACATAAAACGAACATCTCACGTGTCTAGCTTGAGTGCCTTTCCTCCTTTTATAAATCAAACTTCAATTTTTGGGCTATAAAACGAACATAGATTTGCTTTTTGCATATCTGTTACACATAGTAAATAGGCCCTATGAATAATATTTGTGGATGATCTTGAGAGATTGAGCTTCTTTCACTTATTTATTCATGCGAAGCTCCTCTTGACGAAGGATCCCCTTGTAGGTAGGGAAGGTACTGAGAAAGTCTCACGTTCTACTAGATTCATGTGTCTTCAACTTTTGATTGATACATTCTCTCTTCGGAGAGGTTAATAGATCATAAGCAGTTGACATCATAGATCTTTGTGAGATAATCTTGGTCTTAGCGTGTTGGATTAATCTATCTGCTTTGTCTTGGTGAAGTGAAGAGGTTAGGGGATTATGCTCTACTTCCTTTTTGGATAGTATCAGAAACCCAAATCCTTGAATCTGATCTAGTCCCCCTGTGGTATCTTTTGTGAGTCACCTTTAGAGAGGGTTAATCATAGTGGAAATTCCCTTAATTGGGTCAACCACATGGATGGAACCTCAAGTGGTAATAGCCATTTTTGCCATGGTAGCATCAGCTGCTATATAAATGTCCTTGTGGAGGAAATCTTCAGAGGTGTGGTCTCTTGTTGGGCTACTAGATCTCCCTAGCAGCTCCTGATTGATTAATTTCTCAGACTATGTCAAAACCCCGGTGCGCCTAGATTGGAGTTTGCCCTCTTGAGATCACAAAAGTTGCAGAGTCAGACCATTACTACAAACCCTAGTGAGGCCAATTTTTTATTTTTTTTTCTAAGAATATGTGCGTTATTGAAAAACTTTTTGGAACATACACAATTAGCACTTCTAGGGATTAGCACAATAAGTCACTATTGCTTGTTCATGTGCAAGGTTTCTTTTTCCCTTGTTCATTATTTTCAAATGATTGCTTTCTTCCCTTGCTTGCTATTTTGTGTGCTTGATATCTTCTTGGTTACTTGAGACAAACTTTTACACATATCTTCAAAAACTGGACAGAAAAATTTGCAAACAATCTGATACTGAAACACTCAAAAATTGCAAAATCTGAGCAAAAATCCTTTCTTGGAGTGAGAACTAAATATTCTATCAAAGAAAAACTAGCGTTGTGTCTCAAAATCTATGTCTTGAAATATGTGCCTTGAAATCTATGCCAAAACTATCAAACTATGTCCTTTTATCGCATGAGATTTCAGCTTTCTAAGCATTCTTTCATGTGAGACAACACATTCTCGCACACAACCTGGTACTTCCTCGCATGAAACAACATTCTCTCTCATGAACCTATCCTAAAATTTTCAAAACAAAGAGCTTATTACTGCTAGTTGGTCAACTATTCCGTCAGATCTGATTTTTGTTTGGGGTCTGTATGCCTATTTTTCTGTTGCACAATGTCTGAAACTGCATGTCTAGAGTTGAGAAACAAATCCTAGAATCTGTCAAATAAATCATTGCATCAAAAATAGAGTAGAGCCTATAAAAAATCCATTCATTTTCCTAAAGTGGTCTCTTGAGTCTAATTTAGCCTTCTGATTTATTGATTTGAGTCTTTTTCATCTTGTGTCAAAACCTTGTCAAAATTATCTTCAAAATTCAGTCTTTTTACTAAATGACTAAGTGTTGTGAGCTTATGCTTGCCATCTGTTGGGCATCTACCCACACTACTATGGCACAATATCCTTCATTTACATCTGACCTATTCTTTAATCACTTCAATCTTGACAAGGTTGCTTCATTTGATCTTCTAGAATCAATTCATTCTTCAGTTGTCTTCATCTTATTCTTTGGCTTCACCCAAGGTTAATGGTGGAAACCAGAGCTTCATCACACAAGAAATTTGGAGAGGTATCCCATACAATACCTATGAATACTCTCTAGGCCCCAACTCTTGAACAAATCTATAATTCTGGTCTTTACGAAGATGATGATCTTGGCAATTTTTGATTGAAAACTAGTTACGTACCCCCTCCATCAACTCATGGAGGTAATCAACAAACCCCACCTCAATCTAATCCAGGGAGCCCTAAAACTCCTAACATGTCTCACGGAGGGACATATCACAGGTCTCAAGGACACCAATCTCAACACAGTATGGATCGAGAACCTACACCTTTTGAAATTGTTTGATATCAAAATGATGATGACTTCAAAAGAATGATGAAACATTTCTTGAAGGAAGATAGAGAAGCATACTTTCTAGAGTTAGCTCATCAAAGAGCTAAACTTCCTCCAAAATTTAATGTGGAAGATATCATTACACATGAGGAAGAAACTCCTATCACGGCTATGATGAAACAGGTGCATGCCATGCAAGTCAAACTTAACAAACTTGAAAAAGAAAAGGAACCTAAAGAGTTCTCCATAGAGGCTCTATGTCCTTTTCCATTTGATAAAGACTTGTAAATGCCGCCATTCCCTAAAAGAGTGGAGATGCTTAAATATGATAAGTATGATAGAAACTCTTACCCTCAAGATCATGTTAGAGAATTCTGTACTCAATCTATGGAGTTTATGCACAAACCAACCTACTTAATGCATCTTTTCCCTCAATCTCTGGGAGGAGCAGCCATTCATTGGTTATTTAGAATGCCCCCTACTATCAAAACTTTTGAGGAATCAATCAAACTGTTCTATCAACAATACTCCTACAATATTCAACATCCGGTCACCATGATCGACATCTGCAATCTAAAACAATATCCAGGTGAACCATTCCTAACATTTCTCAAGAGGTGGAGGAAGAAATTTTCTCTATATGCTAGACCTATTCCAGAAACTGAGAAGCTGGAAATCTTCATCAACAATCTTGTTCTAGAAATCAACTACCCTTTATAAATGCAAAATCATACATCTTTTGACAAGATGGTAGATAATGCGATCAAAATTGAGAAAGTACTTGTGCAAAAAGGAGACATATCACTTCAAAAAGACAAGTATGAATCTGGATCTAGTTCTAAGGACAAGAACAAAAACTGGAACAAGAATAAAGGCATTGTCATAGATGGTGTTGTTGATAATATCCGTGCCCCATCTAAGGCACCTACTTTCAATCTTATTGTTGGTACCCAAGCCATCAAAGCTTCTAAAGCCAAAGCCACAGAGTCCAACAAAAAGTCATCTGATTAAAAACCTTGGGCTACAGATCCTAATCGCAAGTTCACTCCTCTTGGAGAATCCTTGGAATCTGCCATGAAAACTCTATTGGCAAACAAAATCATCTACTTGCCTAAGATGAAAGTCTTTGATCTTGAACCTAAACTGAAATGGTGGAGAGAGAATGATTTCTGTGAATTCCATCGCAATAAAGGTCATAAGACTAATAACTGCATTCGCTTGAAGCACATCATACAAGACAAAATTGATAATGGAGACATCATAGTTGACAATCATAAGAGCCATAATGATCATACAACATTCACATAACCATTTCCTAAACATGGTAAATAAGATTCTTCTTCTCAGTCTAATATGGGTGCTAAAGTCAATTATGCCTACTCTGGAAATAATGCAACCTAGCTGATCTTATAGGATCCATACATCCAATAAGATTATCAAATTTTAACTCAATTCTATCAAATCAATCTTTCCTCAGTAATCAATTTTAACCCAACTGTCGATCTCTATCTCATCCAATGGTCCTTGCTGAATCTCGAGATGTTTCATGACTTAGTTGCTTTATCAGGACAGTGACTAAAGGGAAAATAAACCGCTCACCAGGTCACTAGATGTTTAGTGCCTAACTACCAAGACTTGGAGAATACATGAACACTTAGTCATGTAATAACTGAATAGAAACTTAACCTGCCCGAGCAAGGAAAAAGAACATGTACAAAAAGGGGACTTTTAGTGGCCTAAAAAGGTAATGAGAAAATAGAATGGGCTAGGGTTTTGGATTTAGACAATTTTCATGAAACCCTTAGACATAGGTAAAACCTACTTCTCATACACCTTGAAACAACCATATCTCTCTAGTTTTTGCACCAAAAATCATGCAATCTAAACTGAAGCTTGAACACATTCTAATTTATCCATGGCTAAGCTCACAAGCTATGAAACCTAATAGATTTTCATCGCTGATCAAATTGTGTTGTGGCTAGGGCATGAAAATTTTCTAGGGTTTGCACATGAAAAGACCATTTTCTTTGGATTTTTGGCATTGATGGGAAAATGGGCTAACAATGGCTCTGCCTGGAGATGTATGCCTCTTGCAGACATGACAAGGATTCAGAATCTCTAGGATAAGCAGACCATCTACTGAAACAAACTACCCTACACACACAACTTGAAAATAAACACACAACAAGGAAATAAAACCTATCTACTATTCATGGATACTGAGAGTACCTTAAGAGAAGTACAATTTGAGAAATTGTCCATGAACTAGTAATTCCAAAACATTTCCAACCATATCTTTTAAGATGTAGGAATCAGGTCTCCATTTAGTGTCAACAAGATATGGTCCCAACTAGATTGGGTCAAATTTGATGTGCTTGCCCTTATCTTCTAGCTTGGCATTCCACATTAAGACCAAGTCATTAGTATTAAAATCTCTAACTGTGTTTTTCTTCTCATACAAAATTTTGTATTGGAGCTGAGTTCTTACATTTTTATTATGAGCTTCCCTTCTTGATTCATCCAATTGTATTAGATCATCCAACCTAATCTTCATTTCATTATCCAAGTCATCATCATATAATTGGATGAATTTATACATTTGTAGCAGATTATTTTGTGGTAACCTAGCCTAGATACCATATACTAAATCAAATGGAGCACATCTAATGACCTTTTTGACTGTCACTCTATCAATCCACAGAGCTAGCTGCAACTTGGAATCCCATGCCTTTTTGTTTGTGTCAAGAACTCTTTTTAAAATCTTTATCAAACTTTTATTGCTTGATTCAGGTTGACCATTACCTTGAGGGTGATAAGGAGCTGAATATAAAATTTGAATCCCATATTGTTGACAGAAACTATTAAATTCTTCAAACCTGAAACACATAGCATTATCTACTATTATAACCTCAGGACATCCAAATCTTACCAGCATATTTTGCATCATGAAATCAGTGACCACCTTGCTAATGGCTCTTTTAGTGGGGATTGCTTCCACCCACTTAGTGAAGTAGTCTATGGCAACCAAGATCCATGAATGTCCCCCACTAGACTTGTTTGGGATCTCTCCAATGAAATCCATGCCCCACTTTTGAAAAGGGGCTTCAAATGTTACAAGGCTTAAGGGCAGGTTGCCACTGAACTTCAAATTTCCTGCAAACCTTTGGCAAGCATCACATTTTTTTACAAATAAGTGTGCATCCTTGAAGATACTGGGCCACCAAAAACTTGACCTTAATATCTTATGTGTAGTAGTTTTAGCCATGTAATGGCCACCGCACACATCCTCATGCATTGCTTGTAATAAGTTCTTAGCCTTATGATGGTCAACACATTTAAGCAATACACCTTCATTGCTTCTCCACCATAACTCCCCTCTAGAAATAACATACCTTACAACATGCAATTTCACAATCCTTCTTCTGTGGTTATCCATGTCAGGGGGAAGTACCATTTTCTGAAAGTATTCAATGATATCCTCATACTAGTCACAACAATCTAAATCACAAATATATGGCCTTTATTCTTCTTCAAGAACATTTATATGGTTAGCATCTAGATTGCTTTGAGCCATGAGTTTTGCTAACCCTAGTCCTCTTACCAGCTTTATGATTTGGATGTCAATATTGAACTCTTGGATCCTATTTATCCATCTGCACCTTCTTCCTGAAACCTCTTGTTGTACCAGGATATCCTTTACAATAGCATTAGGCACATATGCAACTATAGTTGCTCCAACTAAGTAACACCTGAAAGTTTTGATAGCCTTGACCAATGCACATGCCTATTTCTCATTTATGTCATACTTTAACTCAGCTTCTTGCAAGAATTTACTGAAGAAGGATATAGGTTGTTCAAAAGCTTTTGAGTTCTTTTGTAACAATACTGCAACAATAGTATGATAAGAGGAAAAAGAGAAAATATGAAGGGGCTTGTTGTAATTTGGTGTCCTTAATACAGGGGCATTCCTAATTGCTTGTTTGATTTCACAAAAAGATTTCTTATCTTCTTCACTCCATTCAACCTTCGCACCCATTTTTAGCATTTTGGAAATAGGAACACTGATTTCAGCAAAATTTGTAATAAATCTTCTGACAAAATTGACCTGACCAAAGAAGGATTGAATTCCCTTAACATTTCTTGGCAGTGGCACTTTTTCAATTGTTGCCACCCTTCTAGGGTCAATTTTAACTCCATCCTTGGATGCAATATGACCCAAGAGCTTACCCTCAGTTACCCCAAAAGCACACTTCCTTGGGTTAAGAGAGACTCCATATTCTAAAGCTCTCCTAAAAATCTTTTCAAGATGGCCACAATGTTGATTCTCTTTTTCTAAGTAAGTAGTGAGATCATCTTGGTATATCACAAGAAAATTGTTTATAAAATCTGCAAATGCTACATCCATGGCTCTTTTAAAAGTAGCCCCAACATTAGTTAGACCAAAAGGCATCCTAACATACACATATGTTCCCCATAAGGTAGTAAATGCAGTCTTGAATTGTTCAATATCCTTAACAACCACTTGATTATAGCCTGAGAAACCATCCATCATTAACATTAGTTTTGACCTAGTAACTCTTTGTAGCATGACTTCCATGTTTGGTAACCCCTAATTATCCTTTAATGAATTTATGTTCAAGTTTCTAAAATCAAGACAGAGCCTAGTGTCCCCATTTTTCTTCCTCACTGGGACTAGGTTAGAGACCCATGTTGAATGTCTGATAGGTCGAATGATTCCTGCATCACTCATCCTCTTCAATTTATCTTGCATCTTTGTTGCCAAAGTAGGGTTTATAGGCCTTAACTTTTGTCTAAAGGGTTTAGTGTCTTCCTTCAAAGGGATCTCATGTTGGAACAAATCTTCCCTATAGGCCTTTAAGTCATCATAGAACCAAGTAAAAACATGCATATACTTTCTAAGAAGATTAATCAAGGATTTTCTTATTTCAGGAACCAAATTTCCCCCAATATATACCTTTTTTGGGGCTTCAACTGTTCCTAGGTTTATTTCCTCCAAACCCTCAGGCTTGCTCAAAGATTTTGCTGAAAAAGAACTGTCATTATTATAAAAGGCTCTTTCACGCACAACCAAACCCTTTGGGACTTTATTTGATTTTAATTGCAAGGCCTTCTTGCCAAGGAGGGTATCCTCCTTTCTAGAGGTCTCTACATACCCATAGAAATTCATTTCTTTTCCTTTAATACTAGCCTCACACTATAAAAATCTTAAGATGTCCAAATCATCTTCAAAAACTTACCAGTTTTCCATGTTGTCTAGTATAAAAGGTCTAGATTGAGTCTAAACTTTGGATATCCCAACAAAAGTAATGTCTTATGGCCTTAAAGCAATATTAGCCAATAAATCAGCCATCCTATTATGGCCCTTGTCCATCTAGTCAATACCAAAATCATCAAACTGTTCTACCTCATCCCAAACAACATTTTTGTATTGCTTTAGTATTTTATTTTTTGATGCATACTTGGATCTTACCTGAGACACAACCAATTCTGAATCTCCAATTACTCTAAGGCTTTTGATCTTATGTTTTAATGCTAATCTCAATCCTATCAACAAGGCCTCATACTCTGCAGTATTATTTGTACAAGCAAATAATAAGGTGAAAGAAAACTTAAAAGCTTTTTAAGTAGGGGAGATCAACAATACCCCTCCACTAGATCCTTCCTTAGAACTTGCACCATTAAAATACATGGTCCACAAACTATCTTGGTTTATGACATTATCTTTATCCTCAGATTAAATTAAAGGCTTATTTCCATCAATGATCTCTCTGTGCTGCACTTGGAAATAATTTATATCAGTATCTAGGAAATAGTTCATATTATTATCTTTAATATCTTCCTCAATCATATGAGGAGTTCTAACTTCCCTAGATACTTTGACATTTTAACCAACAATATTGAATGTATCAAAGGATAAATCACATTGGATACTACCTCCCATTGCTGCACTCCATTTCCTTGATAACAACATTCCATATTGGGGGGAATATCAACAACTAGGACACTCATGGTCAACTGTTTGCTAGGATAATCAATAAGCTTATAGGGCAAGGCCTTAATTATTCCAATAACTAGTACCTCTCTAGAATCCATATCTTGGCATCTCCCATGAGGAGTGTCAACTTGTAATCCCATTAACCTCATGATCTCATCAGGCATAACAATATTAGATGCTCCTG
The DNA here is from genome assembly GCA_027943335.1 of Chamaecyparis obtusa. Lineage (NCBI taxonomy): Eukaryota > Viridiplantae > Streptophyta > Pinopsida > Cupressales > Cupressaceae > Chamaecyparis > Chamaecyparis obtusa. The sequence continues at coordinate 425,917 of BSBK01005945.1, forward strand.
AATCAATCATGTAGTTCTTTAACATTTTCCCATTTATAATCAATGTTAAAAAGAAAGGGTCAATAGCTCCCAAAGAAGTATTTGCAACATGCATATCTAAATGAATTTGGGGTATCTTTGAAACAATTTCTTCTATATCTTTCCCTTTATTTGGAGATTTATCTTTCACTTCATTACTTACTGGTCTTTGGAGATTTATAGCAAGAACACTATTTATCCAAGTAAGGGCCTTTTCTTTATGCTCACCTATCCTCATCATTTCCATCAGTGGAACCTTAACTGTTATCTGAGATAACAACTAGTTCATGTTAATAAGTGTATATCTTAAATCAAACAAATCTTTCTTGCTTTGAGACACATCTCTATTTTAATCCTGTGCTACAAAACCCAGCTTATCTTCCACCTTTTTCTTATTTTCAACTTGGGGAATTGGGACACTGGTAATTGGTATTTTAATTTTGACCTTAAGAACATTTCTTGAATTATTTGGCCTTTTAGCTCCTTTCACTTTTAATTTTCTGACATCATCAAGAACTTTATTTTTTACATGTGCTTGCCTTGTGTCTTCATGATTTTTCCTAATAAATATACCTACTAGCTTACCCTCTATATTGCCAACAGTCTTATTTCTCAAAACATAGTTACTTCTAGCCTGAGTAACCATATCAGTGGTGATTTGGGATATTTCCTCATCAGAAGGTCTTCTCAATATAACATGCTTTTCACCCTTTCCTATATTACTATTTATGTTTTGAATCTTTTCTTCTTCTTCATTAGAGAAAACTTGTTGATGGTAAGCTTCTCCTTTGTTTTGAGAATTGTTTACATCTTGATTCCCACTTTCCTCTTTAGAGTCAACCTCATCATATAAATTTGCAGAAGTCATAGCACAACCTCATTCATCATATGATTCATCCTCATTATCGCCTTGTTCCTCACTCTCAGGTATATTTTGAGAAACTACACAATAATTAGGATCATGTGGGGACTGGCATGTTGTGCACCATGGAACATCATTAGTCATGTTGACTGAATACTTTTGCAAAGGGTCAGAGGTTTTTTCATTAGGCCTATCTTTCCTTTCTAGGACAGTAGGTTTCCCATCCTTCCACTAGGTATGGTAAGGAAAATTTTGCAACCTAGGCTACCTATTGAAATTATTGAGAGGAGGCTTATCATTGCTCTGAAACTTATTTCTATTTTCATTAGGCTTTAAGTCCTTCAAAGCATTCAAGATTTGTTTTAAATTATCATCCTCTCTAGGCTTTATATTGCCAGGTTTGTCTATTTCCTTTCTCCCAAACCTAGGGGGTTTAGGATCTTCTCTTCTACCAAGCTTGCCTGACACTCTTCTATTGCTTTCAATATTTATAGAAAATCTCTGAGCCTCCTTGATAGTTCTAGGATTTTTGTCTCTGAGGAGGTAACCCATTTTAGCATCAAAAGCATTCAGGTATGTTGCTAAACACACCTTTTCATCTAATCTCATAACTTGGAAAAGCTTATGCATTGCTTTTTGAAATCTGACATTAAATTCAAGGACCTCTTCATTTTGATTCTTCTTAATGTTTTTGAACTCATTCAACATAAATCCTTCATTTGTCTTATCACCATATTGATCTTTGAAACAATTTATAAAATCATCCCAAGAGGCAATACAGTCATATGTAAGCCCTCTAAACCAATCTCTTGCATCTTCAGTTTGTGATTGAACAAATAATTTCATAATGATATCTTCATGTTCTATTTCATAATTATATATCATGTCAATAAACTTCTTTAAATGCTCTTCACATGTAATAACATTATTACTAGTAAATTTTGGAAGTTCCCTAATTTCTTTAGGAATAAAATTAGGTTAACCAAGAATGCCATTAAAGAGAAGTTGTTGGTACCTTTCAACATGAACTGGTCCCCTTTGTGATGATCAATTATTCTGAGAAGTAGATGCTTTATTACTTGATGTGTTAGCAGCATTTGCAGCTGTCAATGGTAGGATAATATCAACCTGGCTAGCAAAATTTCCAATGTTAGCATTAGGCATCAAAATAGGGCTAATTGCATTTGAGGGGCCTGAAGACTGCCTAAGAAAATCAACTTCCTTTTCATTTCCAAGGTAGTAGCCTAAAGTTCTTTCTTTTCTAGCTCTTTGGCTAGAATCTCCTTCTTTGTTTTAGCCCTTTCTAAATCATTATCCAATTTGGACAACTGATCTAAAGGGATCTTATCACTAATAGGCTCATTTATTAAAATCCATGTTGAAACCTGTTTACCCTTATCTTTAGGTATTCTAGGTTTAGCAATAGGATGGATAATAGGTTGTTCAACAATTTTCTTGGGTGCTCTAATAGCATTTATAGCTTCTAGGGTTAATAGTTGCCTTCTTAACTGGTCTGATCTAATTTGGGTCTATCTCAGCTCAACTTCCTTTTCCTTTTCCCTCTCTCTTCTAATGGAAATCTATTCTTGGATTCTCTTTTCCAGATTAAAAACTTCCTCAAAAATGTCTTCAGAATCTGGGAGAGTGGTTTCAAGCTCTGAGGTTTCAACAAAAAATTCTTGTTTTTCATCTCTTGGATTATGAGGGCTTTCAGAGGGAGAAGTCCCCCAAGTTGGAGGATCATTTCTTCCTCCTAGGCCCCTACTTTTACTTCTTGATCTTCTATCTCCCCCTTGAGGTTCTTTGTTTGGGAGCATTCATTTCCTATGGTGTATTCCACCCTCTCCCCTAGAATGAGGAGAGTAATAATCATTATATGCTCCTAGACCTAGATCCATTACCTCCTCATACTTAAAGGCATTCCCTTCGTGGTCATGATGAACTAGGTTATTTTCATTTATATTTTCCCTTTCTCTCCATGCCTAAGACATATCTTTATCATTTTGGTCTCTTCTAGGCTGACGGGCCCTAGAAGTACTTGGAAGTTCCCCTTCCAACCTATTTTCTGGATGATTCTTCCTCCAAGCCCTAGTATTTTTTTGACTCATATCTAAAAGGTATATGAAATAACCTTTCTTTTTATTTTTACTCAGCACTGCTGCAGAGATTCTCAGAATCACCACCCAACACAAGTTGGGATTTATCTTACTAAATTAATAGATTAGAGTACTTAATACTTGCGATTGATCAAAGAATGACTTTATAACAGATAATGAAAATCCTGCTAAAATTTTCAAAATAGTGCACAAAGAAAAGGATTGTAAATAGCTCTTTGTTTTTCAATGGTAACTGACTGGTTCTGACAAATAAGAAGGCCAGGAGTCTAGCTCAACTTGTACCTACATTATTTGATATAAAATTATAACACCAAATATCTTCAATTCAAATTTATCATAACTATATCATGTCTATTCCCCAGCAAAGTTGCCATTTTGTTGGTTCCTCAAACTGGACTTTACGCTTTCAAAAGCAACCAATACATCTATAGTTTTTAAGGAGGGGTTAGATCCAAATATGAGTTCTAAGATGACTATACCAACTATAGGGACAAGACTACCCTCTGCACTTTTGGCTCTACAAGACCAAGGAGGGTACTCCTAATCTAGTAAAACAAACCTTATTTCAACAATTATAGACTAGATTTAAAATAACAAATAGATGTTAAGAAAATACTAAATGGTAACCACTCATTTATTGATTCTCCATTACAATTAGATGGGAAAAAACATGTAGGTTACAATACTTCAAATATTTTTGACAAATTTATATCAATATTTTAGGAATACAGTAAGAACTCATCAGGTAATTATTTCTATAAACTAGCTCCACTACTGGCCAATGCCTTATCCATTGAGTGACATCTTCATTACAAAATGAAATACATAGACAATATATTGAACTTTTATGATTTATATCCTTAGAAAATACTATCACCTTGTGATGATTCTAATCAAAGGATTCTTGAAATTCACACTACTTATTGATATCCTTATGCAAACTTCAGAGAATTATTGCTGTATCTAAAGCCTATTTAATTTGATCTTTAGATCAAAGTGGAAGAATATCAACACATACACAGAGATAATCCATGCAATGAATCTAACAACTCATAACTCAAAGAAAGAGAACACCAAGGAGAGATATGAACTTTGGATTTTATTCAAATTGCTATATCATCTGTATGTATACATAATGCTTTAAAATGCAAAGCATCTAAAAATTTAGCTTAAACTAGTAATACTTGCTATTCCATAAAAAGTTGGCCTAATACAGTCTAATGTATCCTAGAATAAAAACTTGTCAATCAAATGCTCAAGTTCCAGTCCTTCTAAATGATCTTGGAAATCCTTTTATAGACCAAGGATTGAAAACAAGCTATGGATCACTTAGGAACAAAACAAAGATTACATAAATAAGATAAAGGACACAAAGTGCACAAAGATTGCATCTGCACTTTACAAAAGTGTACACTGATTTTGAGTGCCAAGTCTTCTGCAACAATTTCCAAAAATAGTTCTAATTCTGCCAGGTGTTGCCAAAATGTCCCAATCAGCCTCTTCCTATCGAACTTCCTTATTTAAGATCCCCAAACAATACCCTTAGCCACCTTTCTCAAAGTATCAGTCCTTTGTATTTAATTGGTATGGCATTTTAGGAAAACAACTTTGATCAAGATGGCTGCCTGATACCTCACTTATCAACCTTCTTCCTACAACCGTCCTCAAAAAATAAAACCAATTCAATCTCATCGCTTCTATTTCACCGACTCAACTTTATAGAAAAAAAACTCAAAAAAATAATCCCAATTGCAACGGTTAACTAATAAAGTTTAAAACACAACCATTGATCTTGTTCTTTTCCCAGCACATCGGGTGGTTCTCGTTTATTGACAAACAGTCAATTAACCTCTTTTAAAACACTTAGCCATGTCAACCTTACCAACAACCAACCAGAAACAAGCACATTGGATCAACCTGGCACTAAGGACCCACCGTCTTCATCTCACGACCTTGATACCAAATTGATAGCTGTCGCAATGCCACAAGCACAAAATTTTGAGCATCTTTTCTTCTCGATAATGCAACAACCGTCAGATTGACTTGGACATGTGCTGTCTATATCTTTTAACCATGGCAAGCTCCCTTAACCCTAATTCATCTAGAGAATACGTGATTGAAGGCATCACTAGTACATTTGAGGTCAAATTCTGATGACCATTTGTCAGATTTTCAATGGCCAAAAGTTTGACACATCTGTTTGTCGGTGTTTTTGCGTTCGAAATGCCAATGGAAGTGATAACCATCGGTATTTCAACATCACTACCCCTCAGAGTTGACCACATAAATAGCAATTTTACTATGGGACCAATTTGTCAAAAAATGTTTTTTACGATGTTTGGTTAGTTGAAAAGGCGACAGATATTTAGTAGGTGTCCAATAGGAGTATGTGTCAGAGGTATAGCAGTCCCGTCACACCAATTTGTCTGATTGGGGTTCCTTTTGATGGTTAGCTATCAAATATCTGATGATATGTAATCAAGTTTTGACATGAGAATCCATCAGACAAATATCTCTTCTGTCAGAAAAGGAATACTACCTATCAAAAAAGCGATGGATTAGCATAGTAAAAATAAAAAAGCTCAAGAGACCATCATAGTTAGTTTCCATCTTTGGTCCATATACTGAAAAAATATTTTACATTTTGTTAGCTCATCAAATGAGGGGATTTGAGAGAATTTAATATAATATTTTCATGATAATGTATATTATTTAAGTTGACTTTGCATGAATTTATCGACTTCATGCACTTGTATACTATGAGCACATCCATAAAGAAGCATGTCCTCCCATGGCCTACATTACTCAAGCCACAGGAGGGGATGCTTCTTTATGGCTGTGATTGATGGATATAAGTGCACGAAGTAGATAAATTCATTCACCGTCAAACTAAAATAATATACATTATACATGAAAATATCATCCATTAAATTCTTTCGAATCATCGCATTTGATGAGTTAACGAAATATAAAATATTTTGTCTGTATATGGACCAAGGATGGAGACCAACTATGATGGTCTCTTGAGGTCTACTACCTTTAGTCCTAGCTATTGGGTAAGGGCTGGAAGACTTATACCTGTCGATTGTTGAGAATAATCACTGCCTTGGCTTTATGTACACTGCACAGTATCCAATATAAGAGAAGGCAGGAAATATGAATGGCTAAAAGAAATGAAAGATATAATAAAATTATCTTATTGTTTACCTTCTCGTAATTGATCAGAGTCTCGCAAAAGTAATTTTATATGATTACTAGCACATTTCATGCATGGATGAGAAACATTGTCCAAAGTTTCTATATTCTGAGAAGAGGTATGAGTGGAGGCCAAAAAAGGGATATTTTGTGAAGGTTTTATAGACATAGTACTAAATCATCATCTTTGCACTGGTAATCAATCTGGAAACCCTCTCTAGTAAATCTCCACATCTAGCAAATCTCCACAAAAATCCCTTATGGCCTCCACTGCATATATGTCTTCTCAGTATCTAAAAACTCTCCATCATTGATTCCCATCATTTTTCACCATCTCCGTGGACTAAGACCTTAAATTATTGAGCTTATCTTTGTTTCAAGAATAGTTTAACATTATCTACTTAACAGGGCCAACCACATGAAGGTGGAAGCTCATCTGGCCCCTCCTAGGAGCCTCTTATGACCCTTTATGACATTTTAAGACCTCTAAGATGTGTATTCTTAGGGGTCGTAAAGGGTCGTAAGGGGTCGTGGGACACAACAACTGAGAAACATAATTTTAGGTATCATGGTCACAATTTTTTGGAGACAACATAATTAAGTTGTATTCCCAGACGATGGAGATCAACTTGCGCACCTCCGATTCCAAGTTGAATACATATGTTGCTCATGAATACAAGGTCCTCCAGCAGATGTATTCGACTTGGAATTGGAGGTGCAGAAGTTGCTCTCCATCACTTGGGTATATAACTCAATTACGTTGTCTCCAAAAAATTGTGACCATGATGCCTACAATTATGTTTCTCAGCTATTGTGAAATCTACATTTATGTGTCTCAGCTATCATGTTTATGTGCATATTTTTTATGTGTTTGGGAACACATCTTTCTAGCCTAGGCTTGGATCCTTTGGCAATTAGCTTCATAATAATGTAGATGACAGATGAGCAATTAGCTTCCCAAGAAAAATCCCATAAATGAACTATGTATACCCCAATTCATGTGCCCTCTATGCGTACCCAAATGATATATTTGAAACAAAAAGGGTAAGGCTAAATATACCCTTGTTGTTTCAAATATGTCATTTAGGTATGCACAGAAGGCACAAGAATTGGGGTACACAATTCATTTACAAGATTTTTCTTGGGAAGCTAATTTCTCAGCTCTCATCTACTTCATTTATTATCAAGCTAATTGTCGAAGGATCCAAGCCCAGGCTAGAAAGATGTCTTCCCATTTTATTTAAGCCATATTCCTTGTTCTTGTCAAACTTCCTTGGTACGGTAGGCGTGCTCTCTGCAGTACTCTTCTTCAATTTGTGTTCGACGATAAGCATCTTCTTCTTCTTCCTAATTGTAGCCAGAGCTTCCTTTTCATCAGGATTCAACTCCACTTCCCCCATCTTATCATCCTCATCACCCTCAGCTGCCATCCTAAGCCCTTCTTCCCTCTCCAGTTCTTCAAGCCTCTGCAAGATATCTGGATCAATAAAGTGTGCAACATTGTGTCCATCCATGATCTTAGGAATATCATCTTCTTTCCACTCTTCATTTGCAAAAATATACCACTTCTTCAAGCTTGTAGTCTCTAGTGGTTGCAAATCAATCTTATTACAAACTACAATAAGAGGCTTATTGGAAAATAAAGGTTTTATGCTATGAAATAGAGCTTCCTATTGTGCAATACTATAACCACAGGACCCCGAAACATAAAGGAAAAGCAAAACAATCACCTTCAAATGAGCCAAGGTAATAATATTGAGCATCTTTATGGTGTTCCTGTCCTCCAAGGGGTGGTCCAAAATACCAAGGGTATCAATAGGCTAAATAGCTTCAGACTGTCACAAAGACCTAATGGCTCTGCCTTGTAGCCCACAACATAAAGCACAGTGCTCAAAGAAAAGTACATGTCCATATTGTAGAAATGGAAAAGAAACAACAAGAAAACAAATAAAAACAAATAAAAAAGAAAATATTGCAATTAAATTGTAGACACGCAAAATTGGACAAGTACTTCTCAAAATGCAATAAATCAATAAATGGCTAAAAAATTAATCAAAATGCATTAAATCATTAAAGGGATTAAATCAAGTAAAAATGGACATAATTAAATAAAGCTAGACAAAATCAATTAAAACAAAGGAATTATTAAATAATGATGTTAAATGATTAAATTGAAGCTTAAAAGGGCCAAAAACACTATATAATTGATTTTAATCAATTAATTGTATAGTTGTTTTAATCAAAAATCAAAATGAGCCTATTACCCCTACATGGCTAAATTTAATTAATTAATTGAATTAAATATTCTTAATTTCTTTCAACAAAGTGATGAACCAATGAAAATTGAGGACAAAAAGACATAAATCACTCAAAACATTTAAATTGTCCAAAGATTTGAAACCATTTAAAGGCTTGTCCCCTCATTTGTCCCCCCATTTATGGACAATGCAATGTTTTTGACTCAACCAAGGGATAACCATGATTACTTCACTCCATCCCCTACCCTTGGACATTTACTATAAATATGAGGCATTTTGGAGAGCATTTTCATCTTGGAATTTCATTTGCAAAGCATTGTTATTATAGGCATTTGAATAGCATTCTAAGAGCAATTTGAACATTTTAGAGCAATTATCATTGTAGTTTGTCAATTTGAGCTAGATTAAGTATGGAATCATCATAGAAGCATTGTAAAAGCATAATAGCAGCATAATTTCTCATTTTAGATGTGTCACTGGTGAGGATTTTAAGCTGAGAGCTTCATTTACCACTTCTTTCTAGAGAACCATGGGATAATATAGATTATAGTTTCATTTTAAAGTAGATTTGCATTGTATTTAGTTTAAATTGATGCTATTAGATCTTAATTCCACAAAGGTGTTAAATTCACACACACATAAATAATCACCAACAATGATACACATAATACCTCTATATGCAGCTCATATTTAACATTTCAAATGCAAGAATGAAAGAAAACATGGAACTAAGCCCACAGTTCATAGGCCCACAGAGGGACATTTATCATAGTCATAGAAATATGATTATTTTTAAATGGAATACACCAAGGAGTACCATAAAAAATATTGACCATTTACAATCATGAACAGTGAATAATCAAATAGTTCATTTTTTTATCAACATGTGCATGTAGTCTTTGTGTATATGAAAAATGAATGAAATATCAAGCTGAAATAAAATAGTGAATAAAAATTCAAATTCAAGGCCTAATTTATCAAGAGCAATAAACATTAGGATGAAAGAAAAATCATTAAGACTATAGAAAAATCATTAAGACTAGAAAATCAAGTTCTAGAAAAATCATTACGACTATAGAAAAATCATTACGACTAGAAAATCAAGTTCTAGAAATGGATGGTTCTGATGCTTTTCCATTGCAACAATTGAGCATTCATCATTTGGTACTTCTTGGTGTATTCCATTTTCATTTTTCAACTGCCGTGTTTATGTGCATGTTCTTTATGTGTTTGGCTTCTCTCCCTCGCAAGGGTTACATCGATAGGTAATTGATTTGAAAGCATAATGATTTGACAGTCTTTTTTCAGGATAGGCGTAATCATCCTACCAACCTTAATTAGAAACATTTGTGATATATGCCAAGTACTTATAATCAATATGCCCAACAAACAGAGACTTAGTAGTAAAAGCATGTCCTTTGGTTTACTAGTTTACTTATAATTAGTATGTCCTTTGGTTTACTAGTTTAATCTAGTTTACAAATGGTTTGTTTCATATTTGAATGTACCATTGAATGAAGCTTGGCTATATTAAGTACAATCTTAAGACTCGTGACTCTGAATGTTTATCAAAGCTTAGGCAAATCTGAATGTTCATCAAAGCTTAGGAAAATATGAATGTTCATCACCTATGCATATAAGTGTTGATCATAGAAGGTATATGCACAGGTGAAAAACATGCATATTTTGCCTGAGCGCTATTGGGAGATAGACCCAATAGCAAATAGATTTGTGGTGATTTTCACAATAGTACATGTGTTGCTAGGTAAGCTACCAATAACGCTCAGGCAAATATGCATGTTCATCACCTGTGCATATGAAGTGGCTCTAATGGAAGATACAATCACTAAATTCTACATACTCCTTATTTTGTTCTAGGTTGATATTGTCAGACATGGTCTTTCTTGAATGGAATGACTCGTTACTTTTACATTGACTAGAATGTTGGTGGAAGAAGGATGATTTGTTTGCAACCATTTTTCAACTCTAATTTTCTCAACACAAAGGGACATTTATCATAGCAATAGAAACATGATTATTTTAAAATGGAATACACCAAGGAGTACCATAAAAAATATTGACCATTTACAATCATGAATAGTTAACCTAAATCAAATAGCTCATTTTTGTATCAACATTTGTAGTCTCTATGTATATGAAAAATGAATGAAATATCAAGCTGAAATAAAACAGTGAGAAAAAATTCAAATACAAGGCCTAATTTATCAAGAGCAACAAACATTAGGATGAAAGAAAAATCATTAAGACTATAGAAAAATCATTAGGACTATAGAAAAATTATTAAGACTAAAAAATCAAGTTCTAGAAAAATCATTTAGACTAGAAAATCAAGTTCTAGAAATGGACGGTTCCGATGCTTTGCCATTACAACAATTGAGCATTCATCATTTGGTACTTCTTGGTGTATTCCATTTAATTTTTTCAGCTGCCGTGTTTATGTGCATGTTCTTTATGTGTTTGGCTTCTCTCCCTCGCAAGGGATACATCGAGAGGTAATTGATTTGAAAGCATAATGATTTGATAGTCTTTTTTCAGGATAGGCGTAATCATTCTGCCAACCTTAATTAGTAACATTTGTGATATATGTCAAGTACTTATAATCAGTATGCCCAACAAACAAAGACTTAGTATTGAAAGCATAAGGTTGCACATCCACATCCACCCTAGTAAGTATTAGAGCCTTTCAAATTTGTAAAGAACACAAACTTTGCAAATCAAATTGATATTTCATTAAAACCTATGTTCTTGATCAAGTTCTTAAAGATTAAAACATGAAATAAAAAGAAGATGCAATGAAGATGAAATGTGCCTTGTAGTGAGGACATTCAAGAGAGGTTTGATGAGTATTCAGATTGCTCAAAGATTGATTTTGAATCAACAATTGGTGAAGAACATGAAGTGATGTGTGGTGAATCTGAAGATGAGGATATGACAACCTTTGGTCAAGAAGAGAACAATGATTTACATCCTATATTTGAGGGTACACATGGTGCAAGCATGTGACATGATGGGAATGATACAACTCATCATAATTAATAAAATAACTCTTGCCAACATTAGGGTACCCACAGATCAAAATAGTCCTGGTATTTGGGTCAATAGATGACAACCTTTCCATATGCTACCTCACCTATTTGAGGTAAGCCAAACTCGGTCCAATTCTCTTAACAATGGTACACATCCATCCAAGTGCAACAACCTTCAAAGATTTGCAGTGGTAAACGGAATCCCCATATTTGATCAGCCTAACATAGTCTTTGGCCACTTTGGAAATGAGAACCTCAAAATAGAGAAAAGAAACTTAGTAAAACCAGTCTATGCCACTGTTTGTGAGGGTACAATCATGATAAGTGCCTCTCAAACCTCTCCAAACATGTAAGATTGTCTTTAAATACTTTATTGATCTCTTCTAAACATTAACCAAATCAAACCTACATTTGAATCCACATACAATAACCCAAAATGAAGGGTTTTGTATCCTTTAATGAATCTCAGTCACTGATAATGCATGGACTGGTCCTTTAACGTGTATTAAACAAAATAAAATTTTCAGCATATTATTAAATAGAATAGAATTTTTAGCATATTATTTAAGAATTGTTGGGACTAGTCCTTTGGCGTGTATTAAATAGAATATAATTTTCAACATATTATTATCATTCTATTTCTTTGTTGTAAACATTCTATTGGTTAATACACACCAAAGGACCAGTTGCATGAGTGGATTGTATTTAATACACGCCAAAGGACCAGTTGTATGAAATTGTCAATCACATAGCATTTCGCTATTTTATGAGTGGATTGTGCAGGAACAGTTAACATTAAACAAGGAGAAAACTCCTCAACACATCTTGGAAACCATTGAATTCAATAATACATTAAACCTAACACCAACAATATTCCTTCTATTCACTTCTACCAAGAATAAAGCATTTAATCCATTCAACATTACATATAATCATTAGACAGTTACATTTCCTGACTGTGTAGAGGAACAGTCATGACCAAAATGATCAAAAGTACTTTCACCCTTGCACAAGCTATTCCAAACTTCAAGTAAAATCTCAGTCACTGGTAACACATGGATAGTCAAACTAGTAGTCTCCAAAGTAGTGAATATGAATGTTTGAAAACTTTCCTCTCAACTTCCCCAACCACTCCTAATCGGTTAGAGGGATTAGTTGAGTGTTTAGACACTAAAACTTCTTAAACATACTTTATTTGATATGATGAATTGTTAATAAAGGTCTAATATACAATGGTCATTCCAGTAATATCAACAAATGTGAATCCAAACATTTCAAAATAGTGAATCGATATCCTTGAGCACAAGCACCAATACCATCAAATAATGGAGATAAAGCATGGGCTAGGGCACAACACCAGTAGAATGCACTCATTTCAGTGAGCATTCATGATCAAATAAAATGCAATGCATTTGAAATTTGCAGTCGAATATGTTGCGAAAGGCTCAAACGACATTGCCTGTCAAAGATACCAATCAAAGATGAAGAAATGACATACCTTCTCTCACGCTCAGCTTTCATGAAGGAAGATTTGATAGCCAAATCTTCTTTGTACCACATGAAGAACATGCCATTGGTTCAGTTTAGCATGTTATTATCATATCAGATAAAGTATGTTTAAGAATTGTTAGTAAGGATAGGAATAGTGGAGATTCTAGAAATATCCCTCTAACCAATTAGGAGTGGTTGGGGAAGTTGAGAGGAAAGTTTTCAAACATTTATATTCAATTATAGAATGCTTTGGAGACTACTGGTTTGACTATCCATGCATTTCTAGTGAATGAGATTCATTAAAGGATACAAAACCCTTCATTTTGGGTTATTGTGTGTGGATTCATCCGCTTTAGCCAGGAAGATCAAGAAGATGGGGTAGGAGGACATTGTGGTGGAAGAAGTATTTAAAGATATTTACATGTCCCTTATCCATGAAATTGAGACTATAGGTGATGAAGACCATGTTGAGGATGAGGGGGTCTTAATCAGGGAGGGGCATAAGATGAATTTGTCTTGAGATATGGGGAAGGAATTTTGGAAAATATAACAATCAAGAAAAATAAATCTAAGTCCAAAAAGAAACTAAACTAGAACAAGAAGCAACATAAAAGTTTTCAGGAGTTTGGAACAACATTTCAGAATCCATGAATGGTATGGGTTGTAATACACCAAAAATGGGCTATAGGTTCATTAACCTCCTACATCATCAAATCGAACAAAATCAACATCAAAGTCCTAACCTAAGGCACATCTGCACATCAAATTATCAAAACCTAATTGATTATCCTAAATTTTGCATCGGAGAATATTCCTTATTTATCCTAATTATCTTTAATTTAATAATTATTTGGCGATAAATCTTATTTATCCTAAAATTTGATTAATTGAATATTCTGAATATTTAATTAATCAGATTTAATATTGCCACTTAATTATTTAATTAAATTTAATTCTATTTATTCTTAAATTGTATTATTTAATTTTGACAATAAATCTAAAATCTCATGACTAATTGATTAAATTCTTGTTTAATTAATTAATGTCAGTTGTTAATATTTAATAATTTAGTTTTTGAATAAAAGTTTGATTAAATAATTGATTAACCTATAAATCAATTATTTTAATTTAAAAATCAGTTAAGTTGAGAATAAATCACTTTATTTATTAAATTAATTTATAATTAAATCATGCACAATCAAAAAAGCAGTCAACTAGAAATCAACAACCAATTTTAAATTTAAACTCAACATCTCATGATGAGTTGAAATCTAATCTAAACTCTATTTTGAGTTAAAAATTGCTTTTGCATGATTTTTGTGAGTTAATTATCTCTGATTTCTTGATAACTAAAAAATTAACCTGAGTTTATCAAGAGTGATTTATGGCTTTTCTTATGCATCCTCAAGCCCTGGATTTCTATAAAAATAAGGCTCAGCTCTTCACAATCATCAACACTTGAATTTGCACAATTACTCTGGCGAATTGGTGATTGAAGGATTAAGCACTTGCGATAGGCGATTTGTGAGATCTTTCATTGTTGATCACAATTTTTCATAGTTTTCATATCATAGCATTCATTCATTCATATCATTCTTAGATTAAAGTTTCATATCATTTCAATTCATTCTAGATTAGATTCATACAGTTTTTCATCCTATTGCATCAAAAATCCAAAAATATAGATTAATTTGCATTCATACAAGTTATTCATCTTTTGCATTCAAATCCTTCGTTTAGGTGTTGCATTGTCATTGATCTCAATTTCAATCTAAGAACATCATACTCGCACCTACTAGAAGGCAGTAAATCACCTGGTTAGCTTAGTTTCATTTATTTGCAAATTTTGATTTTGCTAACCTCTAATGTTTTACTGAAGTGTTGTGTCCACAGCTAGGTATAATTTTCACACACACATTTTTGGCACCCACCGTGGGGCCCTGAAATGGGTTTCCCTTCTATTCTATCAAATTTATGTCTTTTTCTATCAAAACTATGATTTTTAATTTTATGTCCGTACTTTCGTACATCCCTGTATGGATTCTCGCGTGAGATTTTTCATTATATCACATGAAGTTTCACTATTTTTAGCACTTCCTCACGTGGGACCACATCCTTCTTCGCGCGAGACCGCATCCTGACTCACATGAGATTTTACATCCAGAGACACAAAATCTATAGATCTGTACTTTCAGATTATTGATTTTTGATGCTTACTGTTTGTTCTTGATTTCTTTTGATTCTGTACTTTTAGAGACAATATAATATCGTATCGTAGATTTTTCAGATGTGTGCTAAATTTTGGATTGCAGAGCATTGGAACTAAGGTATTCTACTTTGGTATGATAACACTTCGATTTGGATTAAAATGAACTCTCACATGTCAAGCTTGTGTGACTTTTCTTGCTTTCATATCATAGACTTCATTTTGGGCTATAAAACAAACATAGATATGCTTTTTCCATATCTGTTACACATAGTAAATAGGCCCTATGAACACTATTTGTGGATGATATTGAGAGATTGGGCTTCTTTCACTTGTTTATTCATGTGAAGCTCTTCTTGATGAAGGATCCCCTTGTAGGTAGGGAGGATACTAAGATTGTCTTGCGTTCTACTAGATTTTTGAGTCTTCAACTTTTGATCGATACATTCTCCCTCCAGAGAGATTGATAGACCATAAGTGGTTGACATCATAGATATTTGTGAGATAATTTCAGTCTTAGCATGTCAGATTAATCTATCTGCTTTGTTTTAGTGAATTGAAGAGGCTAGGGGATTATGCTCTACTTCCTTTTTGGATAGTACCACAAACCCAGATCCTTGAATCTGATCTAGTCCCCCTGTGGTATCTTTTGTGAGTCACCTTTAGAGAGGGTTAACCATAGTGGACATTCCCTTAATTGGGTCAACCATGTGGATGGAACCTCGAGCGGTAATAGCCATTTTCATCGTGGTAGTAGCAGCCGCTATACAAATGTCCTTATGGAGGAAATCTTCACAGGTGTGGTCTCTTGTTGGGCTGTCAGATCTCCCTAGCAGCTCCTGATTGATTAAATTCTTAGATTGTGTTAAAACCCTGGTGTGCCTAGATTGGAGTTTGCCCTCTTGAGATCACAAAATTTGTAGAGTCAGACGATTACTACAAACACTAGTGAGGCCAAATTTTTCATTTTCTAGCAATATGAGCGTTATTAAAAAACTTTTGAGAACATACACAAGTAGCATTTCTAGGGATTAGCACAATAAGTCACTATTGCTTGTTCATGCGCAAGGTTGCTTTTGCCCTTGTTCATTATTTTCAGATGACTGCTTTCTTCCCTTGCTTGTTGTTTTGCATGCTTGATATCTTCTTGGTTACTTGAGATGAACTATCACACAGATCTTCAAACCTAGATAGAGAAAATCTTGCAAATAAACTGATTCTAAAAATTGAAAAATTGCAAAATCTGAACAAAAATCCTTTTCTGGTGTAAGAAATGAATATTCTATCAAAGAACAACCATCACTATGTCTTGAAATCTATGCCTTGAAAATTGTGCCAAAACTATCAAACTTTTTTCTTTTATCACCCGAGATTTTAGTTTTCTGAGCATTTCCTCACGTGAGACAGCATATTCTCATGTGCAGCCTGGTACTTCCTCGCGTGGGACAATATTTTCTCACACGAGACTGTCCCTAAATTTTCAAAATAGAAAGCTTATTCCTGTCAGTTGGTCAACTTTCAGTCAGATCTAATTTTTGTCTGGGGTCCGTATGCCTATTTTCTTGTTGCACACTGCCTGAAACTAGATGTCTAGAGTTGAGAAACAAATCCCAGAATCTAGCAAATAAATTATTGTGTTAGGAACAAAGCAGAAACTATAACAAATCCATTCATTTTTCTAAAGTGGTCTCTTGAGTCTGATTTAGCCTTCTGATTTACCAATTTGAGTCTTTTTTTATCTTGCGTCAAACCCTTGTCAAAAATATCTTCAAATTTAGTGTTCATACAAAATGGCTAAGTGTTGTGAGCTTGTGTCTGCCATCTCATACTACTAGCGAATAGTATCCTTCATTTACATCCAATCTAATCTTCAATCAATCCAATCTTGACAAGGTTGCATCATTTGATCTTCTTGTATCAAGTCATTCTTTAGTTGTCTTCATCTTGCTCTCTTGCTTCACCCAAGGTTAATGGTGGAAACTAGAGCTTCCTCACACAAGAAATCCAGAGAAGCACCCCATACCTTACCTTTGTCTACTCATGTGGGTCCAACCTTTGAAGAAATCTATAATTTAGGTCTTTACGAAGATGATGGTCTCGAAAATCTTTGATTAAAACCTGGTTACATACCCCCTCCTCCATCAATCCAAGGAGGCAATCAACAAACTCCACATCAATCTATCCTAGGGAGTCCTAAAACTCCTAACATGTCTCAAGGAGGGACAAATCACAGGTCTCAAGGACATCACTCTCAACATGGTGTGGATCAAGAACCCACACCTTCTGAAATTGCTCAATATGAAAATGATGATGACTTCAAGAAAATGATGAGGCATTTCTTGAGAGAAGATAGAGAAACATACTTCCTAGAGTTAGCTTGTCAAGGGGCTAAAATTCCTCCCAACTTTAATGTTGAAGATATCATTACGCATGAGGAAGAAACTCCAATCACTGCTATGATGAAACAGATGCATGTCATGCAAGTCAAACTTAACAAACTTGAAAAAGAAAAGGAACCTAAGGAGTTCTCCATGGAAGCTCTATGTCCTTTTCCATTTGATAAAGACTTGTACATGCCGCCATTCCCTAAAATAGTGGAGATGCCTAAATATAATAAGTATGATGGAAACTCTGATCCTCAAGATCATGTCAGAAAATTATGTACTCAATCTATGGAGTTCACGCATGAACCAACCTACCTGATGCATCTTTTCCCTTGATCTCTGGGAGGGTCAGCTATCCATTGGTTCTCAAAAATGCCTCCTACTATAAAAACTTTTTAGGAATTAATCAAACTATTCTATCAACAATACTCCTACAACATTCAACATCTAGTCATTATGATCGACATCTACAATCTAAAACAAAACTTAGGAGAACCATTCCTGTCTTTTCTCAAAAGATGGAGGAAGAAATTTTCTCTATATGCTAGACCTATTCCAGAAACTGAGAAGCTGTAAATTTTCATCAACAATCTTGTTCTAGAACTCAACTACCATTTGCAAATGCAAAATCATACATCCTTTGATAAAATGGTAGAAAATGCAATCAAAATTGAGAAAGTACTTGTACAAAAAGGAGACATATCACTTCAAAAGGACAAGTATGAATCTGGATCTAATTCTAGAGACAAAGGCAAAAACTGGAACAAGAATAAAGGTTTTGTCACTGATGGCATTGTTGATACTATTTGTGCCCCATCTAAGGCACCTGCTTTTAATCTTAATATTGGCACCCAAGCTATTAAAGCTTCTAAAGCTAAAGCAACATAATCTAACAAGAAACCATTCGACTATAGATCTTGGGCTACAGATCCTAAATGCAAGTTTAATCCTCTTGGAGAGTCTTTGGAATCTACCATGAAAACTCTGTTGGCTAACAACATCATCTTCTTGCCTGAGATCCGACCATTTGATCCTGAACCTAAACCAAAGTGGTAGAAAGAGACTGATTTCTGTGACTTCCATCATAATAAGGGTCATAAAACCAATAACTGCGTGTACTTGAAACACATCATACAAGACAAATTGATAATGGAGAAATCATAATTGAAAATCATAAAAGCAATAATGATCATACAACATTCACATAACCATTTTTGAAACATAATCAAGGAGATTCATCTTCTCAACCTAATGTGGGTGCTAAAGTCAATTATGCCTACTTTGGAAACAACACTGTTATAAATATGGTTGAACCATGCCTATCTGAGCGTTGCAATGTCATCACAATTATAAGAAAATATAGAGATAATCAATCAACAAATGCAGTTACTTGATCACAAGCTCAGGCGCATCTACAAGGACAAACTTCTGATTCATCAAATGTCCCTAAGATGCCTTTCAATCTTTCATCTGCTTCTAAATAGAAGGCTACCTCTAAATCATCAAATCCTAAAGACACAAGGCCAACATCATACAATATTGTCCAACAACTCCAGCATACAAATGCTAAAATCTCCATGTTTGAGTTGCTTCGGACATCTCCAGCTCATAGAGCCATTCTAGACAAAGCTCTGCTCGGATCCAATGTTCCTAACAACCTTAATTTAGACAGATTCCAGACTATGGTTGTGTTGGCAAGTTGGCTATACTGATGTATATGACTTAATATAGTGTTGTCATTATGGAAACAAAGTCATATAGTAGTTTGGAGTCAGTGCACTTGATGAGAAGATCATAAATTGGTTAAGTGTTGAAGACTGGACAGTGTACAGAGTTCCTGCAGCTCAGAGCATCAACGCACATGTGTAAAATCAAGTTATGGTGTACGCCCTAAAAGTTAAGTTAGTTAGACTATATTCATGCTTAGTCTATGAGCGCATGATTAGATATGCAAGTATGAGAAAGATACAAGCAGTTGAAGTTCCACAGCCAGTGTGTGCCAGTGAAGAACAAAGTAAGCAGCCGACTGTTATCATTTTGTGTTGCGATTATATTCTATTGATGTAAAGGCTATGCACCTATTGTAATTAGGTTTCTGACATATGTATATGTTTTTTTGTAAACATGCTTGAGCCAATTCATTTGGAGGCATTGTATGTAATAGGTCTAAGGGCCAACCTAGTTGTTTATTTTATATGTGCATATAAATATGAGATGCACCCATTGTAATTAGTATGGAAGTTGATATAGAGTTGTGATAAGTAGAGAAGAAGTGTGAAAAGAGTCTATAAGATGTATTAGAGCTTTGTAAGAGGTCAAAGCATCAGCGCATCAAAGGAACTGATCTAACAAGCAGTGTCACAGTGAGAGTTCATCCAACAGATATAGTGTGTATCTGAGATCTGAAGGTTGTAGCCTTCACCACTTGAGAAGTGAGCTCTAGGATAATGCATCCCCTCCCCTAACAGGGACTATTTTAAAAGACTTCTAATAGGGTCTGACCCTTGACAAGGTCTACTGTACTTAATACATTGTAAAACAACTCCTAACAGGGTTAAGGATCTTCTAACAAGGATCACTAAACACTAGTACAAAATATTAGTGGGTGTCAATTTCCACCAAGGTTTTTACCTGGTTGGGTTTCCTCATAACCATATTGGTGTTATGTGTTGATTTCATGTTTCATGTTTATGTGGAATATCATTTCAGTACTTAAGCATTTAAGTTCAGTTTAAAGATTAAGAGAAAAGATAAATATACAGTGAACACTGATTCACCCCCCCTCTCAGTGTTCCCATTCCTAACAGGTTGGTCATCTGACATCTCCACAGTATATCTCCTTTTTAGAGGATGATGATAACTCCTTGAGTCATCCGCATAACCAGCCCTTGCATATTGAAGTCTTAATCCAAAACCATCATGTCAAACGCATGTTGATAGATGGAGGTGCTGGTCTCAACATTTGTTCTTACAGCTTGATCAAACACTTGGGATTATCTGAAACTTCCATTGATCCTAAGAAGAACATACCTATCAAAGTATATGATGAGCAAGAAAGATCTTCCAAAGGAACTATTGTCTTACCTATCAAAATAGGGCCTATTATCAAAGATATCACATGTCAAGTTCTTGATCTACCTTTGGCTTACAACATCCTCCTAGGGAGACCCTGGATACATGAAATGAGAGCTATTCCTTCCACATACCATCAATGTGTGAAATTTCCTTATGAATGAGTAGAGGTGACGATTCTAGCTGACCTATATACAACTTGCAATGCTTTGAAAGAAAGTGCTGATAAACTTGTTCCTAACAGAATCTTCCACTAAGCAGCTAGACATTGCTTCCACCTCTAAAATGGAAGACATTGCTAAAGAAGTCAAAATCAAGGATAATGACATGGGAGAATACACAATGGAACCTATTTTATCTCTCACATCTCTCCCATTGTCCCCAAAATCTTATGGACAACCATATGACAAAGTGAAACCTACAGCTAAAGAATCCCAAGTCATATTCAATGGAAGTTTTGTCACAGAGAAAGTATCTAAACAAGAGTTTGAGGAAGATGAAGCTGTGCTTGCATGGTTATAAAAGGATGAGCCTCAATCTTGATCAATCCATAAATGTGACTCTACTTCAAGCAAGATTCCTTAGAATTCATATGGACCAGTGGACAAATTGATCACAAAAATGGGATATACTAGAAAAGGACCTCTAGGATTACAAGGTAAAGGTCTTCTATCACCTCTTGACCATCATGGTCAAACCAACAAGAATACAACATGTCTAGGATATAAGAAGAAGCCTTTCTATCTTAGCAAGAACTCCCCACATGTCTTAGAACAGATGAAACCAACAGAGGAAACAACACAACAATCTAATAGTGATGATTCAGACACCACTAAGGAGCTCATTCCTTATGAGTGTTTGCCTAAAGAAATAAAAGACCTACTTGAAGCTAAAGATGATCTAGTAAAAAGAATCAATGTAGTAGAAACACAAGAACCTACTATAGAACAAGAGACAGTTGCACCACAAGAACCAGCTGATCTCAAAGGTAATCAAACAGACAAGGAAGAAGGTGGCAACTATTCTGAGATAGATTCTCATGAGTATGAATTCAAATCAGAATCTGAGGGTAACCCTTCTTGGGGTATTCACCCTAATTTTACTCATATTCTTAATTTTCCTAGAGGCATAGATGAGAAATCAAATGACTATGAGTGGGGAGCCATTCCAGAGGAAGATGAGCTTTGTTAGGAATAAGGTGTCTCGACCTTGGATAATTCCTATTCTTATGATTTGTTTTGTAAAATGTATTTCTTGAAAATAATGTAATTAAGTGTGAGTGTACATGTCTAGCTAGCATGTTGATGTGTCACTCCACTTGATGTGTCGACATCTTGAATTGTGTGTAAGGAGATCATGGCTGAAATGGTTATGATGGATTCTTATGACATGTAAGAGCTATGTCTGGAAGATTCAATGATGGGTGAAGACATGAAAGACATGTGGCAACTGATAAAGTTGAGTACTGTACACTCTTCTACAATCGTGGTTCCTATTTTCTCAAAGAATGGTAAAACCCTAATACGACTATCTTTGGAAGTTGCCCTAAAAAGGGAAGCGCATGATATAAGTGTTTTTTAAGGTTACGAAGAGAGGTGAAGTTAGTGTATTGTTGGAATGTTTTTTATGCTGCAATGATTTGTCTTCAAGAGTTGGAAATCTTCTTAAAGAACTTGCATTGCAAGTGTATTGTAAACTGTAATAGTTTTGATAAATACATTGTGCAGGTTTTGGAGTGCTGGGGTTTTTACCGAAAGGTTTTCCCTAGGGTAAGTCATTGTGTCATTCTCTATTTTCTGTATGCATGGTATATGGCTGCAATATCATTGTTAAAGTAGTTAATGAATCTGAAATTGTAAGGATTTAAAAGAATTTGCACAGTACTTTCCTTAAGAGATTAGTGTAGGAAGCTATTTCTGCACCTGAGTTTCCTTACAAGTGGTATCAGAGCCTATCAACTTTTGATCCTAGTTGTTGGGTAGGGTTTTTTGAGCTAATCTCAAATTGAGTGAGAGTTTTGTGCAGAGCATTCTGAATCTTATTTGCAGATTTAGATGGCAAGTTCCTCATACAGTAGAATGGAGGTGGAGAAATTTAATGGCACTAATTTTGAGTTGTGGAAACTCAAGATGGAGGACATGCTTGAAGACCGTGATCTATGGGAGGCTGCTTCACTTGATGTGAAACCTGTAATGATATCTCAAGTAGATTGAGAGATCAAGGATCAGAAGGCTAAGGGTCTCATCAGACTCTGTCTAGCAGATGTCATTCTTCTGAATGTTCTTGATGAGACTACTACAAAATTCTTTGTGGAAATGGCTTGGGTCTATGTATCAGGCCAAATCTCTGGTGAATAAGTTTTTCCTAAGAAAAAATTTGTATTCTTTAAGAATGGAGGAAGGTGGATTTGTAACTGATCATCTCAATGCATTCAATTTATTGATTGCATAGTTGGCATCATCCAGTGCCAAGATCGAGGAGGAGGATCATTGTATGACCCTACTTTGTTCCTTGCCAGATTCTTGGGACCATCTTGTGATGGCTCTTGGAAGTACTATAGTCACATTCTGTATGGATGATGTGGTGTCTTCGTTGCTATCTGAGGAGATGTGAAGAAAGACTTCAGATTCGTCTAAGGAAGCCCTTGTTGTTCACGGTAGATCCAACGATAGAGGAAAGCAGAATGACAACAAGTCAAAGAAGGGAAGATCCAAATCCTATGGGAGTTCTAAGACTCTTGGAGAGTCCAAGGCAAAATTTTGGAACTGTGATAAATCTGTGCACTTCCAGAGGGATTGCAAAGAAACGAAGAAGAAGAAGAAAGGCTTAGATTCAGCTTTCAAAAAATCTCAAGAAGATGGAGATGCTTTTATTGTAGCTTTGGTAGCCCATGCATCTAATGATGTGTGGTTGGTAGACTCAGGTGCTTCTTTTCACATGACCTCTCATTGAAACTGGTTCTCAAAATATGAAGAGTTCAATGGTGGAAAGGTGTACTTGGGTGATGATTCTCACCTAAAGATAGTTGGATGCGGAAGGGTCACTATCAGATTTCCTGATGGATGAGTAAAGGGAATCAACAGAGTTATGCACATTCCAAGTTTGGCATGAAACCTATTATCTGTAAGTATTTTGAATGATGTAGGTGTGCAAGTTGTCTTTTCAAAAGATGGATGCAAGATGATGAGAGGTTCTATGGTACTTGCTAGAGGTACTAGGAGAGGTACTTTGTTTTAGCTTGATGCATGCATTGCTCAGTGCAATAGTTCTTCTATTTCAAAGAAGAGAGTGGCTATCACTTCATCCCCACCATCTAAACAAGTAGTAAAGAAGACTATGGCAATGGGTTCTGATGGTAGTGCAGTAAGTGTACCTAAGGGTGCAAACATTTTGGAAGACAAGCTTCCTGTAGAAAAGACAATGTTGTGACATACAAGATTTGGCCACATTGGTGAGAAGGGTCTTAGGACCTTGAAAACTAAAAATCTCATCAAGGGGCTAAATGATTGTAATCTCGAGTTCAATTTTTGTGAACACTATGTTTATGGTAAGCAAAATCATGTTCAGTTCTACTGCAGTTCTCACAAGTCCTCTGGACTTTTGGATCTTATTCATTCTAATGTTTTTGGTCCTGTAAAATTTCCTTCTATCTCCAGCTCTATATATTTTGTATCTTTTATAGATGATTACAACAGAAGGACTTGGATATATTTCTTGAAAAGTACGACATAGGTTTTCAGTCGGTTCAAGGAATTTAAGTCTCTCGTGGAGAATCAGATTGGTAAAAGAATCAAGTGTGTGAGAACTGATAATGGTGGTGAGTTTTGTTCCATAGAGTTTGAATAGTTTTGTAAAGAATGAGGTATCGAGAGGCATAAGACAACTCCTTATACCCCACAACAAAATGAAGTTGCAGAGAGAATGAACAGGACACTGATGGAGAAGGCTAGGAGTATGCTTAGTGGAGCTAGTTTAGAACAAAGGTTTTGGGCCGAAGCTATGGCCACTGCTTGCTATCTGGTTAATAGATCTCCTACATCAGCTCTTGTTGGTATGACACCCATGGAGGTGTGGTCTGGTAAGAAGCCTTCAATTAGACATCTTCATGTTTTTGGTTGTGAAGCTTATGCACATGTTCCAAAGAAGAAAAGATCTAAGTTGGAAAACAAAGTTGTCAAATGTATTTTCATTAGATACAGTGTTGGTGTGAAAGGATACAAGCTTTGGAATCTTGTGACTAGTAAGTGTGTGTGTGTGAAAATTGTACCTGATCTATAGACACAACACTTCAGTAAAACATTAGAGGTTAGCTATAATCAAAATCATGCAAAATTGAAATCTAATCTAACCAAGCGATTTACTGCCTTCTAATAGGTGCGAGATTGATGTTCTCATATTATTATCGAGATCAGTGACCTAGACGACACCTAAATGAAGGATTTGAATGCAAAACTGATATGAAATATGAATGCAATTAATCTATTTTTTTGGTATTTTCTATGCAATAAGATGAAAACTTGATATGGAATCTATGCTAATATGGAAATTGATATGCTAAAATGATCTAACAATGATATGAAAAAGAATCTAAATGAATGTAAAAAAAAACAAATTGATCTCACAATAGCCTTGATTCGACAATTATGAGATGATTTGTGAAGAGCTAAAGCCTTAATTTATAGAAATCTAGGGCTTTAGAGGTGCATGGAAAAAGCCATAAATCACTCTTGATAAACTCAGGTTGATTTTTGAGTTATCAGAAATAAAAGATATTTAATTTATAAAATCATGCAAAAGCAAGGCTTTAACTCAAAATAGAGCTTTAGTTTTTGTTTTGTTTTTTTCAACTCATCATCAGATGTTGAGTTTAAATTTAAAATTGATTGTTAATTTCTAGTTGCCTGCTTTTCTGATTGTGCATGATTTAATTATAAATTAATTAAAAATAAAGTGATTTATTCTCAACTTAACTGATTTTAAAATTAAAACAATTGATTTATGGGTTAATCAATTATTAAAATCAAACTTTTATTAAAAACTATATTATTAAATAATGACAACTTGCTTTAATTAATTAAATAAGAATTTAATCAATTATTCATAGGATATTGGATTCATTGTCAAAATTAAATAATACAATTAATAATAGATAGAATTAAATTTAATTAAACAATTAAGTGGCAAATATTAAATCTAATTAATTAAATATGAAAATATTCAATTAATCAAACTTTAGGATAAATGTGATTTATCGCCAAATAATCATTAAATTAAAGGTAATTAAGATAATTAAGAATATTGCTAGGAATATTCTCTGATGCATAATTTAAGATAATCAATTAGATTCGATGATGTGTAGATGTGCCTTAGGTTAGGACTTCTATGTCGATTTCATTCAATTTGAGGATGTAGGAGGTTAATGAACATATAGCCCATTTTTGGGGTATTACATTTTGCCCCTCTTTGAATTACTTTGTGAAGCGCAGTGGTTCAAAAATAGTTTGTGTATGATAAAGATATGAAACTGATTCAAAAGATATGATGATTGAAAGATTTGATATGAAGATAATAGGTCTTGAATGACCAAAGATAATGTTCACTGTAGCAGCGATGAACTGAGGATTGCAAAAAAAAGTGTCAAAATGCCTAATTCCGAACCTTATGATTGCGAAGAAGTGAGTGGCCAGTTCTAGACTTGATTGTCTTAGCAGAACTAGCAGGTATCACATCCGAACCCTTCAGTTGCCGAAGAACCAAGGAAAGAACACTATGATCTGATGGTTGCAAAAACTGATACAGTTTACAAGATTAGGAGAATACCAGATTGATATGGATCTCGATGAACCTGATATGCCCCAAGTGATGATAGATTTGTCCCGAGCGATGAGGACTTTTGATGAATCAACAACTAGACATGGTTGTTGTCTTGATTACTAAGGAAAGATATGATTTCTATAAAGATATGATTTCAAATTTGATTACAGACTTTGAATGATGTGCAATACCATGCCCCCTTTGGAATTAAAATTGAAATATGACAAGAAAAGTTAGCGTTGATAGTTTAGAAGCATGTTAATTGATTTGAGAAGTGCTTAAACACATCTGAGAATGCATTCTACATCGTTTGGAGGTCAAAAAGACCAAGTTTGACTAGGTTTGACCATGAGTTGACCAAGGTTGAAATTTTGATAGTTTGATGGAAGATAATCAATTAAGTAGAATTATGGATTTTTGTGATGATTGAAGGTCGATTATGTAAGTAGTTGACAATATGAATGATCTCAGATTTTGATTTTGATCCCGAAAAAAAAGATTCTACTTGTTGTTTCATTGGAGGAACCTTCGTGTGGGATTTAGCCCTTGTTAGATTTGAAGAGAAAAGTGGAGAATTGTTTTAAGTGTGCAAGCAATTTGTGAGATCATGCAAAGTGCAAAAATGCAAAGAAACATGCAGGATGATAATGCAACCCTAGGACCTAGGACCTACTCACTGATCATGTGTCGATTTGTTATCATCATTGAAATTTTAGGTAACTAGATAAATCAATACAATGCCCACTAGCCATGAAACCATAGACATATGAATATTGATTTATAACGCTCAAGAACCAATACAACACCCATTGGTCAAACAACCATGGACATGAATATTGGTTTTATTTTCAGAATGTCAGATTAGATACAAGCACCAAGGCACAAGCGCCAAGATGACTTGAGTATCATGTCCATTTTGATATAGCAATTTGCATTTAACATACACATCAAACAGTCAAGAGATCATTCTAAATCCAATGTGAATTACCCATAGTGACCCTTTATCGTTCACATCCTTAGGTAAGATCACGTTTCATAGTAGGAGAAAGAACTTACTCAAAAAGAAAATAGTGAGATCAAACTTCCTTGAATTTTCTAGGTATCAATGGTTGAGGTACGCATGGCCATCCAATTCAAGATAGAAGCTCTTACAGTCGAACATCATTTCAATCTAGAATTTCCAAAGACGTTAGATTTTCACATACAAGCAAAAGACAAAGAAAAGATTATGCCCCTAGTCATCACTCTCTAAATCCTATAAAGGACATCATCGAAGAGCTTGAAGGGACACAATATGCAAAAATCTCAATGCGAATCAGTAAGCATACAAGGAGATAAAAGAATGAAAAGCACAGATTGTTTTCAGTTTGTGTTTGATTGTTGTTGTAGATGCAAAATCCTTTCTGGAGACAAGATAGACTTGACTGACTCAAATGAAGCTTCAAAGGACTTTGACTGGATATGATACATCTAAGATATACTGGAGGCCATAGGATATAACATTGATTTCCCCCAAGTGTTAAGCATTGATAGGATACAGATGCTTGAGCTGAGTGGTGTACAGACCAACTTATTGAAAACTAGAAATGCAGAAACAAACCGGGAGATATGTACAAACTAAAGCAAAACTGAAAGCTGGGAAAGACCAAGATTGCATTGATAGATGGAGCATTTTGAAACAAGTGGCACCCATTTGCCAGGTTTTCACCATCTTGGCAGAGATTCTATTTTCGCTACCAAGGCGCCTGTTTCCAGGTTTTCACCAAGGCACTTTTTCTTTTTCTCATTTTATTTTTATTTCATTTTTTTTCAATTTTTTTGTACTTTTGATATTTTTTGATTTTTTTGTGAATCATCAAGGTGCCTATTGCTAGGTTTTCACCAAGATGTTCATTTTTTTAGGACTTTTTTTAATTTTTATAATTTTTTTAGGACATTTTACCATAGACTGAATGCTTTAGGCATAGAATTTCTTCAGATGGAGAACGTTGATTGGTTCTTAGAGCTGTTCTCCTTCAGTCGTTGAAAGTTGATAGGCACTAGAGCCAAAAGCAGTAGTGATAACAAAGGGACCCAGCCAATTGGATTCAAACCTCCCCTTGTGTTCTCGATGGGATTGATTTTTAGGATTTTCTCTCAAGACTAGATCACCAACCTGAAATTCTTTGTGTCTGACTTTCTTGTTGTAGCCTCTAGACATTATTTTCTGATATACTCTGAGATGATCATACGCTAGTTATCTACACTCATCTAGTAGTTCAAGTTCTTGTAACCTAGATACTCTGTAGTCATCATCAGTTACTAGACCATGCATTCTGATTCTGAGTGATGGGATTTCAACCTCAACAGGCAGTACTGCTTCAGACCCATAAACTAAAGCGAAAAGTGTAGCCCCAGTAGGTGTTTTGATACTTGTTTTGTAGGCCCATAGAGCTGGATTAATCGTGAGATGCCAGTCTCTGCCAATTTTGTTTACTATTCTATGTAAGATCTTCAATAGATTTTTGTTGGAAGCCTTTGCTTGGCCATTCCCTTGTGGATAGTAGATAGAAGACGAATGTTGGGTGATCTTGAATTTGGCACATAGATCATCTAAGTCCTTATTCCTGAATTGCCCACCATTATCTATGATTATGGAATGAGGGATCCCATAGCTACATATGATATAGTTCAAAATGAACATCGATATCTGCTTTCCAGTTGCTTGTGTCAAAGGGACTACTTCTACCCATTTTGTAAAATAATCTGTGGCTGTGATTATATGGGTATGTCCATTAGAAGAATGAGGATGAATCATCCTGATAAGATCAAATGCCCATTGATGGAAAGGCCATTATGTTGTAAAGGGGATTAGATCTCTCCCTCGAGCATGAATTAGGTTGCCATGTACTTGACACTTTTGACAATTCTTAGCAAATTTGATAGACTCTTTCTCCATTTCAGGCCAATAGTACCCAGCCCTAATAAGTTTTTGAGCTAGTGTTAAACCATTCGAGTGTGACCCACAAATACCATCATGGACTTCCTCTAATGCACGTTGAGACTCTTCCTATTCTAAACATCTAAGTAGTGTACCATCTAGACCTCGTTTGTATAGATCATGACCAATGATGACATATTGGGAGGTATTATGGATAAGGTATCTCTTTTCATGGCAGTTGAAGGTATCGGGAATGATTTGGTCTTGGAGATAGGAAAAGAGGTCTTTGTATCTGGATGAATCATGACCAACAATGGTGCAGATCATGTGGGTTTCAGGGGAGTCATATGCAAGATAAGAGAGTGCTTCCACTAGGAACTCGTAGCGTAGCTCATGTTCAGGCTACTGTAATAAAGTAGATAGTGTTGCCATTGCATCGGCAGCCTTGTTCTCCGTTTTAGGAATTTGCTCAAATGTGATAGATATGAAATATTTCTTAAGATCATCTACCATTCTCTTGTAAGGAATGAGCTTTTCATCTTTAGTTTGGTACACATCATTGACTTGATGAATAACAAGTTGAGAGTCTCCATGAATGTGTAGCTCTGTTACTCTCCTTTCAATTGCTATTTTCATACCATTCAAAAGGGCTTCATATGCTGCAATATTGTTTGTGCAGGGGAACTTTAGTCTGAATTCTTTTGGGATGGAGTATCCTTGAGGAGTTATGAACAATATGCTTGCTCCAGATCCATTCTGTGTATAGGATCCATCAAAGAACAATTGCCTTTCTCTAGAAGATAGGTGCATAATAGAGGAGTCTGGAAATTCCATTTGCATTGGTGTGTCATCAAACATGGGTGCATCTACTAGTTGATCAGCAATAACTTGACCTTTTATAGCTTTTCTTTCAACATATTCAATGTCAAATTCACTTAGAAGCATGACCCATTTAGCCAGTCTACCTGTGAGGGTAGCCTTTCTTAGTAGGTATTTTAGTGGATCAATTTTTGCTACTAGATGCATGGTATGAGCTAACATATAGTGTCTCAGTTTCTATGATGCAAAGATCACAATGAGAAAAGCTTTCTCAATCATAGAATAGTTCTTTTCATACGGCACCAATGTTCTGCTTATATAATAAATGGCTCTTTCCTTTTTGTCTTCATCATGTTGCGCTAGCAATGCCCCCAGTGATGTGGCTGTTGCGGAGACATATAAGATCAATGGCTTCCCATGAATAGGAGGCATCAAGATGGGAGGATTGGATAAATACTTCTTGATATGGTTAAAGTTGTTCTCACATTCTTCATTCCATGCAAAGGTCACACCTTTATGTAATGTTTTTGTAAAAGGCTGTGATATGTCCGCTAGCTGTGATATGAATCTTCTGATAGATTGAACTCTTCCTTACAACGTCCTCATTTGACTGATATTCATGGGAGGTTGTATCTCTATTATAGCCTTGACTTTAGCTGGATCAACTTCAATGCCCTTCTTTGAAACTATGTATCCTAAGAGCTTTTCAGAAGTGACACCAAAAGCACACTTCTTAGGATTTAGTCAGAGACTAAACTTTTCCATTCTGTCTAGGATCATGCTCAAGTCCTTTAGATGTTCAGTTCTGATCATAGATTTTGCTAAAGTATCATCAACATAATCTCCCATAGTTCAATGCATCATGTTATGGAAAATAGATGTCATTGCTCTTTGATATGTAGCACCAGCATTTTTAAGCCCAAATGGCATGACATTCCAACAGAAGGTGCCCCATGCACATGTGAAAGTAGTTTTCTCTTGGTCCTCTGGAGCAATTTTTATTTGATTATATCCAGAGAAACCATCCATTAAGGAATACATCTCGAAACCCGCAGTCATGTCCACTATCATATCAATGTTAGGTAGTGGAAAATCATCCTTAGGGCATGCTCTATTCACATCTCTAAAGTCTGTGCACACTCTAATTGAGCCATCTAGTTTAGAAACAAGTACAATATTAGAGATCCACTCTACATAGTCAATAACTCAGATGAATCTGACATTTAGGAGCTTCTCTAATTTAGCTTTTACCAAGAGTGCAACATGAGGATGCATCTTTCTTAATTTTTGCTTGACAGGTTTGACATTTGGAGCGATAGATAAATGATGCATTATGAGATTAGGATCCAATCTTGGTGTATCTAAATATTTCCATGCAAAGATGATCTTCTTCTCTGTTATGAATGTTGTAAATTGTTACTTTTCTTCTTTGGATAATGATTGTGCTACATGTACCAATTGTGGTTCCTCTATTGTACCCAAATTGATGGATTGGGTGGGCTCAATTAGAACTAGAGATCTATCCTATAAATGACTCAGAAGGACATCAAATATCTCATCATTAGGCACCTCAGAGAGGTTTTCACCTTTGGACACGTCTTTTATTTTTACTTTTGTAGGTTCTGAGACTGCCACAAAGTGGTTTTCACCCTAGAACTCTTTTTCTTTTTTCTTTTTATTCTTGTTTTTCTGACTAAGATGTTTGACTCAATCATGCTAATGCTCGGTTCACTGATGGAAGTCCTCATAGGCTCAATTGCATTGAGGTAGCAAGAAAGGGCATAGTCATTCAGGAAGGTATAAATACCCTGGCTTAGATTTGTGGAGGTTTGATCAATAAGTTCTGGATATTGGATAGTCAAAGTGGGGAAAGATTGGGAGATAGTGTTTACAGATATGGATCTGTCATCATTAGTCCTAACCTGATGCTCGAGTTCAAAGGTGATATTACAACTTAAGACATTCAATTTGTGAATAGGCTCAATGTCATTGTGGGAGTTCAATTCAGCCATAGGTGGATCAGACTCAATAGGTTCATCATTTCGTTCTAGACTCACATTGGGATTAGGTACATATTGGTGAATAACATCAACATGTTTCTCTGTAATAAGCTCATCTTCATCTGGTTCTGGAATGGCTCCCCATTCATAGTTATTTGATTCAGCTTCTGATTCAGGATCTCTAGGAAATCTTAGAACATGAGTAAAGTTGGGGTGAATACCCCAAGAAGGGTTACCCTCAGATTCTGATTTGAATTCATACTCATGGGAATCTATCTCAGAATCACTACCACTTCCCTCTTCTTGATTGTTTTTGAGATTAGCTGGTTCTTGTGTTGCAACTATCTCTTGATTGATAGTAGGTTCTTGTGTTTCTACTACATTAATTCTTTTGATTAGATCATCTTTATCATCAAGAAGGTCTTTGATTTCCTTAGGAAATTTTTAATAGGAGATGAGTTTTGAGTTGTTTGAATCACTATCTGATGGTTCTATTTCTTCTTTCTTAAGAAGAGGTTCTCCTGGTGCGATCTACTCTATGACATGGGAACAATTACCTTTGAGGTGATAGGGTTTCTTCTTAAATCCTAAGCCAACTTTGTTTTTATTTTCTCTACCAGTATGTGGGAGAGGTGCCTCAAGACCTTTTCCTCTGATTCCTAGAGGTCCTTTACTTGAATATCCCATCTTAGCTATTAATTTATCTCCTGGACCATACAACTTAGAAGGGAGTTTGGATACTATAGAGTCACTAGTTTGAACAACTTGAGATTCAGGTTCATCTTTGTATAGCCATGATAGCACAACTTCATCCTCTTCAAATTCTTGCTTGGATACTTGTTCTGCTACAAAAGTCTTTTTATATGCATCCAGAGGTTCTTTAGAGTCTGGTTGGGATTGTTTCAAAGATTGCCCATAAGACTTAGGTGAGATAGGGAGAGATGTCAAAGATAAGACTTTCTCGATAGTATATTCTCCCATACTATTTTCTTTGATATTAACCTCTTTTGCAAGATATTCCATTTTAGATGTGGATGCTTCTTTAGTTGGTTCAATGGAAGATTCTCTGTTATTAGGTACAAGCTTATCTACACTTTCCTTCAAGGTGTTGCAAGTTGTATTCAGATCTGCGGGGATAGTAACCTCTACTCCTTCATAAGGAAACTTCAAATATTGATGGTATGTAGAAGGAATAGCTTGCATTTCATGTATCCATGGTCTCCCTAGAAGGATGTTGTAGGCCAAAGGTAGATCAAGCACTTGACAGATGGTATCTTTGATAATTGGACCCACTTTGATAGGTAAGATAATGGTGCCTTTAGAAGATCTTTCTTGTTCATCATAGGCTTTGATAGTTATTTTCTTTCTAGGATCAATAGCCAATTTTGAAAATCCCAATTGTGTGATCAAGCTGTAAGAACAAATGTTTAGGCCAGCGCCCCCATCTATCAACACACGTTTGACTCTACGGTTCTAGATCAAGACTTCTATATGCAGAGGCTGATTATGTGGGTGACTCAAGGAGTTGTCATCTTCCTCTAAAAAGGAGATATATTGTGGAGATGTAAGATGTCCAACCATAGTCTAGAACCTGTCTAAATAAAGGTCATCAGGAACATTGGAACTGAGCAAAGCTTTATCGAGAATGGCTCTATGAGCTGGAGATATTTGAAGAAACTCAAACATGGAGATTTTCACATTAGTGTGTTGGAGTTGTTGGAAAATGCTATAAGATGTATGCCTTATATCATTTGGATTGGAAGATTTGGAATCAGCCTTCTATTTAGAAGCAAATGAAAGATTGAAGGGCACCTTAGGGACATTTGATGAATTTGGGATTTGTTCTTTCAGATGCGTTTGAGCTTATGATCAAGTAATTATGTTGGCTGAGGAATGATCTCTGTCTCTTCATATGATTGTGATGACATTGCAACTTTCAGAGAGACATGGTTCAACCATATTGATGACAGCATTATTTCTAGGGTAGGCATAGTTGACTTTTGCCCCCATATTAGGCTGAGAAGTTGAAACTTCTTGACCATGTTTCAGAAATGGTTCTGTGAATGTTGTATGATTGTTATTGCTTTGGGGATTGTCAATTGTAATGTCTCCACTATTGATCAGATCTTGAATGGTATGCTTCAAGTGGTAGCAATTATTAGTTTTGTGACCTTTACTTCGATGGAAATCACAAAATTCATTTCCTCTCCACCATTTCAGTTTGGGGTCTTGATCATTTGGTCAGATTGGTGGTAAAGAGATGATTTTATCAACCAGTAGAGTTTTCATAGCTGATTCTAAAGACTCTCCCAGAGGAGTAAACTTTCGATGTTTATCCCATCTTTTGTATTCTGGCTTCTTTTGAGATGGTTCAGAAGACTTTTGCTCTGAAGCTTTAATGGCTTAAGTGCCAAGAGTGAGATTGTAGGCTAGTGCCTTTGATGGGGCACAGACAGTGTCAACAACACCATCTATGATGATGCCTTTGTTCTTGTTCCAATTTTTGTTCTTGTCTTTAGGATTGGATCCTGATTCGTACTTGTCTTTTTGAAGTGTGATTTCTCCTTTTTTCACAAGCACTTTTTCGATTTTGATAGCATTATCCACCATCTTATCAAAAGATGTATGATCTTGCATTTGTAGAGGATAATTGATTTCTGAAACAAGGTTGTTGATGAAGATTTCCAATTTTTCTGTTTCTGGAATAGGTCTGGCATATAGAGAGAACTTCTTCCTCCATCTCTTGAGAAATGTTAGGAATGGTTCCCCTGGATATTGCTTGAGATTACAGATATCAATTATGGTGACTGGATGTTGAATATTGTAGGAGTATTATTGATAAAACAATTTGATCAACTCCTCAAAAGTTTTGATAGTAGAAGGTAGTCTAGAGAACTAATGGATGGCTGCTCCCCCTAGAGATCGAGAGAAGAGACGCATCAGATAGGTTGGTTCGTGCATGAACTCCATTGATTGTGTATAGAATCCTCTGACATGATCTTGAGGATCTGAATGTCCATCATACTTATCATACTTCGACATCTCCACTCTTTTTGGAAAGGGCGGCATGTACAAGTCTTTGTCAAATGGAAAAGGACATAGAGCCTCCATGGAGAACTCTTTGGGTTCCTTCTCTTTTTTGAGTTGATTTAGTTTGACTTGTAAAGCATGTATTTGTTTCATCATAACTATGAGTGGAGTTTCTTCCTCATGTGTGATGATAGCTTTGACATTAAAATTAGGAGGAAGCTTAGCTCCTTGATGAGCTAATTGTAAAAAGTATGCTTCTCTATCTTCTTTCAAGAAATGCTTCATCATCCGTTTGAAGTTATCATCATTTTGATATTGAGCAATTTCTTTAGGTGTGGGTTCCTGATCTGCACCATGTTGAGATTGAGCTCTTTGAGACCCAAAATTTGTCCCTTCTTGAGACATGGTAGGAGTTTGTGGACTCCCTGGATTATATTGATGAGGGGTATGTTGAGTACCTCCATGAGTTGATGGAGGAGGTATGTAACTATATTTCAATTGATAGTTGCCAAGACCGGCATCCTCGTAAAGACTAGAATTGATGAGTTACTCAAGAGTTGGAGTTTGGAGAGTGGTGATAGATTTCTTATGAGAGAAAGCTCTAGTCTCCACCATTAACCTCAAGTGAAACAAAATAATAAGATCCAGATAATTGAAGAATGAATTGAATCAAGATGATCAGATGATGCAACCTTGTCAAGGTTTGATTGATTTTAAGATTCGATTAGACGTGGATGAAGGATACTATGCCTTGGATGTATGGGTAGGTTCCCAAAAGATAGCGGACAAGATATCACAACACTTAGTCATTTTGATGATTGATTTGATTGAAGATTGATAGTTATGACAAGGTTTTGACATGAGATGATAAAGACTCAAATCGATTAAACAAAAGGCTGAATTAGATCAAAAGGCCACTTTGGGATAATGATTGGATTCTCAATAGCTACTGCTCTATTCTTGACACAATGATTTGATCGACAGATTCTAGAAATAGGTTGAAAAAGCTAAATATCTGGCAATTCTGACAATTTTCTGACAACTTTTCAAAATTTTCCCAAACGACACTCTGCAGACTCATATGATAGATGGGCAGTAATGAAATGACACTTTGAGAAAACTCGTATGATTTTCTGACCTCCTGAGATGACTTTTGACTCTAGAAAGGAATTTTACTTCAAATTTTGCAAATTTTGAGTTTTTAGATTCGGATTGTTTGCAAATTTCAATGTCCAAATTTGAGAATTGTAACAGATTTGTTCATTTTCAATAACCAAATAGATAAACAAGCACGCAAAATAGCAAGCTAGTGATTTCAAGCATGTTTGAAAACAATGAACAAGGGCAAAAGAAACCTTGTGCATGAACAATCAAGTGATTTTATTCATTCTAATCCTCCGAAGCGCTAATTATGTATGTTCCAAAATGTTTTGCAATAACGCACATATACCGTAGAAAATGAAAATTTGGCCTCGCTAGGGTTTTTAGTAATAGTTTGACTCTGCAACTTTTATGATCCAAAGGGGTGAACTCCAATCCCGGTGCACCAGGGTTTTGACACAGTCTGAGAACTTAATCTTCAGGAGCTGCTAGGGAGATCTGACACCCAACAATGAACCACACTTGTGAAGATTTTTTCCACAAGGACATTTATATAGCGGCCGTCACTACCACGGCAAAAATGGCTATTACCGCTTGAGGTTCCATCAACGTAGTTTTCCCTGTGAAGGGAATGTCTGCTACGGTTAACCCTCTCTAAAGATGACTCACAGTATTGTACCACAAGGGGACTTGGCTCCAAATCCAAGGTTTTTCACACCTTTTCACTTTTAACCCAAACAAAGCAGACAAATAAATCTGACATGCTAAGACAAATTTTTGCTTCACCAAGGTCTATGATGTCAACTCCACGTGATCTATCAACCTCTCCGGGGAGAGAATGTATCGATCAATAAGAGAAGGTGCACTAACCAATTTTGATTCAACAAAGCTCATGATGTCAACCCTACATGATCTATCAACCTCTCCTAGGAGAGAATGTATCGATCAATAAGAGAAGACGCACTAACCAAGTTGAATGTGAAATGCACTAAGTATCCTCCCTACCTAAAAGGATTCTGTCATCAAGAAGGATTTCACTGGGAATCCAATCTCTCAAGAATCATGAATAGTGTTCATAGGGCCTAATTACTATGTGAGCACAGATGTATGTTTCCAAAAAGCAAATCTACGAAAAGTACCCAAAAAGCAGAAAGAGGAACACTTAACGCTTAAAGCGACTATGAGATGAGTCCACAAGGTGGAACACTTAACACCTCACACAAGCTGAAAATGAGTCCCCAACTTAGAAAACAAGTGAGTTCCTAAAAGCATAAATGGGTTGCCAAGTGAAACACTTAACGCTTCTATCCTGTTGGTCCCTCCCCTTTAATGTGGCACTGACCTTGCAACCACGGGGTGGAATGAGGGGTCAGCAGATTAGCGAGTCCAATAACCCAAGATAGCAATCAAGATCAATCACAAGTATCTAAGACTACTTAATGAATCCTTAAGGGGTCACAACCTAGTATCAATTATGCAAGTGTGTAGAAATAGACAAAAGCATGAAAAGATGCACACAAGCTAGACACATAAGAGATTTATTTTAAGTCCAAATCAAAATTTTATTAGATGAAGGAGAATACATGGGATCCTCGCAATGTGCTTAGTAGATTTTACTTGATTTTTAGCAATTCTTGTTGAGCTTTTTCATGCAAGCAAGTGATGAACTCTCCAACAAGCCAACAAACAAACAAGCAAACAAGACATGCAAGGTATATTTAACTTATGCAAACCTTAGGGTTAGATCTGAAAACCAATTTTTAGGAGCAATAATAACGAGCAAATAATCTAAATGACAACTCATATCATGCATTGAATCATATGAAAAATAAGTGCATACCCATCACAAAATTTTTATTTTTATTTTTTTGCTGCATTTGACCTAGTCAACAAGATCTGATTTTATTTTTTATGATTTTGGCCACAAAAATAGAAATTCAAAATAGAGACCCCTACTAAAAAATAGAGAGCTTTCCAAAAATATAAAAATTTTAGAAAAATCTCTTCATTTGTGCTCTAGAGACCCATTTTTATCAAAATAGACCAATTTTTGTAAATTGACTATTTGAGCTATTATATTGCATCCAAATTTAAAACACAAAGAATGGACCCCCTGTAGAATTTAAAGAGATTTCTAAAAATATAAAATTTTTAGAAAAATATGTTGATTTGCGTTAGATATTAATTTTTTCCAGAATTTCAAGAAAAAATTATTAAAAATTCAAAACATCTCAGAAAATTCTAAATTTTTTATTGTAGCTTCTCTGATATGTGTTCAACCTGAAATTTTTTTTTAGAGAAAAACTCCAAGCCATTTGGGAGATAAAATTAAATCTTTGAAACTTTAGGGTTTTAGCTCCCCAAAAAAATCAAAACTAGCATGTAAAGGTGGGTTGCCCCATGGTGGGTGCCAGAAATGTGTGTGAAAATTGTACCTGATTTATAGACACAACACTTCAGTAAAATATTAGAGTTTAGCTATAATCAAAATCATGCAAAATTGAAATCTAATTTAACCAAGCGATTTACTGCCTTCTAATAGGTGCGAGATTGACGTTCTCAGATTGTTATCGAGATTAGTGACCTAAACGACACCTAAATGAAGGATTTGAATGCAAAATTGATATGAAATATGAATGCAATTAATCTATTTTTTTGGTATTTTCTATGCAATAAGATGAAAATTTGATATGGAATCTATGCTAATATGGAAATTGATATGCTAAAATGATCTAACAATGATATGAAAAAGAATCTAAATGAATGTAAAAAAAAAACAAATTGATCTCACAATAGCCTTGATTCATAATAAGCTTTGATTCTCTAGATGTCGATTCTCCAGCATAAGTTTGCACAATTATGAGATGATTTGTGAAGAGCTAAAGCCTTAATTTATAGAAATCCAGGGCTTTAGAGGTGCATGGAAAAAGCCATAAATCACTCTTGATAAACTCAGGTTGATTTTTGAGTTATCAGAAATAAAAGATATTTAATTTATAAAATCATGCAAAAGCAAGGCTTTAACTCAAAATAGATCTTTAGTTTTTGTTTTGTTTTTTTCAACTCATCATTAGATGTTGAGTTTAAATTTAAAATTGATTGTTAATTTCTAGTTGCTTGCTTTTCTGATTGTGCATGATTTAATTATAAATTAATTAAAAATAAAGTGATTTATTCTCAACTTAATTGATTTTAAAATTAAAACAATTGATTTATGGGTTAATCAATTATTAAAATCAAACTTTTATTAAAAACTATATTATTAAATAATGACAACTTGCTTTAATTAATTAAATAAGAATTTAATCAATTATTCATAGGATATTGGATTTATTGTCAAAATTAAATAATACAATTAATAATAGATAGAATTAAATTTAATTAAATAATTAAGTGGCAAATATTAAATCTAATTAATTAAATATGAAAATATTCAATTAATCAAACTTTAGGATAAATGTGATTTATCGCCAAATAATCATTAAATTAAAGGTAATTAAGATAATTAAGAATATTGCTAGGAATATTCTCCGATGCAGGATTTAAGATAATCAATTAGATTCGATGATGTGCAGATGTGCCTTAGGTTAGGACTTCTATGTTGATTTCGTTCGATTTGAAGATGTAGGAGGTTAATGAACATATAGCCCATTTTTAGTGTATTACAGTAAGGTGTTGCATAGTAGAAATGTTATTTTTAGAGAGCTAACACCTTCTCCTATTATGCTACAACCAGATGAAAAAGAAAAGGAAAAAGATGTTGTTCAGTTTCCTCCTACCCTTGAGAAGACTGAACAGAGAGACCATGTTGGGACTAATGATGAGGAGAGCTCTGATAGTTCAGAAGAAGAGGAAGAACAACCTCAACCTCAGCCCTTGAGGAGATCCATGAGAGAAAGAAAGCAACCGGAAAGGTTTGGTTATTCTATGTTAGATTTCAGTTGTGCTTTTGCTTTGATTACTAACACTGATGAGCCTAGATTTGTGAAAGAGGCTTTGGGCATGGAAGACGCAGGTTCCTAGATTGAGGCTATGGATGATGAGATGGCTTCATTAGAGAAAAACAAAACTTGGGACCTTGTACCTTTGCCTAAAGGGAGAAAATCTATTGGTTGTAAATGGGTGTTCAAGAAGAAATTCTGTGCAGATGGCAGTGTTGAAAGGTACAAAGCTAGATTAGTTGCAAAGGGCTATTCACAGGTAGAGGGAATAGATTATGGTGAAATATTCTCTCTTGTTGCAAAGTTGACATCCATTAGATTTCTGTTATCTCTTGCTGCATCATATGATTTAGAGATAGAATAGATGGATGTGAAGACAACTTTCCTTCATGGTGATTTGGAGGAAGAGATTTATATGTCACAACCTAAGCACTACATTGTTAAAGGTAAAGAATCCTTAGTTTGCAGATTAAAGAAATCTCTATATGGTTTGAAGAAATCTCCTAGGATGTGGTACCTTAAGTTTGATGCCTTTGTGTTGTCAATTGGATTTTTAAGATCAAAATTAGATCATTGTGTTTATTTCAGAGTTGAAAATGATCGCCTTCTTATTGTTGCATTATATGTTGATGATATGTTGCTATTTGGGAAGGGTAAGGGTATGATTTCTAATTTTAAATCTTAGTTGTCAGCACAGTTTGAGATGAAAGATCTTGGGGCAGCAAGGTACATCTTGGGTATGGAAATCAGTAGAGATAGGTCTAACAAAAAACTTTGGTTGAGTCAGAGTAAGTATGTGAAGTCTGTGTTGGACAGGTTCAACATGGTAGATTGTAGACCACTATGTGTTCCTGTTTCTGTGGGAACAAAGTTATCTATAGATGATTGTCCAAAATCTCCTAGTGAGGTGGAGGACATGAGTAGAGTACCTTATGCTAGTGCAGTTGGTAGTCTTATGTATGATATGGTCTGTACTAGAACAGACATTTCCTAAGTAGTGGGAGTCCTGAGTCGGTTTATGGCTAACCCTGGATGGGTACATTGGGATGTAGTTAAGTGACTATTCAGATATTTGAGGGGTACATCAGATTACTCCATATGTTACCATGGTAACTCTTCTAGATCTCCGCATTCAGTTTGTATTCATGGGTTTGTGGATTCAGATTGGGCAGGTGATATTAACAGTAGGAGATCCACCAGTGCTTA
Source organism: Chamaecyparis obtusa (assembly GCA_027943335.1). Lineage (NCBI taxonomy): Eukaryota > Viridiplantae > Streptophyta > Pinopsida > Cupressales > Cupressaceae > Chamaecyparis > Chamaecyparis obtusa. The sequence continues at coordinate 467,398 of BSBK01005945.1, forward strand.
TGTGTTCACTATGTTTGGTGGTGCTATCAGCTGGATGAGTAAGCAACAACTTGTGGTTGCTTTGTCTACTACAGAAGCTGAGTACATGGTTGCTACTCATGCTTGTAAGGAAGCCATTTGGCTTAGGAGATTGTGTTCTAATGTTGGTGTTAATGTAGAACATATTACTATTTGGTGTGACAGTCAGAGCGCTATTTTCCTTGCGAAGAATCTAACTTTTCATGCCAGAATGAAGCACATTGATGTGCAGTTTCACTTTGTGAGAGATATGTTGGAAGATGGAAAGGTAAATTTGGGGAAGGTAGATACTATGAAGAATGTTGCAGATGCATTAATGAAACTAGTGGGCACCGAGAAGTTCAGATGGTGTTTGAAGTCTATGGGCCTTTTGGCCTATAGCGGTTAGTTCCTATTATGTTCCTATTGCTCTTACAAGGTGTTCGACAAGTGGGAGAATGTTAGGAATAATGTGTCTCAACCTTGGATAATTCCTATTCTTATTATTTGTTTTGTAAAATGTATTTCTTGCAAATAATATAATTAAGTGTGAGTGTACATGTCTAGCTAGCATGTTGATGTGTCACTCCACTTGATGTGTCAGCATCTTGAATTGTGTGTAAGGAGATCATGGCTGAAACAATTGTGACGGATTCCTATGACATGTAAGAGCTATGTCTGGAAGATTCAATGACGGGTGAAGACATGCAAGACATGTGGCAACTGATAAAGTTGAGTACTGTACACTCTTCTACAATCGTGGTTCCTATTTTCTCAGAGAATGGTAAAACCCTAATACGAATAGCTTTGGAAGTTGCCCTAAAAAGGGAAGGGCATGATATAAGCATTTTTTAGGGTTGCGAAGAGAGGTGAAGTTAGTGTATTGTTGGAACATTTTTTATGTTGCTGCGATTTGTCTTCAAGAGTTGGAAATCTTTTGAAAGAACTTGCATTGCAAATGTATTGTAAACTGTAATAGTTTTGATAAATACATTGTGCGGGTTTTGGAGTGCTGGGGTTTTTATCGAAAGGTTTTCCCCCGGGTAAATCATTGTGTCATTCTCTATTTTCTATATGCATGGTATATGGCTGCAATATCATTGTTAAAGTAGTTAATGAATCTGAAATTGTAAGGATTTAAAAGAATTTGCACAATACTTTCCTTAAGAGATTAGTGTAGGAAGCTGTTTCCACACCTGAGTTTCCTTACAAGCTTATTATAGAAAAACATGTTGATGTTATTCACCAATATGCACCTAAACCCAACGTAAGTCTAGAGAAAAATGATGAACTTAACGAGTCTGATCCACCGATGGCTGAAGTGGACTCCCACAATGATGTTGAGCCTATTCATGAATTGAATATTTTGAGTTGTAGTATCACCTTCGAACTCGAGAGTTGGGTTAGGACCAATGATGATGGATCCATATCTGTAAATACTATTTCCCAATCTTTCCCCACTTTGACTATACAACGTCCCAAACTTCTTGACCAAACCTCCACGAATCCAAGCCAAGGTATCTATACCTTTCCAAATGACTATGCCCTTGCTTGCTACCTCAATGCAGTTGAGCCTATGAGGACTTCCATCAATGAATCGAGCGTTAGCATGACAAAGTCAGACATAAAGTATCTTAGTCAAAAGAATAAGAATAAAAATAAAAAGAAAAGGAGTTATGAGGGTGAAAACCACTTTGTGGCAGTCTTAGAAACTATAAAAGTAAAAATAAAAGATGTATCTGAAGGTGAAAACCTCTCTGAGGCACCTAAGGATGAGATATCTAATGTCCTTCCAAATCATTTATAGGTTAGATCTCTAGTTCTAATTGAGCCCACTCAATCTATCAACTTAGGAACAACAGAAGAACCACAATTGATCCATGTAGCACAATCCTTATCAAAAGAAGAAAAGCAAAAATTTACTACATTCCTAACAGAAAAGAAGATCAACTTTGCATGGAAATATTTAGATATGCCAGGGTTGGATCTTGATCTTATAATGCACCATTTCTCTATAGCTCCAAGAGTCAAACTTGTTAAGAAAAAATTGAGAAAGATGCATCCACATGTTGCACTCTTGGTAAAAGCTGAATTAGAGAAACTACTAAAAGATGGATTCATCTGTGTTATTGATTATGTTGAATGGATCTCAAATATTGTACCTGTATCAAAACAAGATAAATTAATCAGAGTGTGCACAGATTTAAAAGATGTAAACAAAGCCTTCCCTAAGGATGATTTTCCACTACCTAACATTGATATGATAGTGGACATGACTACGGGCTTCGAGATGTATTCTTTAATGGATGGTTTTTCTGGATACAACCAAATAAAAATTGCTGCAGAGGATCAAGAGAAAACTACTTTCACATGTACGTGGGTACCTTCTGTTGGAATGTCATGCCATTTGGGCTTAAGAATGCTGGTGCTACATATCAAAGAGCTATGACATCTATTTTTCATGACATGATGCATCGAACTATGGAGGATTATGTTGATGATACTTTAGCAAAATCTATGATAAGATCTAAACATCTAAATGATTTGAGCAAAATACTAGATAGAATAGAGAAGTTTAGTCTTAGACTGAACCCTAAGAAGTGTGCTTTTGGTGTCACTTCTAGAAAGCTCTTAGGCTACATTGTTTTAAATAAATGAATTGAAGTAGATCCAGCAAAAGTTAAAGCTATCATGGAGATGCAACTTCCCAAGAATATCAGTCAAATGAGAACATTACAAGGGAGAGTACAATCTATTAGATGCTTCATATCTTAGCTAGTTGACATATCACAACCTTTTACAAAGACATTACATAAAGGTGTGACCTTTGCATGGAATGAGGAATGTGAAAAGAACTTTGATCATATCAAGAAATATCTATCAAATCCTCCTATTTTGATGCCTCCTATTCAAGGGAAGCCATTGATCTTATATGTCTCTACCATAGATACATCACTGGGGGCATTACTAGCACAACATGATGAGAATAAGAAGGAAAGAGCTATATACTATATCAGTAGAACATTGGTAGCATATGAGAAGAACTATTCTATGATTGAAAAATCTTGTCTAGCTGTGATACTTGCATCACAAAAATTGAGACATTACATGTTGGCTCATACCACACATTTGGTAGCTAAGATTGATCCATTAAAGTACCTACTAAGAAAATCTTCCCTCACAGGTAGACTAGCTAAATGGGTGATGTTATTAAGTGAATTTGACATTGAATATGTTGAAAGAAAAGATATCAAAGGACAAGTTATTGCTAATCAACTAGCAGATGCACCTTTGTTTGATGATACACCAATGCAAATGGAATTCCCAGATTCCTCTATCATGAATCTTTCTTCTAGAGCATGGAAGTTATTCTTTGATGGCTCCTATACACAGAATGGATCTGGAGCAGCCATATTGTTCATCACTCCTCAAGGATACTCAATCCCTAAAGCATTCAAAATCAAGTTTCCTTGCACAAACAATATTGCTGAATATGAAGCCCTTCTTAATGGCATGAAGATAGAAATTGAATGGAGAGTAACAAAACTACACATTCATGGAGACTCACAACTTGTAATACACCAAGTCAATGATATGTATCAAACAAAAGATGGAAAGATAATCCCATACAAGAGAATGGTAGATGATTTAAAGACATATTTCATATCTATCACCTTTGAGCAAATACCTATAATAGAGAATAAGGTTACTGATGCTATGGCAATGCTATCTACTTTACTACAATAGCCTGAACATGAACTATGCTACGAGTTCCTGGTGGAAGCACTATCTTATCCTGCATATGATTCCCCCAAAACCCACATGATCTACACTATTGTTGGTCATGATTCATCCTAATACAAAAACCTATTCTCCTATCTCCAAGATCAAATCATTCCTGATACCTTCAACCACCATGAGAAATGATACCTTATCCGAAATGCATCCTAGTATGTCATCATTCATAATGATCTGTACAAATGAGGTCTAGATGGTACACTACTTAGATGTTTAGAATGGGAAGATTCTCAACATGCATTAGAGGAAGTTCACGAAGGTATTTTTGGATCACACTCTAATGGTTTAACACTAGCTTGAAAGCTTATTAGGGTTGGGTACTATTGCCCTAAAATGGAGAAAGAGGCTATCAAATTTGCTAAGAACTGTCAAAAGTGCCAAGTACATGGAAACTTAATTCATGCACCAAGGAGAGATCTAATCCCCTTTACTACACAATGGCCTTTTCACCAATGGGAATTTGATCTTATAGGATCTATACATCTTCATTCTTCTAATGGACATACCCATATAATCACATCTATAGATTATTTCACAAAATGGGTAGAAGTAGTCCCTTTGACTCAAGAGACTGGAAATAAAATCTCTATGTTCATCCTAAACTACATAATATGTCAGTATGGTATTCCACATTCTATAGTCACAGATAATGGTGGACAATTCAAGAATAGAGACTTAGATGATCTATGTGCCAAATTCAAGATTACACAACATTGGTCATCTATCTACTATCCTCAAGGGAATGGACAAGAAGAGGCTTCTAACAAGAATCTATTAAAAATCTTACACCATACAGTTAATAAAATAGGAAGAGACTGGCATCTCATGATCAATCTAGCTCTCTGGGCCTATAGAACAAGTATCAAAATGCCCACTGGGGCTACACCATTCACTTTAGTTTATGGGTTTGAAGCGGTACTACCTATTGAGGTTGAAATCCCATCACTAAGAATCAGAATGCATGGTCTAGTAACTAATGATGACTATAGAGTGTCTAGGTTGCAAGAAGTTGAACTATTAGATGAGTGCAGACAAGCAGTATATGATAATCTTAGAGTATATCAGAAGAGAATGTCTAGAAGTTACAACAAGAAAGTCAAACACAGAGAATTTCAGGTTGGCGATCTAGTCTTGAGAGAGAATCCTAAAAATCAATCACATAAAGAGTGCAAGGGGAAGTTTGAACCCAACTAGCTGGGTCCCTTTGTTATCACTAGTAATTTTGGCTCTGGAGCCTATCAACTCTCAACGACTAAAGGAGAACAGCTCCGAGAACCAATCAACATTCTCCATCTAAAGAAATTATATGCCTAAGGCATTCAGTCTTTGCAAAATGTCTTGAAAAAAATCATAAAAATAAAAAAAAGTCTTGAAAAAATGAACATCTTGGTGAAAACCTAGTAAATAGGCACCTTGATGATTCACAAAAAAATAAAAAAATATCAAAAGTACAAAAAAATTGAAAAAAAGAAAAAATACAAAAAAATGAGAAAAAGAAAAAGTGCCTTGGTGAAAACCTGGAAACAAGCGCCTTGGTAGAAAAAATAGAATCTTTGCCAAGATGGTGAAAACCTGGCAAACAAGTGCCACTTGTTCAAAATGCTCCATCTATCTACACAATCTTGGTCTTTCCCAGCTTTTAGTCTTGCTTTAATTTGTACATATCTCCCGATTTGTTTGCGCATTCCTATTTTTAATAAGTCATTCTGTACACCAATTAGCTCAAACATTTGTATCCTATCAATGTTTCAAACTTGGGGGCAATCAATGTCATATCATACAATCCTCAGTCAGTCATATCTAGTCAGAGTCCTTTGATGCTTCATTCGAGTCAGTTAGTCAGTCTCCTCTCTAAAAAGGATTTTGCATCTACAACAACGCAATCAAACAATAACACAAATTGAAAACAATATTTTCTTCACATGCATTTATCTCCTTGTATGCTTATTGATTCGCATTGAGATTTTTGCATATTGTGTCCCTTTGAGCTCTTCGATGAGGTCCTTTACCAGATTTAGAGAGTGATGACTGGGGGCATGATCTTTTCTTTGTCTTCTGCTTGTATGTGAAAATCTAACAACTTTGGAAATTTTGGATTGAAATGGTGTTCATCTGTAAGAGCCTCTATCTCATATTGGATGGCCATGCATACCTTGACCATTGATACCCAAAAAAATTCAAGGAAGTTTGATCTAACTATTATCTTTTTGAGTGATTTCTTACTCCTATTGTGAAACATGATTTCACATAAGGATGTGAATGATAAAGGGTCACTACTGGTAATTCACACTAGATTTAGAATGATCTCTTGACTACTTGATGTGTTTGTTCTGCAAGGCGTATTCTGGTCATCACGATATCTATGTTTTGATGCTTATACAAATTTCTATATCAAAATGGACATGATATTCAGGTCATCCTAGCGTTTTTGCCTTGGTGCTTCTATCTAATCCAACATTCCAAAAATAAAATCAATATTCATATGTCCATGGTTGTCTAACTAGTGGGCGTTGTATTGATTCCTGCGCATACAAATCAATATTCATATGTCTATAGTTTCCTAAACTAGTGGATGTTGTATTGATTTATCCGGTTACCTAAAATTTCAATGATGAAAACATATCGACACATGATCAGTGACTAGGTCCTAGGTCTTAGGTTTGCATTTCATTCTACATTTTTCATGTTTGCATGGTCTCACAAATTGCTTGAACACACTCCATGCTTAAACAATTCTTCAAAACTATGCTAAACATGACATAAGGATTGAGCTTTGCATGAAGGTCCCTCCAACGAAGCAACAAGTAGAATCCATTTTTGGGATCAAAATCGAAATCTGAGATCATTTATATTGTCAACTGCTTGCATAATCGACCTTCAATCATCACATAAATCCAAAATCTGACTTAACTGATTATCTTACATCAAACTATCAAAATTTTAACTTGGTCACCCATGGTCAACTTGTGGTCAAACCTTGTCAAAATTGTTCTTCTGGACCTCCAAATGATGCAAAACACATTCTCAAACGTGTGTAACCACTTCTCAAATCAATTAACATGCTTCTAAACCATTTAATGTTGACTTTTCTTGTCAAATTTTGATTTTCATCCCGAAGGGGGCATGGTATTGCACATCATTCAAGTCTGTCAATCTAAATTTGTAAATCAAATCTTTCCTCAGTAATCAAGATAACAACCATGTCTAGTTGTTGATTCATCTAAAGACCTCATCGCTTGGGGCACATCACTTGGGGCATATCAGATTCATCAAGATCCATATCAATTTGGTATCCTAATCGATGTTGTAAACTATATCAGCTTTTCGTAACCATCGGTTCATTAGCATCATTTCCTTGGTTCTTCATAACTGAAGGGTTAAGATGTAATACCAATATTGATTCCTTTGGAGAATCAGGTCACTCACTTTTTCATAATCATAAGATTCAGAATCATGCGTTTTGACACTTTTTATCAGTTTATATTGTTTTTTTTTTGTTTTCACAACTTTTTCATTTTTTTTCATCAATTTTCATTATTCATTTTTTTTTTTTCATTTTTTTCAATATCATTTCATTTTTTTTCATCATTTCATACATCTACATCAAACACAAACTAATCTTTGAACCACTGCGCTTAACACAATGATTCAAAGAGGGGCAAAATGTAATACCCTAAAAATGGGCTATAGGTTCATTAACCTCCTACATCATCAAATCGAACAAAACCAACATCAAAGTCCTAACCTAAGGCACATCTGCACATCAAATTATCAAAACCTAATTGATTATCCTAAATTTTGCATCAAAGATTATTCCTTGAATATACCTTATTTATCCTAATTATCTTTAATTTAATAATTATTTGGTGATAAATCTTATTTATCCTAAAATTTGATTAATTGAATATTATGAATATTTAATTAATCAGATTTAATACTGCCACTTAATTATTTAATTAAATTTAATTCTATTTATTCTTAAATTGTATTATTTAATTTTGACAATAAATCTAAAATCTCATGACTAATTGATTAAATTCTTGTTTAATTAATTAATGTTAGTTGTCAATATTTAATAATATAGTTTTTGAATAAAAGTTTGATTAAATAATTGATTAACCCATAAATCAATTATTTTAATTAAAAAATCAGTTAAGTTGAGAATAAATCACTTTATTTATTAAATTATTTTATAATTAAATCATGCACAATTAGAAAAGTAGTCAACTAGAAATCAACAACCAATTTTAAATTTAAACTCAACATCTAATGATGAGTTGAAATCTAATCTAAACTCTATTTTGAGTTAAAAATTGCTTTTGCATGATTTTTGTGAGTTAATTATCTCTGATTTTTTGATAACTCAATAATCAACCTGAGTTTATCAAGAGTGATTTATGGCTTTTCTTATGCATCCTCAAGCCCTGGATTTCTATAAAAACAAGGATCAACTCTTCACCATCATCAACACTTGAATTTGCACAATTACTCTGGCGAATTGGAAATTGAAGGATTAAGCACTTGCGACAGGCGATTTGTTAGATTTTTCATTGTTGATCACAGTTTTTCATAGTTTTCATATCATAGCATTCATTCATTCATATCATTCTTAGATTAAATCTGCATAGCATTTCAATTCATTCTAGATTAGATTCATACAGTTTTTCATCCTATTGCATCAAAAATCCAAAAATATAGATTAATTTGCATTCATACAAGTTATTCATCTTTTACATTCAAATCATTCGTTTAGGTGCTAAATTGTCACTGATCTCGATCTCAATATGAGAACATCATACTTGCACCTACTAGAAGGCATTAAATCACCTGGTTAGCTTAGTTCCATTTATTTGCAGATTTTGATTTTGCTAACCTCTAATGTTTTACTGAAGTGTTGTGTCCGCAGGTAGGTACAATTTTCACACACACATGGCTAAGGTGACTTTCATTCTTGGTCACGACTTCAATGAAACATTGGATATGGATCATAAGGAAGGGAGCAAGGGGACTATGAGCAGGATCCAATTTGATTTTAAGATCTTTGTCACCAAAAATGGATTGTGGGAAGTTAAAACCAAGAATGGGGTGTTTACATGGATGAATAGGAGACATGGATTCTCACACATTGCAGAGAGATAGTACCATTTTTTCTAGAAAGAGAATGGGGTCATCACAAGATGGAGTGATATATAGTAGAGAGCTATATAGGGATGGTTGATAAATCACTAATTGCATGATAACCCAGTTTTGAAGGGTCACTAGTTGAGGAGACAGTCAAGGTCTGGATGTTGATAGTGTTCCTTGAGGGAAGGGGGATTGTGAAAGACTTGTTATCATTGTATTGTGTATTTCCAATATGTTTGGATGCAAGGTAGACCATGAGAATGAAGGATCACTCACTGATTGCATGATAACCCAATTTTGAAGGGTCATTGGTTGAGGGGACAGTCAAGGTTCGGATGAATGGGCCTTTTGAGGACCCTATTTCTTTGTATTAATTTCTATTCAAATTGGATGCATGGATTTCTTGTGAATTATCAGCTGCTATGTATCCTACAACTACATCCGTAAATCTACATATACTTCTCTATGGTTGTAAGCCACTTAGGGATCAAAATAGAGAGAATAAATCAAAATCATTCTTTGTCCTATTTCCTTTTAACAAAGTCTCAACTATCAAGTCTTTTTCTACCAAGTTGTGCGTCTCTTTGTGAACATTTTTCACTCACTGGTTGCATGATAACCTGGTTTTGAAGGGTCACTGGTTGAGGGGATAGTCAAGGTCTGGATGAATGGGCCATTCAAGGACCCTATTTCTTTTTATTAATTGCTATTCAAATTGGATGCATGGATTTCTTATGAATTATATAGAGAAAATAAACAAAATCGTTCTTTGTCCTATTTCCTTTTAACAAAGTAACTCAACTATCAATGATAAAATACATTTGATGCCCTAAGCTATCAATACAAATGGCACCTAGCTAGAAGATCACAGGCTATCCATTTGATAACCACATCCAACATTTCAAAAAAATGGATATCCTTGACCACAAGCACCAATAACATCAAATAATGGAGTTAAAGCACAGGCTAGGGCATGACACTAGTAGAATGCGGTCATTTTAGTGAGCATCTCAGCAATATAGAATGGCATCATTAAACGTGCCAGTAATATCAACAAACGTGAATCCAAACATTTGAAAATAGTGAATCGATATCCTTGAGCACAAGCACCAATAACATCAAATAATATAGATAAAGCACTAGCTAGTGCATGACACTAGTAGAATGTAGTCATTTCAGAGAGCATTCATGATCAAATAAAATACAATACATTTGAAATTTGCGGTTGAATATGATGCCAGAGGCTTGAAAGATAAAGAAATCACATACCTTCTCTCGCACTCAGCTTTGGCTCCTTTTCTCTCGCTCCTCTATCCAATTGAAATAAAAAATGATGAGGCCGTTTTACTTTTTTTTAATCTATACCCTAAATGTGTCAGAATTTCGATGGTCAATTAAAAGCCCATCAGAATACCGACACCATTGGGGCCTATTACAAAAAAAGAACACCAAATTCATAAAAAAAAATTACCCATCAGAAGTTAATGTCAAAATTTGGCCCCAAATGTAGTAGTGCATTCTCCCAATCACTCAATACTTTACTTAACCTCAGTTTGATCATGAGATTCAGTGATTGAAGCATTCACTAAATTGCCAAACCCTTGCCTTAACTAGAGTCCCATTAGGAGAATCAATGACCATCGTTACATCTTGTGCTTATCAATGGTCCACGCCGAGTCTGAAAGTCTTTAACCTTAACCCACACTTCATTACGAGAACACGCGACTGAGGCAGTCGCTAGATCTCAAAACCTTTTACTTAATTGGGATCTTATCTGGAGATCACACAATCAAAGCATTCACATGATCACTTAATGTTTTCTTGACTCATGGTTTGATTCAGTGAACAAGCGACTATCGCCTGATCATACCCGCATCTATGGTTCATATCAATCTCCAAACCTTTTTTTTAACTTATCTCTATCTTGTGATTCAACAACTAAGAGAAACTCATAATCATTGAATCTTATCCTTAACTGTGGTTTGATCTGGAGAATAAGCGACAAGGCTTTATCTCTAAGTCACCAAATGCATGCCTTAACTCAGGTCCCGTTAAGACATTACAACATTTGGGGTCAAATTTCGATGCCAATTTGCGATGCCACTACAATTTGTGTTTGTTTTTTGTGTTTTTTTTTGCAAGTGCTCCTGACAGTGTCGTAATAGTGACTGTGAGGCCTCACCCTGAGCCTATCATAGCCATTCAGTTCTGCATATGAGATAGACATATTTTATGATTATATTTTGATGTTATGGATTTTACTGATACTTTATGTTATGGCTTATCACCTTAGATTTTAGTTGCACATTCAGTTATGTCATTTTGAGAAGACTGTTTTATCTATATGGAACCGTATTAAGTGGATTTAATGAATGGATACATTATCATGATGATGTTTAATTGCAATTGAATTTTATATGAAATGATTATGTTTCTAGTGAATTTAGTGATGAATTATATATATCCAGGATGAGATTTATGTTACTTAGTTATGAATGATTGTTTTAGAATTATTTGATTAATAATGTTATGAATTTACATGTTTTATTTCCTTGGACTACTAATATTGGATTTGAGTGTGCAGGGAGATAGGCCAGGGTAAATTTGGGGAATCATCACAAAGACCTATGTTAAATTTGTTTGAACCAAGGTTGCTTCTAGTGAGAAGCCAATAACCTCATTGTGATGTTTCTTATTTGTAAAAGTATGATGCATGGGTGTAATTGATTTATTGTAATTGTAATTGTTATTTATGTTTAGGAATGCCCAAGTGGATATGCCACATGGCTTGTGAAGTGTCTTTTTGTGTTTGTGTCACTTGACACATGTGTATGTGCTTAAGGCCATGACATGTCCACTTGTGATTTGATGTCATCAATCTAAGATGGTACCACCTTTAGGATTTTCCTTGTAAAACCTTGATTAAGAAGCCTTAGAGAAGGTCAATCATGTTTGAACCCGAAATCAGATTTCTAGTGCAGTTTAGGGAGGTTAAATGAGCCCTTAGGGTGTAATTAGGGTCCCTTTTAGCCACCCCACTAGATGTACCATGGTATGGGAGTTTAAATTTTGTCAAAATTAGGCCCATAACTCATTTATGGACCTTGAAAAGTACCCCTCAAAGAAAATTTCGAAAATGGAGGGATGGCAATGAGGTCAAGCCCATACCTCTTTCACATTCTTGGTCTCCACCTCATTTATGAAGGGAGACAAGGAGAGATTGAAGAACTCCATGAGCCATACCCATTAATGAGGGTTTGGTGAAAAATCCCTTTTAGTAGGAGTTTTGGGGAAGGTATTGGGTTGACACCCACTCTCCAGTTTTGGAGACCCAGCTAGTTTTGGAGAACCTTGGAAAGTGGATTTCTCTTCATCAATTATCTTCCTTTTTCTTGGGTCAAGGTTGGTAGCCTTCTTCACTTTGTTGTTTTGTTTCTAGTTTTCATGTTGAGAGAAAAAGCTCTCTTGTATGTTAGTTGTTTGAATGCATAATATAGATATTCTTTCTTGTAGTGTAAATGTTGAGAGCTTGTTATGTTGTAGCAATGGAGGATTTGTGATTCATATGTCTTTGTTGTATTGTTTTCTTGATAATGTATTCTTTGTGTATGCTATGGGATTCATGAGCTTGTTGTGTTCATGGTTCTCTTAGCATTGTGAATGTGAAGTGTTATTTTTGTTTCTTGAAGCTTTCTATGAATGTGTTTGTAGTATTTTTGTGAGGGAGTTCTCAAGGCCATACTCACCCTTGGGAGGGAAGAGTAGCCTTGAGGGTGAAGGGCTTATTGGGAAATTCAAGAGTGAAGAGTCTCTCCTTGGATAGGAGAGGGATGCAACATGGAAGTATGGGCTCCATGTAGCCATCTCTATTTTATGCTTTGTAGTTTGGGGGTCATAAGGAGTTGTAGAAATTGTGTTGTGGAGAGAGATTTTGATGAGGAAGCCAAGTGATGGCTTAGCTCTCATCAAGAGATGAGCTTCTCCTCTTGGATTTGGTTCCACCTTCACCCTATTTGAGTCATTTTTCTTGACTCTTTGTGAAAATCTTGGAAGGGAGTCTTCTTGTAATCTTCTTTATGATGTTGTGTTGTAGTTTTGCATGAGTGTTTTCCCCTTCTCTTGTGATGGTTCCCCTAGCTCGGGGGTGGCTTTGTAGAAGCCTAGGTTGGGAGGTGAGCACTCCTTGGCCTATGAGTTTTGCTTTGCAGGTATGGAAGCCAAAGAAGTCTTCATGATGGAGAAGGATTCTTGAAGAAATTTGATAATGATTTCTTAGTTTGTGTTGTATCATCCTTGAAATGTGTATTAAGTCCTTATAAGGATATCTTGATGATATCTAAGAGCTCAATGTATTTTGTCATGGAGTTATCACTCCAAGGAATGTAATTGTATCATAGTGTTGTAGTGTTATCATATTTTTTGATATAATTGAAATGATATTCAAGGAATGATGCTATGAATGTTCAAGTAGATATCAATATAAGGATGGTAAAATTGTGTTTCATTTCTTGACTTTATAGAGGTTTGTTAACTTATGTAGAGAAATGTAGAGTAATATTTCTCTCTTGAATAATGGAATTTATATTGTATTGATAAGGCTTTAGAAAATGAAAAAAAAAGAGAGTTATCAAAACATTATAGTAAGATCATTGTATGTAAGTGTTAATAGATTTACAATAAAGGATTAATCTCTATCCCTCTCTATCCTTGCAAATTTTTAATTGATAGCTTGATATTGTATTTGTGTTAGAAGAAATCAATTTAGTTGTGTATATTGATCAATTTAGATCATTAGATTCTTTTCCATAGAAGACCATATGCTATAATTAGATAAATTGATATACCAACTTTATCATATATAATGTACCTAAACCAAATAAGCAAAAAAAAAAAACAATGTAGATGTGTAGAGAAAATAAAATTTCACATACAAATTTAAATGAATGGGCAAATGAAGACCTACAGGTCTTTGGATTTTGTATGGGAAAAAAAATCCCATACAAATCCATGCCACAGACATTATTATAATAATAAAATTTATCTATTTAATTTTCTAAACAATAAAATATTAAGTCTTACCCCACACCTTCATAACTTCCCAAAAGGGGTGCAGAGCATGGGAGACCACACCTTTCATATAATAAATTATGTCCTGCATTTGTCTTTAATGCACTAGATAATCCTATGTCCTGGTTGCTTTTGTTTTTTACTTATTTCTTACCTTTTTCCAGCCCTGCGTGAGTTAGCTTCTTCTTGGCATTTGGGAGAGGAATGGAGTGGGGCCCAAATCCCCATGTCCCCTCAATCACTCCACTCCTTCTTTATGCGCTGGCCTTGTTGGAAGACTTAATACATACTAAGTCTTGGGCGCAGGTTTTAGTGGGGCCTCCAAACTTGCTCCCCACCTTTTTACTAGCTCCCTTGGCCTTGGTTTTCACACCCTAGCCTTGTAGGGGTTGTGATGGGAGACTAGGTTATGATGAGTAGGTTAGGTAGAATGTTTAGGTTAATGAGTAGGTTTGTAGATAATAAGATAGCTTAGGAATTAAGTGAGTTGTTATATTATATAATGAATATCATGTTAATAAATAATAGAAATTCTACTAATTGAAATAAATAATCTTTATTAATTTATTTGTAAAATGTTTTTAATATTATTTGTTGTATAATAGTTAATAATTTATATTTAATAATAATTATTGAATAATTATTTAATAATTTATAATTAATATTATTTAATAATTGGGTTAATTAATACAATTATAATTTAGTAAATTATTATTAGTGAGTATTAAATTGGGATTATAGGGTAATCACTAAATTTAGGCCTTTAATTAAATACTTTTGTACACTAATAAATGTATTAAACGGTAACTAATTTAGTTAGTGCCACTTAATACTTTATTATATGCTAACCATTATAACGATGTTTAATGCTTATCAAACACAATAATAATTAGTACAAATCAACATTGTAAAAGAAAAATTTGTATAATATGTTGTCTTTTAATGTTGCATTTAGGGATGAACAAAATGGGCTAATGTTTTTAAAATAAAATGTAACTTAATTTCTCGAACATTGAATTGGTCTAGCCAATATGTTGGTTATTAAATATTCATTTGTTATAGTAACATGACAATTTATGAATTGAACCCTATGACCCAACATAGCACAATTTTGTCTATAAACTCTTTCGTTCGATAACAATATAGTTGAAATTAAATGTGGTACCCTCATAAACAAACTTTAATGTTAGGCAAACTTTAAATTACAACTTCTCCACCTAGATAGAATCCCTTGTTAAAACTTAATCAACTAGTAACCCTTGGGAACCAACGTTGTAAAGAATTGGTTCTTCAGACCCTTTACGAACTATTGTCAGTGACACCTGATAACCCGTAACAATAGCTTGGACTTATTATCTCCTTAAAAAAAAAAAATTTGGCATGTTTTTAGACTGTAATTTGATGGGCATGACAATGATGATGATGTCGTAATTGTGACACCATTTGGTTATAAACAAAAAAAAGAAAAAGAAAGTGTCATTTGTAAGTTTTGTGAATTTGAACAGTTTTCGCGAAGATGACACTACACTTTTGCGTGGTGCAAAGAGGGCATTTGAGTTTTGCGTGCACGAAGAGGCCGACACCGTGTGGGAAGAGGGCACTGGCACTTGAGGTAGGCATTCGAGCTTTGTCTTCTCATTAACTCAATTTTATTTTGATGGCATTTGTTGATTTAATAGCACAATATGCATGTTAATAGTGGCATTGTTTACATCTTAGCATTTGGAATGCTTGATGACCTGTGAGCTTTGAGAGCTAGGGCATCATTGCTATTACCTTCAAGGAATTGTGTGAAGTGTTTGATCTCTCTTTATTTGTTTTGTTGTTGATATTCACTATGTGGTACTCCATGTTTATGATCATTTCATGAGGAAATGTCTTGGTGGCTCACGGGCTGCAAGCTAGGGAATCATACATTGTTTATGAGCTCAATGTTTAATACTGGCATTGTTTACATCTTTTCATTTGGAATGCTTGATGACCCGTGAGCTTTGAGAGCTAGGGCATCATTTCTATTACCTTCAAGGTGTTGTGTGAAGTGTTTGATCTCTCTTTATTTGTTTTTCTATTGATATTCACTATGTGGTACTCCCTGTTTATGATCATTTCATGAGGAAATGTCTTGATGGCTCACGGGCCGCAAGCTAGGGCATCATACATTATTTATGAGCTCACTGTTTAATACTAGCATTGTTTACATCTTTTCATTTGGAATGCTTGATGACTTGCAAGCTTTGAGAGCTAGGGCATCATTTCTATTACCTTCAAGGCATTGTGTGAAGTGTTTGATCTCTCTTTATTTGTTTTGCTATTGATATTCACTATGTGGTACTCCCCATTTATGATCATTTCAGATATCCCCATTTACTTGTCTACTATCAAAAAAATATGAGAATGTTACTAGGTTTAAATTAATTGCATTGAGTATGAGGAAATGTCTTGATGGCTCATGGGCTGCAAGCTAGGGCATCATACATTGTTCAATCTTTCATTTGACCCTGGTTAGATCCTGAGAACACGTGAATAAAGCATTCGCTAGATCACCAAATGCTTTCTTAACCTTGAGTTTTATCCAGTAAAAATGTGCCAGCCGCTAATCTCTATCTCATCTAATGGTCCTTGCCGAATCTTGGGATGTTTCATGACTTAGCTTCTTTATCAAGAGATTCAGTGATTGAAGGAAAAATAAAATGCTCACCAGGTTGCTAGATGTTTAGTGCGTAACCACCAAGACTTGGAGAATACGCGAACACTCAGTCACGTAATCGCTGAATAGAGACTTAACCTGCCCGGGCAAGGAAAAAGAACATGTGCAGAAAGAGGACTTTAAGTGGCCCGAAAAGGTAATGAGAAAATAGAATGGGCTAGGGTTTTGGATTTAGAAATTTTCATGAAACCCTTAGACATAGGGAAAACCCTACTTCTCATACACCTTGAAACAACCATATCTCTCTGGTTTTTGCACCAAAATTCATGCGATCTAAACTAAAGCTTGAACACATTCTAATTTATCCATGGCTAAGCTTGCAAGATATGGATTTAATAGATTTTATTCACTGATCAAATTGTGTTGCAGCTAGGGCATGACAATTTTCTAGGGTTTCCACAAGAAAAGACCATTTTCTTTGGAATTTTTGCATTGACAGGAAAATGGGCTAACAGTGGCTCTATCTGGGATAAGCAAACCATCTACTGAAACAAACTACCCTACACACAAATTGAAAATAAACACACAAAAAAGAAAAAAAACCTATCTACTTGAGAAATTGTCCATGAACTGGCAATTCCAAAACATTTCCAACCAGATCTTTTAAGATGTAAGAATCAGGTCCCCATTTAGTGTCAACAAGATATGGTCCCAACTAGATTGGGTCAAATTTGTTGTGCTTTCCCTTATCTTCTAGCTTGGCATTCCACATTAAGACCATGTCATTAGTGTTAAAATATTTGACTGTTCTTTTTTTGTCATACAAAATTTTGTACTGGAGCTGAGATCTTACATTTTTATCATGAGCTTTCCTTCATGATTCATCCAATTGTATCAGATCATCCAACCTAATCTTCATTTTATTATCCAAGTCATCATCATATAATTGGATGAATTTATACATTTGTAGCAGATTATTTTGTGGTAACCTAGCCTGGATACCATATACTAAATCAAAGAGAGCACATCCAATGGCCTTTTTGATAGTCACTCTATCAGCCCACAGAGCTAGCTACAACTTGGAATCCCATGCCTTTTTGTTTGTGTCAAGAACTCTTTTTAAAATCTTTATCAAACTTTTATTACTTGATTCAGCCTGACCATTACCTTGAGGGTGATAAGGAGCTGAATATAAAATTTGAATCCCATATTGTTGACAGAAACTATTAAATTCTTCAAACCTGAAACACATAGCATTATCTACTATTATAACCTCAGGACATCCAAATCTTACTAGCATATTTTGCATCATGAAATCAGTAACCACCTTGCTAGTGGCTCTTTTAGTGGGGATTGCTTCCACCAACTTAGTGAAGTAGTCTGTGGCAATCAAGATCCATGAATGTTCCCCACTAGAGTTTTTGGGATGTTTCCAAGGAAATACATGCCCAAGTTTTGAAAAGGGGCTTCAACTATTATAGGGCTTAAGCGCAGGTTGCCACTGAACTTCAACTTTCCTGCAAACCTTTGGCAAGAATCACATTTTTTTACAAATAAGTGTGCATCCTTGAAGATACTGGGCCACCAAAAACTTGACCTTAATATCTTATGTGCATTAGTTCTATCCATGTAATGGCCACGACACACACCCTCATGCATTGCTTGTAATAAGTTCTTAGCCTAATGATGGTCAACACATTTTAGCAAGACACCTTCATTGCTTCTCCACCATAACTCCCCTCTAAAAATAACATACCTTACAACATGCAATTTCACAGTCCTTCTTCTGTGGTTATCCATGTCAGGGGAAAGTACCATTTTCTGAAAGTATTTAATGATATCCTCATACCAATCACAACAATCTAAATCACAAATATATGGCCTTTGTTCTTCTTCAAGAACATTTATATGGTTAGCATTTAGATTTCTTTGAGCCATGAGTTTTTCTAACCCTAGTCCTCTTACCATCTTTGTGATTTGGATGTCAATATTGAACTCCTAGATCCTATTTATCCATCTGCACCTTCTTCCTGAAACCTCTTATTGTACCAGGATATCCTTTACAGTAGCATTAGGCACATATGCAACTATAGTTGTTCCAACTAAGTAACACCTAAAAGTTTTGATAGAATTGACCAATGCATATGCCTCTTTCTCATTTATGTCATACTTTAACTCAGCTGCTTGCAAGGATTTATTGAAAAAGGATATAGGTTGTTCAAAACCTTATGATTTCTTTTGTAACAATACTGCAACAATAGTATGATAAGAGGCAAAAGAGAAAATATGAAGGGGATTTTTGTAATCTGGTGTCCTTAATATAGGGGCATTCTTAATTGCTTGTTTGATTTCATAAAAATCTTTCTTATCTTCTTCAATCTATTCAACCTTCACACCCTTTTTTAGCATTCTGGAAATAGGAACACTGATTTCAACAAAAAATTGTAATAAATCTTTCTGACAAAATTGACCTGACCAAAGAAGGATTGAATTCCCTTAACATTTCTTGGCAGTGGCACTTTGTCAATTGTTGCCACCCTTTCAGGGTCAATTTTAACTCCATCCTTGGATGCAATATGACCCAAGAGCTTACCCTCAGTTACCCCAAAAGCACACTTCCTTGGGTTAAGAGAGACTCCATATTCTAAAGCTCTCCTAAAAATCTTTTCAAGATGGCCACAATGTTGATTCCCCTTTTCTGAGTAAGCAGTGAGATCATCTTGGTATATCACAAGAAACTTGTTTATAAAATCTACAAATCACCATTTTGTTGGTTCCTCAAATTGTACTTTATGCTTTCAAAAGAAACCAATACATCTATAGTTTTTAAGGAGGGGTTAGATCCAAATATGAGCTCTAAGATGACTAGACCAATTATAGGGACAAGACTGCCCTCTGCACTTCTAGCTCTGCAAGACCAAGGAGGGTACTCCTAATCCAGTAAAACAAACCTTATTTCAATAATTATAGAATGGATTTAAAATAACAGATAGATGGTAAGGAAATACTAAATTGTAACCACTCATTTATTGATTCTCCATTATCATTAGATGGGATAGAACATGTAGGTCACAATACTTCAAAGATTTTTGACAGATTTATATCAATATTTTAGGAATACAGTAAGAACTCATCAGGCAATTATTTCTATAAACTAGCTCCATTGCTGGCCAGTGCCTTATCCATTAGTTGACATCTTCACTATAAAATGAAATACAGAGACAATATATTGAACTTTGATGATTTATATCCTTAGAAAATACTATCACCCTGTGATGATTCTAATAAGAGGATTCCTAAAATTCACACTACTTATTGATATCCTTATGCAAACTTCAGAGAATTAGTGTTGTATCTGAAGCCTATTTAATTTGATCTTTAGATCGAAGCTAAAGAATATCAACACATACACAGAGATAATCCATGCAATGAATCTAACAACTCATAACTCAAAGAAAGAGAACACCAAGGTGTGATATGAACTTTGGATTTTATTCAAATTGCTATATCATCTGTATATATACATAATGCTTTAAAATGCAAACCTTCTGAAAATTTAGCTTAAACCATTAATATATGCTATTCTATAAAAAGTTGGCCTAATACAATCTGCTGTATCCTAGACTCAAAACTTGTCAATCAAATGATCAATTTCTGGTCCTTCTAAATGATCTTGGAAATCATTTTATATAAGAAGGATTGAAAACAAGCTATGGATCACTTAGGAACAAAACAAAGATTAGACTGAAAAGACAAAGGACACAAAGTGCACAAAGATCGCATCTACACTTTACAAAAGTGTACATTGATTTTGAGTGCCAAGTCTTCTGCAACAGTTTCCAAGAATAGTTCTAATTCTGCCAGGTTTTGCCAAAATATCGCAATCAACCTCTTCCTATCAAACTTCCTTATTTAAGATTCCCAAACAATACCCTTAGCCACCTTTCTCAAAGTATCAGTCCTTTGTATTTAACTGGTATGGCATTTTAGGAAAACAACTCTGATCAAGATGGCTGCCTGATATCTCACTTATCAACTTTCTTTCTGCAACCATCCTTGGAAAATAAAACACTCAAAAACAAAAATCCCAGTTGCAATGGTTAACTAGTCAAGTTTAAAACATGACCATCAATCCTGTTCTTTTCCTGGTACATCAGGCAGCTCTCATTGATTGAAAGATAGTAAATTAACCTCTTTTAAACACTTAGCCATGTCAATCTTACCAACAACCAACCATAAACAAGCACATCAGATCAACCTGGCACTGAAGACCCACCATCTTCATCTCACAACATTGATACCAAATTGACGGTCGTCGCAATGTTGCAAGCACAAACTTTCGAGCATCTTTTCTACTTGGCAATGCAACAACTATTGGATTGACTTGGACCTGTGCTATTTATCTTTTAACCATGGCAAGCTCCCTTAACCCTAATTCATTTGGTGAATACGCCACTGAAGGCATTCTCCCAATTGCTCAATACTTTACTTAACCTCAGTTTGATTGTAAGATTCAATGACTGAAGGATTCACTGAATTGTCAAACCCTTGCCTTAACTAGAGTCCCATTAGGAGAATCAGTGACCACTGTTAGATCTTGTGCTTATCAATGGTCCATGCTGAGTCTCAAAGTCTTTAACCTTAACCCACACTTCATTACGAGAACACGTGACTGAGGTAGTCACTAGATCTAAAAACCTTTTACTTAACTAGGATCTTATCTGGAGATCATGCAAACAAAGCATTTGTGTGATCGCTTAATGTTTTCTTGACTCATGATTTGATTTAGCGAACAAGTGACTATCACCCGACATCTACAGTTCATATCAATCTCCAAGCCTTTACCTTTAACTCATCTCTATCTAGCAATTCAACGACTAAGAGAAACTCATAATCACTAAATCTTATCCTTAACTATGGTTTGATCTAGAGAATAAGTGACAAGGCTTTATCTCTAAGTCGCCAAATGCATGCCTTAACTCAGGTCTCATTAAGAGAATAAATGCCATCCATTGATCCACATTCATATCACTATTATTAAAATGTTGAGCCTTAGAACTTAACTCACCCTTGACCTGGAAAAAATGTGATTGAAAGCATTCACCAGATCGCTCAATCTTTCATTTGACCTTGGTTAGATCCCGAGAACACACAAATAAAGAATTTTCTAGATCACCAGATGCTTTCTTAACCATGAGTTTTATCCAGCAAACACGTGCCAGTTCTCGATCTCTATCTCATCCAATGGTCCTTGTTGAATCTCAGGATGTTTCATGACTTAGTTGCTTTATGAGGAGATTCAATGAATGAAGGGAAAATAAACCGCCCACCAGGTCACTAGATGTTTAGTGTCTAACTGCCAAGACTTGGAGACTACACGAACACTTAGTTGCATAATTGCTGAATATAAACTTAACCTACCAGGGCAAGGAAAAAGAACATGTGCAGAAAGGGGACTTTAAGTGGCCCGAAAAGGTAATGAGAAAATAGAATGGGCTAGGGTTTTGGATTTAGACAATTTTCATGAAACCCTTAGACATAGGTAAAACCCTACTTCTCATACACCTTAAAACATCCATATCTCTTTGGTTTTTGCACCAAAATTTATGCGATCTAAACTAAAGCTTGAACACATTCTAATTTATCCATGGCTAAGCTCTCAAGCTATGAAACGTAATAGATTTTCTTCACTGATCAAATTGTGTTGCAGCTAGGGCATGCAAATTTTCTAGGGTTTGCACAATGAAAGACCATTTTCTTTCAATTTTTGGCATTGACAGGAAAATGGGCTAACACAGAATATGAAAAATATATGGGTAATCAGACCCACAAGACCACCTTAAAGAGTTTTGTGCTCTAAGTATCAAATTCATGCATGATACAACCTATCTAATGAGGCTTTTTTCCAAGAAGTTTAGGAGGCCAAGCCATGGAATGGTTCTCAAAACTTCCAAGAGGGATAAAGACATTTGAGGAATTAGGCTCCAAATTCGTGACTCACTATTCCTACAAAATTGAGCATGAAATCACCATTCTTAATCTTTGCAACACTAAACAATGAGATTGTGAATCTTTCCTAGGGTTTCTTCAAAGGTGGAGAACAGTCTTCGCAAGATATCCATGAAGCATACCCAAAAAGGAAAAGATGGAGATATTTATGAATAACCTTAATGTGGAGATGAATTATAGGCTCCAACTTCAATGTCCCCCTACTTTTGAAAAGCTCATAAAAAATGGGATAAAATTTGAAGAAGTGTTGGTTAAGAGAGGGGAAATCAAATTATTCAAAGATAATAAACCCTATTCTAACACTAATAACAATCATAACTTATCTAATTATAACAATAATATAGGAGGCAACAATCACAATGATAAACCAAGACTATGGTTGAAAAACAACAATAATAATCTTGTGAATGATAGAGTTGTGGAAGCCCATAACTTAAAGGCTACTCCCTTTAACTTATCGAGCAAGTCAAATCCAACATATAATGTTAACCAAATGACCAAAGCTCCTTACAATAATAACAATCCCAACAATACCAATAACAATGCTAACAACAAAAACAATCCTTTTAATAATTCCAATGTCAATAAACCTAAACCATTATTTTCGACATATCAAAAGAGAAAATTCACCTTTTTAGATGAACCTTTGGAAAATGCATTAAAGACTTTGGTAGCTAATAAAATCATTACCTTACTCGAATCAAGGCCATATGAACCCCAAGTCAAGCCCAATTGGTGGAATGATTCTCATCATTGTGAATACCATTGCAACAAAGGACATAAAATGAATGAATGCATGAAATTAAAATACCTTGTCCAAGATCTAATCGATGATGGAACCATAAAAGTGGAAGGGCCTCAAAATAATGAGGACCATATGCCTTTCAAAAACCCTTTCCTAAACCATAATAAAGGGGAATCATCAAATACCAATTATAACAATAAAAGAGGTAATGAGAAGGTTAACTTCACACATACTTATGATAATACCATCAATACTTTAAGTGGTCAGGAAAACACCATAAATGTGATAGTTGTAAAAGAGAAGGAAAGGGAAGCAACATCTAATGTTGTAACTAGGGGGCAAGCATCAAAGATCACTTTATTAGGAGGCTCCCCAAGAATTGTCTTACCAAATCAAACCCCATCTTCATCTTTGAAACAATATAATTTGGTAGATCAATTGCAAAGAACCCCTACTCAAATCTCTATTCTAGAATTACTCAAGCTTTCACCAACTCATAAGGAGATTCTAGAAAAATCCTTAGTGGAGACCAATGTGCCTTTAAATTTAGATGCAGATAAATTCCAAAACATGGTAGGTCATCTTGTTGCACCCCATTGTCTATCCTTTTTAGAACAAGATGATATGTCTTTAATCCACCCGCAAAATCTTCCTTTGCATATAGAGGTCCTAATCCACAAGCATAGAGTGAAAAGAGTCCTCATTGATGGAGGAGTCAGCTTGAATATTTGTACCTTAAACTTGGTTAAATCCTTAGGCTTTTCTGAGGAGGCTATTGACCCAAAGAAAAAGATAACCATAAAATCCTACAATGATGAATAAAGAGCTTCCAAAGGTGTCATAGTACTTCCCATCTGAGTTGGTCCAATGCAAAAGGAGACCATTTTCCAAGTCCTTGACCTAAAATTGACTTACAATATTCTATTAGGAAGGCCATGGATCCATGAAATGTAGGTTGTACCTTCAACCTACCATCAATGCATCAAATTTCCCTACATGGGAAAAGAAGTCATGGTAAGCGGGGATTCAAACCCTTTCCAATATTGTAATAACAAAAACCCTATTAATGACTCCTTAGTCCCACATAATGCAGAAGGTTCTATTTCTCAAAGAATAGAACAAGGACAAAGTTCAAAAGATCTTCCATCTTTGAAAGGAAAAGAAAAGGAAGAAAAAGAAAGTGTTGTTGTTGAAAATTACCAAGTTCCCACTAGCCTAACTACATCAACTAAAGGAAAAGAAAAGGTTAGTGGGGAAAGTGCTCATGAGGAACAAAAAGAAGACCAAGAAAGATCTATCCAAATTTACACCAAGGATGCCCATTATCAAAAGATGGACCACATGATGAAGAATTTCAAAAAGTAATGCCAAATCAAATATAAAGGTGTAGGTGAATATTCATTATCTATAATGGATCTACCCTTATCTCCCAGATCTCATGGAAGACCATCTAGTCTACCTCATAAATAAAATGACCACTTTGTGAGGGAAAACACTTCTTCATCCATGGATGAGGAAGATAATGAAATCTTAAATTGGCTATATAAAGATGAAGAATCAAGTGCATATGAAAAACTCATTCAAAACATAAGCATTCCCACTCATCAATATGGAAAAGGATTTCAAATAATGCATAAGATGGGATATAAAGGACAAGGGCCTTTAGGTATAATAAATGAAGGACTAATAAAACCTATTGAAATGTAATGGAGAGATAGTAAAGAAAAGACTAGATTAGGGTACTTAGAACAAGGGTACACTCAAAAGAAGTATTCCTTGGGTTATGACCAAATATTACAAGTAGGTTCCCAAAGTGATGAGGATTCGAACAATCAAGAATGGGACTCATTGTCAAGTGAGTCAGGTCAAGATAAAGAGGTTGATGTCATCCATACTTACACTTCTAGTAAGGGAAAGGAACAAGCCTCATGATCAAATCAGAAGCAAGCTTCAAGTTCTAGCCAAAAGGTCTTAGATAATGTGCCAAGTCAAGAAATTGAAGGAAATCATTGGGTAGGAGAGCCTTATGTACCATCATGGATACCTACTATAGGGGAATCTAACCCTAGGTTTAACCCAAGAGAATTCTACCATTTAGAAACCCAAGAGGATTCGAGTGAGGATAATTTTGACCCTAGTTCTCTAGAGCATCTAGAAGAAGCACATATCATAGATTTAAGTGACACAATGTTTGAACCTTCAAATGAAGTCATTTCCTTAAACCATATAGAACCAAATCAAAGCATCGATCCCTTGGTCCTTATCTATCCCGAACTAATTGAATGGGATTCCATTGAACATACCATCCTCCCCACATTCTTGAATGATAACTTGGTGTCCCAATACATAAATGTGGTTGAGCCTTCTTCTACCATGGAATATCAGGAAGAAGTGATAAAGGAAAGTATTCAACCTTTCAGTTTAGAAAAAAGTGAAAAAAAAAATTTTAAAAAAAATGGAAAGAATCTAATGTTGAAAACTACATTGGGGGCAACATTAAATAAAAAAGAAAAAGAAATAAAGAACGTTTCTGAAGGTGAAAACCCAATAGAGGCACCTAAGGAAGAAAGGTTGGATACTTTGCCTGAGCACTACGAGGAAAGATCACCTATCTTAATTGAACTAGTAGAGAAAGTGAACATTGGGTCAGAATCAGAACCACAAATCATACATCTAGCAGCATCCCTATCTAGCGAAGAAAGCAAGGATTTCATCAAATTCTTCAAAGAAAAAAAAAATCAATTTTGCATGGTCATATGATGATATGCCAAGACTAAATCTAAATTTAATCATGCATCATTTGAATATTAAAGGAGTGAGACCAAGGAAACTGACACTGAGAAAGATGCATCCACACGTAGCATTACTTGTGAAAGTGGAGTTAGAGAAATTGCTGAAAGTAGGGTTTATAAGTGCCATTGATTATGCCGAGTGGATTTCAAACATTATGTTAGTTTCCAAAGTAGATAAATCCATCTGAATTTGCACATACTTTAGAGATCTTAACCTTGCATGTCCTAAATATGACTTTCCTCTAACAAGCATAGACGCCATCGTAGATCTAACATTAGGACATTCCATCTTCTCACTTATGGATAGGTTTAGTGGTTATAATCAAATAAAGATAGCACTTGAGGATCAAGACAAGATGGCATTTACATGCACATGGGGAACATTCTATTGGAATGTTATGCCTTTTGGTCTCAAGAATGCTGGATCAACTTATCAAAGAGCCATGACGACCATATTTCATGACATGATGCACAAGTTCATGGAGGACTATGTAGATGATATGCTTGCTAAATCCCACTCAAGGGAGGAACATCTACCCATCCTAGAAATAATATTTGTAAGATTGGAGCAATTCAAAGTAAGGTTAAATCCAAAGAAATGTGCATTTGGTGTACAATAGAAAAACTATTAGGGTACATATTTTCTACCAAAGGAATAGAGGTAGACCTTGCCAAAGTAAAGGAAATCATGGAAATGGGAGCACCTCAAAATATTAGTCAAATGAAATCCCTTCAAGGAAGGATTCAATCCATCATAAGTTTCATCTCTCAATTAGCAGAAAAGTGTCACAATTTTACTCAACTCCTCCACAAGGACATAGTTTTCAAATGGGACGAGAAATGTGAAGAAGCATTCACCTTATTAAAGATATACCTAATGAATCCCCAAACTTTGATGCCACCAATCAGAGGCAAACCCTTAATTTTATACATCTTAGTGACATAACATGCATTAGGGGCATTCTTGGCTCAAGAGGACAAAACTCGAAAGGAAAAAGCCATATACTACATAAGCAGAACATTGGTGAAGTATGAGTTGAATTAAACCTTCATTGAAAGAGCATGTTTGGCCATAGTTTTTGCTTCCCAAAAACTACTCCATTATATGTTATCTCACAAAATCTGGCTCATTGCAAAGGTTGATCCTTTTAAATACCTTCTTAGAAAAACAACATTAAATGGAAGATTGGCCAAATGGGTCATGGTCTTAAGTGAGTTTGACATAGAGTATGTGGACCGAAAATCTATCAAAGGCTAAGTAATAGTTAATCAATTAACAGAGTCACCTTTACAAGATGAACATCCAATCCAAGTGGAATTTCCAAAATTTGAAATTGTTAATGTTAAAGAAAAGTCATGGCAATTGTATTTTGATGATTCCTATACACAACATGGGTTAGGGGCAAGGATACTATTGATTACTCCTCAAGGTTCCACAATTATGAAATCATACAAATTGCTATTCCCATGTACAAATAATATAGTGGAGGATGAAGCATTGGTCATTGGCACAAAGTTGGCATTAGAATGGAAAGTGACAAAGCTACAAATCTATGGAGATTCTCAACTAGTGATTAATCAAATTAATGACGAGTATCAAACTAAATATGATAAGTTGATACCATACAAGAACATGATTGATAATATTAAGAAATACTTCACTCTAATCACATTTGAGCAAGTACCAAGGGATAAGAATAAAGCAACAGATGCAATGGCTACTTTGGCATCACTTCTCCAAATACCAGATCAAAGCGCCATATATGAATTCTTGGTAGAAGAAGTTGAGAAACCCGCATTTGACCCCTACCATTCTCACACCATTTTTTTACTAATAGGACATGACTCACCTTGGTATGGAGCCATTTAAACCTACTTGAAAGACCAAATCTTACCCTTATACCAAACTAGAAATCAAAAGAAAAGCTTTATCTGACAAGCCTCTCGCTACACCTTGGTATCTGACACGTTGTATCACAAAAGTATACATGGAATGCTTCTAAGGTGTCTAGAAAAAGAGGAATCAACCATAGCCTTACAATAAATTCATGAGGGAATTTTTGGGTCACATTCAAATGGTTTAACCCTAGCTAAGAAAATCCTTAGGATAGGGTATTTTTTGCCTTCTATGGAGAAAGATGCGTGTCACTTTGCAAAAACTTTTCATAAATGTGAGTATCATGGGAACTTAATCCATGTGTTGGCACAAGAGCTTCATCCTATGACTACACCTTGGCCTTTTATCAATGGGGTTTGGATTTGATAGGTATGATTTATCCACCATCTTCAAATGGTCATAAATTTATCATCACCGCAACAAAGTATTTTACCAAATGGGTGGAAGTCATACCCTTATCCACTACCATAGGAAAGAAAATATCCTTATTCATATTAAATCACATAATTTGTAGATATGGTGTTCCTCATGCCATCATAACAGATAATGAAAAACATTTAAAAAACAAGGATTTGAAAGAACTATGTACAAAATTTCATGTGGTACATCACTCATCTTTAATATATTACCCACAAGGTAATGGACAAGAAGAATCTACACACAAGAACATTTTAAAGATACTGAAGAGAATAGTGGATAATTTAGGTAGAGATTGGCACATTCAAATAAAACCTACTATACGGGCTTATAGGACAAGCATCAGAACACCAACATGAGCTACACCATTCTCACTAGTCTATGGAGCAGAAGTAATTTTACCTTTGGAGGTAGAAATTCCATCTTTAAGGGTCTCATTGCATGGTTTACTAAGTAAAAAATACTATAGGGTGGATAGGTTACATGAACTAGAACTACTAGATGAAAGACAACAACAAGATTTTGACCAATTAAAAGTATATCAGAATCGAATGACCAGAAACTATAATAGACATATCAAATCGAGGACATTCCAAATAGGTGACCTATTGTTGCGAGAAAATCCAAAGAATCAAGAAGAAAGGGAGAAGAAATAAAAATGGGAATAAAACTAGTTAGGAGCCTTTGTGATCACTTCATCTTTTAGGACATGCACCTATAAACTAGTTGATTGTGAAGGAGAAGAGTTACAAGAGCCAATCAACAATATACACCTAAAAAGGTTCTACACATGAAGCTATTAAAAAGGGTATAAAGAAAAAGAGTATTAGAAAATTAGATGAGAGAGCATCATATTTATTGTATATAGTCAAAAGAGGTCCTGAAAAATTCAAAAACATTGAAAATCAGAAAAGAGAAAATAAAGCAGAAATGCAGAAAAGATAAAAAACAATGGAAAATTAAGCATGGAGAAAGCCAAAACATTCAGAATTGATCCTCAAAAATATGTTATCTTGGTGAAAACCTAGAAAATAGGTGCCTTGATGATGTGGAAACAAAACAAATTTAAAAAAGAGAAAATACAATAAAAAAAGAGAGAAAAAGTACCTTGGTGAAAACCTAGCAAATAGGCACCTTCGTAGTAAAAAAAGGAAAAAGCTTTAAAAGCAAAAAAAGAGAAAATCCATTCAATCGATGAAAACCTGGTAAATAGGCTCCATTGAAAGTCCAAGTCAGTCTCATGCCTAGTGGTCATCCTTGTAAATATTGCATTTGCCAGCATATATATATATAATAAAACCCCATAGTTGCATTTGCAAGTACCTAAAGATTTCATCACCAACCTAATTTGCAAAATGTCCCAAGTCCAACAAATGCAATCACATCAAACTGGGGGCAAGATCTACTCTAAAGGAGGAAGGATTCATCAAATCAAATATCAATCTGACACCAAATCAATTCATCAAAGCACAAGTGAAACACTTACCCAATCACATTCAATCTTAATCCAAATCTCAATCGAACCAAATGCAAAATTTTGATCCAAGATCTCACAAAGACCTTATCTTTATCAAGATTAAAAATATGAAATGGATAGAACTATGCTTGAAATATGGATTTGAAGAAATAATGCAAAAAAATTTCTAAGTGTTGACTTGATTAATGAAATCAAGTCTTTCTAGCGAATCGATGAAAGTTTTTAAACTAGACCAGCTATGATGAAAGCATGATATTTTATTGATTTATGAATGACTGTCTTAAGATCAAGGTTTTAAAATATGTATTATTTGTCTAAGGACATGATCATCAAATAATTATCAAGGACATGTACATATGGTGAAACTAAGATCTTTGTTTGTTTACGCAACATGATACCTTGGCTATTTTGATGTTAAATAGCATAATACCAAAATCCACTTGCAACATAGAATCCAATGAAATCGGTATTCGTACTCTCATGATTGATTTCAATCAGTGATATTCATACCAAGGGTGGGAAAGGACCATGTAAAAGGAAAGAGGTATTCATATCATCATGGTTGAACTAGTGATGGTTGTACCAATTTCAAGATTCCAAAACTGCTCAATGATGAATATAATTTGAAAAAGAAACCCAAAAAGGGGGTGGAGTTAAATCAAAAATCAAATGTTCATAAAAAAACTATATGTGATTGAGTGTGTTGGAAATCAAAATTGACTCAAAAAAATAGGTTCCTTGCATTAGATTAATTCCATTTAGATTCATCTCATCTATGGTAATCTCACATCAATTTAGGACATTAACTTAAGTTCATTTAAATTACATTGCATTAGTTTGCATTCATTTTAATTTGTTCTATTTATCCACTTTAATTACATTCATTTTAAACCAAATCTTTAATTACCATCATAGGTCATATCCATTGAACTCATTTAAATTAATTTGCATTCATTGATTAATTATCATCTTATATTTGCATTAATTACATCATTAGGACATTATTCATTCCATTTCATTAAGTTCATTTTAAAACATTGCGTTCCATATCATTGACACATTACATTTTTCAAATCCTTATATCATATATCATTGCATCATCATCATTAGTCCATATATCATTTATCTCATTTACCATCACATTTATCATTAATCATTAAAACATTAATATCCATACATTGCATCATATGAGTACATCACATTTGCATCACATTTATATCTCATTTTTCTCCATTGCATTACACAACATCCATCCATAACCTCAAATGAAATATATCCATAAGCATCATCACATAGCATTAATCATTAAAGTCATTAAATACCATCATCATATATCATAAACATTAAACCATGTATCACATGCATCCATCTATACTATGTCATAAGTAAGACAATCATTTAACTCATAAATAGACATGTGCATTCCTATCATCAACTACATTTGAAAAGCATAAAAACAACACATATAGAGATTAAATCATGTAGATCAACATACCATATAAAGGACCAACTCCAAAACATGATGACATCATATAAAGTAAATCTATCAAATGAGTCTCAAAGTCCATAGTATCATCAAAGCCCATCAGTATATGGAAATCAAAGTCCATCAAAATATCAACAAGTATCAAACATCAACTGATAAAAGAAGAATATGAGTTCAATGTCTCGAGATAAAAAATGAATAATCATAATATACATCAAATGAATGGATAAATCATATAAGATCAACTTCCAAAACCACTGGCACCATTAGGATCAGGACCTCAACTCGAGCTAGCCTATAGCCCGTGCTGAATCATAGATGCCATAAAGGCCTGCATCATGCTACCCAGCTGACTGACCTATTATCTAATATCTAACATGTTAGACTATAATACTTGAACATCAGCAAAAAATGTTGGAGCCTCTATGGGAGGAGCCTGTGGAGGAACCTGTACGGGAGGATCCTGTGGTGGAGCCATGGAAGTAGATGGAATAGAAGAAGATGGAATAGAAGAAGATGACATAGAAGAAGAAGGAGGAGCCTATGCAAGAGAAGCCTTTGGAGGTGGAGGTACCAGAGGACCCTATGCCTGATCTAACAAAATCTATGTAGCCTGGGCATCCACATCAGCAATAACTTGTGCACCCACCTGCCTATAAACCCGCACTCTATGTTGGCCCCATCTGGTCAATCTATCTACACCCACCTGATGTAGGGCTCTATAAGGTCCACCCCTGACTCTCACCTATCCACCCCTCATTTATACACCACCCCTGGGAGGAATAGGAGCAACAACAATAACATGCATAATAATCCTACCTCCTCTATCACCTCCCTGAACCTGTCATCCCCGACGGCCTCATCTTCGACCACCACCACCATGATCAGCATCCCCCCCAATCATCATTAGACTCCTATTTAATCCCTACTACTCTCTCAACTGGATCATTAAAACTTTAAAATGGGTTTAGAGCGAACCACGTTGCATAGTCATCTGTCATCCTGCATCTACAATGTGATCCCTCATATCCCACGTAAGGTGGGGTAGCTATAGCAGCTCCTCATGAATAGTTTGATAATTAATATGTGGGCCCCATAGGGATATCTCTACATGTACTTAGATAGTTCCAATCCCTTTGGCATACCTTGTATCCGGCCATATTGGCATAAGACCCACAAAAAGAATAATCTCTCAATAATCAAGGGCATGCACCCTATCATCCAGCAAACTATGCACATAAAAAACAACTCAGCTACATCCTTAGGCCATGCCTTGTAACCAATATATGGTCACCAAATGACCCGATTAATGTCATCAATGATATGAAACCAATAGTCTAAATTACCCAAATAGGCCTGCACTACCATACCCTCGTACATCCAAGCGAAGGGCCAACCTGGATCACGGTGTTGAACTAAGATAGGTTGAGTGATAGGGATGTGCTCCCATGTCCATAGCTATAAAAGGACCACCCCATTAGAAAGAGTGGCCCTGCACTGATAAACCACATTGTGTAGCTCATTATATAATTGAGCAAGCACACAAGATCCCCAATCGAATTTGCGAGGCTATGCAATCATATCCTCCAGAATACGGCCCCAATCGATGACAAAACCTTGACCTCTCTGATCATGTACAAGGAACCCACCAACGAGTGCACCCAAAATTGTAGGAAGCACTGGAAAGGATGGAAACCATGCCCACTAAATAGACTCATCCCCAATAGTTGGATCAATAAATACCCAGTTGCATATTGTCCCATCATACACCTGGTCATAATAGATCAACTCCCCATAAGTAGGGATGTAGAGTAACTAATACACATCCTCGAGAGTGATGGTCATCTCCCCTATCAGCAAGTGGAAAGTGTTATGGTCATATTGCCACCACTCTACCATAGCTATCAGTAGACCTTGATTCATGCAGAATTGAGGGAGAGAAAGAAGAAAGGACAACCCACATTGGCCAATGACTTGATGCTCTGCACCACTCAAGTCATCTATCATACTAAATGACAGTGGGTACAGGCCATGGAGATTGATATTTTTAAGCTCAGCCTACAAAAAGCAATTTAAACACATTAGAAATCAAAATCATTACATATTGGATCATCTAAAGTCAATTGAACAATCAAAACCTAATCAAACCATAATTAATTTTCTTGATTCTATTCAGAGAGGATGAAAAATTTATCATCATCCATCAACTAAATCAAGATTGACCATCAAACATTCAATATGACATGACTAAAATTGACATCATACGACTCGTTATCAACCAGACTTGATACCTAAGCCAATCGACTGATTGACGATACTAGACAGATCAAAAAACTGACTCAGAAGCTCGCACTTTTGACCAAACAGGGTATACGTACTATTTAAATGCTTAAAAGTGCTAAAATTCAAAAGCATAGTTTAAAATGGTGAAAGTCCTATAGAAATTATTAAATGCCCTACAAAAATGTATATGTGCTACAGGAAACCCTTGTACGCGTTGCTAAAATAATCAAAAGTGCTTTGATAATTGTACGCGCTGTAGGAAAGTGCGATTGTGTAACATGCCCTAGTTCAAATGCTTCTACACACTACTAAAACTAGCGTACATGCTATGGAAAACCATAGATGCACTTTAAAAATTTTGTACACGTTGCTAAAACAATTGTATGAGCTATTTCATTTGAAAAAAAATAAAAAATAAATATAGTTTTTTCTATAAAAATCCAATTTTTTTCAAATTAAATTCAAAAATTTGACAGAGCAAGTTGTCAGAGTACATACTAGAGGTCTGTAGCCAGATGGACACAGATAATAGCAACCTCGCTCGAACCTATTCTCATGAATCAGGATCAACATCGTCAAAAATGTCAGAAAGGGGTCAGAGCAAAAAAATCAAAAGGGGAGGTAAAAATGAATAGTAAAAAGGCCTTTTACCCCTATATATAGCCCATGTTTGACCTAAGAGGTGCTATTTAGCAGACCGGGGACCCAATTTTTTCACCCGTTATGCCAAATCAAGGGCATTTTTCATCAAACCATCGTGCATACATTATCGAAAATGAAATTGAAATTCATTATTAATTGAATTCTTTCAACACAAATTGACCAAAAACGTAATATCTTTCGCTTGAACTCAAATTTCATTTCATTTCTGAGGGGGCATACACTCAAACAATCAGGATTGAGGTTGTAATTAGTAAATCAGGGGCACAACCATCAAATCAAAGCTTAATCTTTCATCAAAAAAAATTTCACTTATCAATCGAAAGGGGCATCAAACATCAAATCAGAGCAAATCAGGTACCATATCAGACAACCTATCATTAGATTGACCATCATGGACTTCAAATCAATTAGAACCACATCAGTTTTATCATCGAAATCTACATCTTCTATCAAGAATCAAATCAGACGTCAAACTTAATCAGGACTTCACATAAAAAATGATCAAGACATTCTTTGAACCGATACGCTTTGTGCATCGATTCAAAGAGGGGCATTTGTAATCACTTGAAAATAGACAAGATTAATTTATATGAGCAACCAAGGCAAAATCAAGACAATTAAATCAAATCAAGCTAAAATCAAAGTGAAATTGCAATCAAGCCATAATCCAAATTTAATTGAAAATCAAAAGCCATAAAATTAATTTAAATCAAATAAAGTCAATTAATTATACAATTAATTTAATTAATTGTATAGTTCATTTAAATCAAATCAACCCATTCAAGGGGTACACATGGCTAAACATATTAAATAAATTTAATTAATAACTCCTAATTTTCCCTCAATCACCAAATGGGAGGAAAATGCATCAACCAATAGGATTTGAGAACCAAGTTCACATGGATCAAGCTCACATCAAATCTCCATCACACATAAGGAGAAAGAATCTTGTCCACCCATTTTTTCCTCTTGTCCCAAGCTTTGAGGACATAATATTTAAATTGTCTCCAAAGGTGGAACCATGGACTAAACCTCAACTCAACCATGATCAAATCAACTCTACCCCCTACCCTTGCCAAAATCTATAAAAGAAGGCATAATTGAAGCACAAATCATCTACAAATCTAAGAATAGCATCAAACCTCTTGCAATTTTAAGCTAGAAAGGAAAATCTAGAGAAAAATATTTTTAATTTCATTTGGAATTAATATTTTAGCTTTGTTTATCATTCTTTCTCATATTAGGGCTGCCACTAGTGGAAGCTTGCTGAGGGCTTTGCACTAGCAATCCTAATTGGAGAGCCATAGAGTGCTCAATTGTCATTCATTTTTCTTAATTAGATTTCTATTTGTGGTAATTTAGTTATTATTTTGAGTTATTGATGATACTAACCCTATGAAGGTACTTAATCTAGTACAAAGGTTTACTAGTCATTATAGTGTCTGATAGAGACGCCAAGTTCATGGTGCATTTCTAGAAAACCTTATGGAAAAGTTTAGGTACCAACTTGTCATTTGGGTCTACATACCATCCCCAAATGGATGGGTGGACATAGGTTGTAAATAGGACACTTGGGAACCTTCTCAGATGCTTAACTAAGGAATATGGTCAAGCTTGGGATCAAGTGATTCATCAAGCTTAATTTTCTTATAATGATATTATGCATAGAACAATAGGGAAGAGCCCTTTTGAAATTTTATATGAAATACATCCTAGGGGTGTATATGAACTTAGAGACCTCAAAAAAATGGAAGGAAGAAGTGGACATGCTAAATAATTTTCCCAATGCATGAAGGAAGTGCATGAGCAGGTGAGAAAAACTCTGATTGAGAACACTCAAAAGATAAAGGACAAGGTTGATATCAAGAGGAAAGATATATAGTTTGAAGTGGGAGATTAGGTCATGGTCCATATGAACAAGGCTAGATGCAAAATAAACTATAGATGAGGAGAATAGGTCCTTGAAAAACCCTGACCAAATATGGCACCAATGCATATAATATATATTTACCAACATACCTAGTTGTGTCTCTTATTTTTAACATAGCAGACCTAGTATAGTATAAAGGTCTGAGTCCTAAAGGTGGTGTAGAAGTTCTTGATATTGCAGAGATGGAAAATGATCTAACATTACCTTCCCCACCTAAGCCTACTGCAGAGAAGGCGTTAGATTCAAGGATTGTAATGAAGACTAGACACAAGAACTACATGAAGCATCTGATCAAGTGGACCCATATGCATGAAGAAGAATATATTTGGGTACCTAAAGGCAATTTCAAAAAGCTAGGGATTGATCTTGCATTACTATCACTAGATGTGACTTAAGCTCTTTTATTTTATGGGATAATGGTGTAGGAGCACCTAGGGGTTACTTTTTTTAAACCCTCAAATTTTGGTGTGAGATCCAATCAGGGTCATGGTGTGAATAACGACTAACCAAGAGTCCAGTTGTTGAAGTTTTGAAGGTTTGTTAAGTTGTTTGTGTGTCTTTTTCAAAGTTAGGCAAGTTGTGTCTAGATTGGCCAAAAGATGCTAGGTAAGCCAAATTTGGGCATAAGGGGTAAAAAGACATGTTTATATGTTAGATGTGACTAGAAAGGTGTTAGGACACAATTTTACATCAAGTGAAATTAAATTGGTCAAGGAAAGAAAATATTGTTTGGTGCACAAAAATTTGTCAATGCCAACTTTTCAATTTGTCAATGTTGCTTGACAACATTTGGCATAGTTGGACATATCACCCAAAAAATAAGTTATGGGTCTGACCATATGGTTGAAACATATAGGAAACATGTATTTAATACTTTCCAAGTGATTATAAATGGGTTGGACAACATTTGGCATGAATATAAATAGCAAACAGTTGACAGTTTTCTAAATATTCTTTGTGTTACATGTGTAAACAGTTCCATTGGTTGTTTAATGGATTGAAACTAGATATCTTTCTATTGTAGATAGCTAGAGTAGTCCATTTATTTACTTTGTAAGTTTTGGTTTTAAATTTTAGTAAGTATTATTTGTACAAATTAAATTACTTTCTCTGGTTCTTGTACACTAGACTAGACAGAGTTCAGTTCAATAAAATGCGTCTACTTTGAAACCCCACCATGGTCACCTCACGACCCTTGGAGGTATGAAATTAGACACTATGTAGTTTATTTTCCTTTTTTTTGGAGGATTTTTGAATCCATTTGGATGGAT